>OU898282.1:150290626-150890626 GCA_918026665.1 Diabrotica balteata | reverse complement strand
TGGAAGGATTAAATAAATAATCAGGGAATATGTCGGGATTAAGGGGCCAAATTTCAGTCTTTAAAAATCCACTAACGGCATTTTGGTGTGTAGCTGCTTTTCCATACGCTGTAGCAAATAATCCTCCAACTTGGTATTGCGAAACTGTTCTGCCTGGATGACACTTCATCCACTTGGTAACTTCTTGATCAAAGTAGCTCTTTAATGGACCAAAGAAACATACATCTACCGGTTGTAGACGATGGGTACAGTGCGGCGGAAAACACAATATCACTATTCCATGTTCTTTGGCAAAAGTTAAAACATTCATGTTTTTATGGCTCGCATGCCCTGTTTCCTGTGCTATTCCTAAAGTTCCTAAAGGCGCTTCATCTATTAATTCTTTTTTCCAATTTTTCCTGGGGAACATAAGTGTTGGTGGAACATAATTTCCCACTGAGCTAATGCAAGCAACCATCGTTATGTGCTGCCCTCTTTCCGCACTTGTAATTAGGCCCACTTGCTTCCGACCCTTGGTTGCAAATATTTTGCGGGGTTTTTGAACCGTGGATAGGCCTGATTCATCCACATTCGATATGCGTGTAGGATTAATTTTGTTATTTGTAATAATATCCTCTAAAAGTTTAATAAAAAAATTGGCAATTTGCGGCCTGTTGAATGATTGCGCTCTTGCTGCAGACGTGGACTCGGGTTTTCTGAGGGATATATCGGGGTGTCTAGACCGAAACCCTCGTAACCAATCCCAACCAGCCATCTTATTTGTTGTGTTAAATCGGTGTACTATTCCATTTCGATCTGCTAACTGGTAGGCTAAAGAACAAACGTTATCACAAGATAATCAAAACAAACTTGATTGTAGGAATTTTATGTGTGTTACGAGGTCTCTTTCTAATTCTACAGAGAACGTAGTTTCGTACCGGCCAAGACCTTTATTAGTACCTGATACCCGTTTATTCTTGTCTGATGCTCGTCTTCTTAAAGTAGCTTGGGGCACATTAAAAGTTATCGATGCTTTTAACCAGCCCATGTCTCCACACTGGACTGCCTGGATGGCTCTTTGCATTTGTACTGGATCCCAAGACTAGCGTGTACCTACTTTTCCTTTCGTAGTGTCCCACCATACTAAAAAAGAAAAATACTATACATTAGTATTCTACCTACCATATTATTATTAATATTTATATGGGCAAAATGATATACTATGTCATTTTACCCGAGTATTTAATATGTCGTTTTACCCAAGTGTGAACAAGAACACGTTTTTTACAATAAATTTTTTGTTTAAACAAACAAAGCTTCCAAACATGATGTTTCTGTTAATATGAAGAACAATACATACCTGAAACTAACAGAGATATAAAATTTTAAAGTTTTAAACGTTTTATAGCGAAGTATACGTCGCCTACCAAAATATTTTGGTACTCAATAAAGCACAAACCACCTTTTAACAAGTAAACGACTAAACTGATCGCGACGCCCCTTGGAACATCAATTATGCACCACGTGTTGCTCTTGTATAAAACTTCTTAGCGCATAGCCATGTTGCCAAGTTAGAGATACACCGGATATATAGGTTCCCCTATTTAATTAAAAAATCAAATCGAGAAACCCAAATTAATTACAATAGTTAATTTTGTTCATAACGAATGCTTTTTGTTGATCTTGAGGATCTTCACTCCATGTGCTACCATAACCCGACATCACATAAAGCTATCTCACAGCGAAACCCTATAAATGAGCATACAAATTTATTTTCTGTCAAAAGGACGTTTTTCATCTAGTTTTGAAATGTACACAGGTGCGGAAAACAATTCAAAATTTCATAAGATAAATGGAACTGACTTGTCATCAAGTGACAACGTTGTTGTTGGACTTTGCCAAATAATACCTTGTAATCAAAATTACAGAGTATATTTCAATATTTTTTATACTTTATTCCGTATGATGGTCTAACTGTACCAGTTGGGAACTGTAAGACGATCGAGATTATCTAATTATTGTAAACTACCTTTTGACCAGCACAGAAGATCCCAAGGAACCCAAAGCATTCTTCTCATGAGTTTGTATGTGATAGTGACGGTATTGAAGTATTTTCAATGTAATGTGGCTGGAAAATAAACCTTTTACATTCCTATTAACATCTTAAGGTAAAATGCCACTAACTGAGGCTAAACGTTTGGACAGGAAGCAACGCATGTATGTCAACAATGAATTCCAAATTTGTTGCCCAAATATAACGCCCATATGGGTGAAGTTGATGCCATGGACAGTTATATTGGTTGGTATAAGATAAAAATGCAGACAAAAAAATGGTATCTCCCGTTATTTGGTCACCTCTTGGATATGACTATTGTCAACAATTGGCTTTATAAAATATTTATAAACATAGTTTCTAAAATTTTAATTGCAGCTGGCAAAAATTCATTTTTCATTCACAGTCAGATTGTTTAAATGATTTTTCCTTTCATGTGATTTTAATTTTAAATCGAATAATTTTTGGGGATTGTTAATGTACTCACTACAAAGCGTTTCCAAATGTTTTTCAAGTTTATTAGATTTTATACTGTCGGTTGCTAAAATTTTTGAGGAAACGATATTCAGTAGATTTCACATGAGACGGTAGTGAAAAAACTGTGGGTTATCGTTTGTTCTTGTGAAGACAAATTTAATACTAAAACCGCAAGAATTTGTTCCAAACACTCTAAGCCGGAAAACATTAGAAATTGCTTTTAATTTTAACTTTACCATAAACCTAACTTAACCTTCTTATTTATGACCAGAACTGAGGAGATGCACTGGACTTTCGAGAATTCCGAATGATCAGCGTATTGGGTCAGGTCCTAAAACTCTTCTTAAAGATAATTCACACAAGAATATACAACAGATGTAAAAGAGACATTAACCCCACACATTTTGCACACCTACACCCCTACTTCACAAATGCAGAGATTAGCAAAAATATGTCTTCCTATGCTTTATAGATTACCAGAAAGTGTTCGACTGTGGTAATCATTCAGAAATATTAAGATTCCTCCAGGAATATTCGATAGATGAGAATGACCTTAAAATCATAAAGAAACTTTATATGAATCAAGTGACATCCGTGAGAGTAGGAATGGAATCTACATCATATTTCTCAATCAAAAAAGGTGTACGACAGGTTTGTGTTCTGGCACTTGTTCTTTTTAATCTTTACTCTAAAACGATTTTCGATAGATCCTTAAGTGACACTGAAGATGGAATCAAAATCAATGGACAGACTATTAGTAATTTTCGCTATGCTGGTGATACAATTATAATAGCTGATTGCTAAGAAGCGCTACAACGACTAATAGATAGAATAAACACTGAAGAAGAACGACTGGGCTTGAAGATTAATATGGACAAGATAAAGGTAACGGTTCAGTAAAACACGCAATATGCAATTAAATATAAAAGTATACAATAAGAACATCCAAAAGGTCCCCAAGTTCAGATATCTCGGTAGTTGGATAATTGAAGATCTAGATCCAGACATAGAGATAGCAGGATTGAGCAAGCTAGAACAGAATTTACTTATATGAGAACCTTTACTTATATGAAGCAACAGCAGCCCTGACTTAACCCTTTAATATCACTTTGTAAAATGTAACATTTACTCCATACTGCTATATTGTTTAGAAACCTGGATCATAAAGGCCAATGTGATGAACCGAAGGACTTTGAAATGTGAGAGAACGAGAATTGCTGCCAATAATAAAAAGAAGAAAAACTGTTTATCTGTGTCATATATATGGGTAAGCATAAACCCAGTAAGCATAAAACTGCTTATCTGGGTAAGAAAGAAATACTCATGGGTTAAAAACATAAGGGATTGGACAAACCTCGATGCCCATACACTCTGTAGAGCCACACAAGATCGAGAGGAGTATGCCAGAATTATCGCCATCATCCACTAATTGGATAGGGCACCATAAGAAGAAGAAGTAAGTAAATTGTTATATAAAAAACAATTCCTAAATAATATTACATATGTACACAGATCTATCAGAAAGATTATAAAAATATTACTTTATTTTCCAAAAAATTTACTTAAAATATTAAATCTTCCTGCCGAAAAATATTATACAAAACAAACCGTGACAGCAACAAAAAACTCCCGCCCATCTTGCTTTTAAAATCTCTTCAAATATTTAGGTTTACTTAAAAACTTTGGGTATTTCTACCTCTGAAAATGTGATTAGAAAACCAAATTTTTTAAATTAGATTTAGTACCGAAAGCCGATCCGAAATCAAATTAGCTTTTTTATTTTTATTCTCAACTTTAGTTTACTTAAAATAAAAAAAAGTAATTTTCGTGTTAAATTGGAAAAAGGATAATTTTCTGACCCTTGAGTTTAAGATGGGTGTTTGTTAATTGGATAATAATACAGACAGTAACGGCATTGTTGGAAAATTTTCAACAAAATTTAAATGTTTATCTAAACAGTTCAAGTTATTGTATATTATAAAAAAATAATTACTATTTAATCATCCTCTACTAATACGTTCAAAATATGTTGCAACTAACCAAATATTTTTTAAAAGTATGTTGTCTGGCAATTTTCCCGAATTAAATTTTGACAGTTTTCTTCTAACTGAGACGTCAGTCAGAAGTAATTAGTATTCTACTGGTACATAGTTTTCTCTCGAATGATATTCGACAAGACAATCAATTAATGCACGAGCCAATTAATGCACCATATCAACGAAATATAATCTCATAAAAGCTATAGTAAGTAGTTTGCCCATTCTTTTTTACCAAAGCATGATTTTGTTTATTATTGACCTGTAGCATTTGGAAACTCTAAGGTCCAGCTTCATTTGTTGTTCTGAGGTTTTCGATTAACTTCTGGTGGTGACTGGAATCCAGCTGCAGATATAATTTTAGAGGGCTTGTATTCGAGTGACCCGTTATATCGAAGTGACGTCGTAATCGAACGATTTCCGAAGTGGAAATTGAAAACGTCAATAAACGTATTTTTATCTTTAATTGTGGCTTATTCCTAGTTGAATAGTAATTAAAATGTTCCCATTCCTTGCTTATTCTATGCAGCACTTCTTCGTTTGAGGTATGCAATGTCCACGAAATTTTAAGTATTCTCCGGTAGATCCACATTTCAAAGGCCTCCAATTTATTTACGGTTGATGTTTTAAGGGTCCACGTTTCAACTGCATATGGAAGAGTCGACCAGATGTAGCATTTTGATAAACGTAGTCGAATTACGAGTTTTATTCGAGAATCACAAAGCAGTTTATTTATTTTTTCGAAAGATTTTCTGGCCTGTTCTATTCTCGATCTTATTTCTAGATCAGGATTTAGGCTGCTATCGATCCAACATCCCAGGTACTTAAATCTATTGACCTGTTCTAAAATGTGCCCATTTATTGTGCAAGGTTGAGGTACGTTTTGGTTTTTTCGGATTGACATCACTTTGGTTTTTTTAATGTTTATTTTCATACCAAATTGCTCAAAGGTCGAGTTGGTCTTGTCGATGTGTCGTTGTAGACCTAAGTCGGAATCCGCAATTAACACTGTATCATCGGCGTATCTGATACTGTTGATATTTACGCCATTCTTATTGACTCCATCCTTGGAATCCTCCAATGCTTCTTTAAATAGAAACTCGGAGTAAAGATTAAACAGCAGAGGCGACAGAACACATCCTTGTCTAACTCTCCTCCTAATTTCTACTTCTGCGGATGTGAAACCTTCGATCCTAACTCTGGCGTTTTGGTTCCAGTATAAGTTTTTTAAGAATTTGATGTCTCTTCCATTTAAACCGACTTCTTGCAAACGTTCTAATAGTAGGTCGTGTCTTACTCTATCAAATGCTTTTTCGAAGTCTATAAAGCGTATAAATATATCTTTCTGTTGGTTGTAGCATGTTTGGGCGAGAACTAGTAAACTGAACAGGGCTTCTATCGTTCCCATGCCGGCTCTGAATCCAAACTGATCGTCTCCTATGACTGTTTTGTACTTTCTATAGATACGATTATGTACGATTTTTAGTAGGACTTTTACTGCATGACTTATAAGGCTTATCAGACGGAACTCATTGCAGTGTTGTGGGTTTGGCTTTTTTGGTAGTGGGATAAATATTGACTCCAGCCAATCTTGGGGTATTTTACCTGTATCATAAATGCGATTAAATAAAAGGACAAATATTTCGATATTTTCTTCGCTGATTAATTTTACCGTTTCTGGGTATATTCCGTCTGGACCTGGGCTTTTATTTGTTTTGAGATGATTAATTGCATTTATGATTTCAGATTTCAGAACTGCTGGCCCTTCGTTGTTATTTTCCAATCTTGGTTCTTCTCGTATGTCGTGAAAAATAATATAGTTTTCCCATTGCTTCAGCTTATCTTCCGTTGATTCTAGCAGTTTGCCATCCGTGTTCAGCATGGTGTGAAAAGTCGTTCTCTTGGTAGTCGATGTAAATTTTTTTACCTTTTTAAGTAAATTAAGAAAATCGTGCCTTTTTTGCAGTTCTTCTATTTCAACGCATTTTGTTTCCAGCCATTTCTCTTTTGCTTCCGTTATTTTTTTTTCGAATTATTCTATTCAGTCTTCTCTATTCTCCGTCCTTGTCATTTTTTCCTTTAGATTCTCTTCGTTTGTTCATTAATTGTAAAATCTCTTCTGTCATCCATTCCTGTTTGTTATTTCTAGGTGTTACTTTTAGATGTTTTTTCGTTACATTGTTCATTTCTTCTTTAATAGTTTTCCGCAGAACGGTTATGTCATCGCACTCGCTAATTCTGTTGTGGTCAATATTTTCTAAATTTTTGTTTAATTCTTTATTTACTGTCTGATGTATGGTGTCGTTTTTCAATAATTGGATGTCTAATAGTTGGTGTTGAGGTTTTTGTTTCTTTATTTTCTTTTTGTTTCTCTTACTGATAACCATGGCTTTTGTTTTCTTTATGTTTATTGTTAAACCAAACTGTTCCCCAGTATCACAAATTGTGTTTAGTAACATCTCCAGGTCTGTCTCACTTTCAGCGATAATGACTATATCGTCAGCATAACGGATGTGTTTTATATTTTCATCATTCATCTTAATTTCTTCTGTACATTTAATATAGTACAACAATTGACTAAAAATGTAAAATTTAAAACCAAAACCTCTGCACAAAATATTTATTACAACGTTCAGACCTTACTCGACCAACTTTCATTTCATTGATTTTGTGTTATTGTCAAAGATGATGTGCGCCACAGAACGGAAAAACTATTTCATCAATTTTTAGCCGGAAAAATCATTTCGGGAGTAAAATACGCACTTGGAATTGAATTTAGGGATAGATAGTGCATGAAACACAAACGTAATGAGAAGTTATGCACCATTCAAACGGGTTATTTCACGAACAGGGATAATAAATATAATTCCAATCGATATTGGAAATAACCGCGCTCTCAAAATGACCGCATCGTTAGAGTTTACCGATTGCACCGATTCGATGGCGACCATCCTAGTCTTTCATCCAGTTTTGCTCCAGTCTTAATTGCTTTCAATTCTTGCAATATTTGTTAATGTTACAATTGGTAAAAGAGTATAAGTGAGGGTCAGTGAAAACAATTGTCTGACAGACGAAATGTTATATACACACATAAAGATTTAGAAACAAAAACAGAGTTCTACGAAAACTACCCTAACTAAATACCCTATTTAGGTATATACAGAAATACGATATAAAAATAATCATTGGAGACATATTTGCGAATGTTGGAGAAGATATAGAAAAGAATAACAGGGAGACGAATTTTAGTTTGGAAAATGGAAAAAAGTTCAAAGTCAAAGAAGAGAATCTTTCTTATGTATAATGGTGTACAAAAAGGTTGTACATATGTGAAATTATGAATAAACATTACATTATTATTTTCAGAGTATGCGGACTGTATTACATAGGGCTGGTTCAAATAAATTAGGATGTGTAGTAAGGGTTTATACAGATTATAGCAAACTAAGTTTATAAAAAGTCTTATCGATATTTATAAAGACAGCCATATCAAAAGCAGTGGACAAGCGTAAAGGAACAGGCATATAAAAAGACACCAAGACTGGTTCGATCAAGAATGTAGGAATGCTTTTGCAAGAAGAAACAGGACAAAAGTACAAAGAGACAGAGAAAATACCCAAAATACGTTGGAAAACTATGTGGCTATAAATTAAATGTCTGTAGGTGAAAATTTCACCTACAGAGAGGTAGGTGAAAATTTCCAACCAAGAAGTTAGGACACGGGATAGTTAGTTAAAAGTTATTTCTGGTGTTGACAAATTTCCACGACCGCATACGAATCAAATGCGAACCAAAGCTATTGCTTGAGCTATTTCATATTCACCTTAGCTGTATAGAAGATTGATATATGTAATTGAAGTTGTACTGTAAAATAGATTGTAACATTTAAAATACTAATTAAAGAAAAATAAAAAAGTTTAGTTCATCCCAAGCTAATGGAATAAGAATATCCACCTAGTATCGATTTCTGTCTTCCAAATTGAATAAAAGTCTTTCTTTGAAGAGTCGGTCATGTTGCAGCTAGTTTTATACTTTCGAAATCCTTTTTGCACTTTGCTGCAAATTCTTTTTGCGGGGTTTAGTTGCACTTTTGAAGACTAACTTACTAGTGTTTTACACCGTTAAAAATACGAATGCACTTTAATGGACCCTTTCGCACACTGGGAAATTCAATTTTGAAATGGTCTTTTATTTTGAAGTAATATAACTACAGATGGAGTATTACGAAGTAATATTAAATGAAATGTATATAAAACCGTGAATTAACAACCTTCCAATAAAAAACCTCAAATATGAGATTACAATGATGGGAGTTATACAGTGTGAACACCACTTATGGCATAAAATTGTTTGCGTCCTTATTTTAGGAAATAAGAAAAAACGTTGGGATACCTTAACTTTTAAATATAAATGTACGCTGTTTAAACATAAACTCGAATGTAACGAAAAATCCACGCAAGTTTGGCGTAGTGCATAATCTGTATTTTAAATGAAATACCCTGTATATTTTATGTTTTTAAAAGCTCCTTAACAACCTGATCTCAACGAACTTTATCATGTAGTGTCTATATCGAATAACACCAGGTGAAGTTTTGAAATTAAGTATAATTTTATTCAAGACAAATAATTCATAGAATACCTGAGGATTGGATTACATTAAAATAAATGCTTAAAATGTTCTTCACCTTGTTGGCAATAACACATTCTCCTATAAAACTCGTACCAAACTTTGTTTAAACTTTGAGGTGAAATATATGGTATTTCTGTAGATAACCTTTCTTGGAGGTCTTTCATGCTAGTCAGTTGTGTTTCATATACTTTATTCTTGAGATAACCCCACAGAAAAAAATCCAAAGACGTAAGATCTGGCGACCTAGCTGGCTACTCAATACTACTTTTTTATCCAATCCATTTATTGAAGAAGATTTCATTCAAGTAATTTCTCACCAATAAAGCACAATGGGGTGTTGCACCGTCCTGCTGGAACTAGACAGTTTCATGCGGTAGGGTGGGATCTATTGGATCAGGATATAAGTTAGACAACTGAGGAAGGACATCGTCTCTTAGCATGCTTAAATATTTTTCCGCTGTCAAATTCACATCCACAAATATACGAAAAATAATATGATCTCCTATAATACCTGCCCAAACATTCAACTTTTGAGGATACTGAGTGTGTGTCCCACGCGGCGCAAGCCCTGTCTGTTTTTAACCTAGTTGTTCCCATATTTATAACTAACCCCCTCGGCTGCTGTGTAACAAATATAAAACTACGGACATCGCTATGATGATATAAAACAAGTCATTCTCGAAACAGTATTAAGTAGGTATGCAACCAGAATTTCGCCCGTTCATATTAATATAACTTTAATCAAAGTCCGCCTCAAGGCGGTTTTATGCACTACAGCAGGGGTGCTCAAACGGTCGATCGCGATCGACTGGTCGATCGCGAGTGCTTTTTGGGTAGCTCTTGAAAAGAAAAAAAAATTTAATAAGTAGGTAGGTAACTAAACTACTGTCAGCAGAGTTAAACGTTTTTATTAATACTAAACTATACAAATGGCATCATTGCAATTCCAAGAAGTGGGGACAACAAAATACTGTCCACACAGCATATTTTATATTTACATATATTAACTAATTATTTTATTAATTCAATATTTATTATAATTATTAATCAAATTTGGGATGATATTCTATCAACTACAAAAATGTATTACGTAATATAATAGCATTGCTTGCGGCAAAAGGTGGCTTTATCAAAGACACGCGCGGCACTTGTCAAAAAAAAGCTGTGTTGTTTTAGACAAGAGACAGTACAGTCTAGTTTCGGGCGGCGCGTTTGACGGGAACATTCGAGACTTTCGTTCACGCCGATATAAATGTTGCGCCTGCAGGAATTGGAGTTCTTCTGAATTGTAACTTGATAGCGATCCTACGTCGATACAAAGTTTATTATTAAATAGTGGAAAATAAGTGCAGTGAAGAAATCTAAAACGTATCATTTTAATAAGGATTGGGAGGAAGAATTTTTCTTTTTTATGGTGAAGGATAAGTGCATTTGTGTTATTTGTCGTGCGTCAGTTGCAATACCTAAGCGTGGTAACTTAGAGAGGCATCATAAAACGGTTCATACAAACTATAAAAAGGATTTTCCGCCACAGAGTGAATTAAGAAAACGAAAAGTAAGTGATTTTATATCATCTAAACAATCAAAAGCTGCTACGATCGCGTCATTTAAAATATCTCATATTTTGGCGAAACGCAAGAAACCATTTGAAGATGGATCGGTGGTGAAGGAAGCATTTATTGAAGCGGGTGAGACTTTATTTAAAGATTTTAAAAATAAAACATGAAATCATGTCTGCTATTAGAGAACTTCAGTTATCTCGACCGACTGTCACAAGGCGTATTGAAGTCATGAGTCAAGACATCGCAGATAAACTAAAACATGATATCATGGAATGTACATACTTTTCTTTACAGTTCGACGAATCCATCGATATGACAGGCACTGCCCAGCTGTGTATTTTTATTTGGATGGTATTCAATGACATGTTGGCTAAGGAAGAATTTTTGACAATCATTCCTCTGAAGGGGAAGACCCGTGGCGAAGATATATATAAAACTACGAGCTACCAATATATAAATTAATGTGCATCACAACCGATGGAGAACCAGCAATGACTGGAAACAAAAACGGTTTTGTGGCATTGTGTCGAGCTAATGAAGAATTCCCTTCATTTTTTTCATTCCATTGCATTATACATCAACAAGTTTTGTGTTCAAAAGTTTTAAACACGGAGGAAATTATGAGCATTGCAACAAAAATTGTGAATTCCATCCGTGCACGTAGCTTGCAACGGCGGCTCTTTCAGTTGCAGTTGGAAGATAGGGAGTCAGCTGAACACACTGATTTAGTTCTTCACACGGACGTTAGGTGGTTAAGTCGCGGAAAATTCCTAGAAAGGTTTCAAGAATTATTGTCCGAAATAACAGCTTTTCTAGACGAAAGAGGTGATGACACTCAGATTTTGAAAAACGAAAAATGGCTAAATGATTTGGCAGTTGTGACTGACATCACAATGCACTTAAACACCGTTAACTTGGAGCTTCAAGGTAAAGGAAAAACTATTATTGATATTGATATTGATAAAAGAAGGGATCTGAAACATTTTCCGTCTTTGAAAGCAAGGATTCCTCAGTTGAATTATGATACGTATGAGGCTGAATTATCAAATATTTTGGGACAATTCGAAATGCGTTTTTATGATTGCAGTAAATTAGAAAATATAGCATCATTTATGAGTTATCCTTTTTCATGTAAAAACATTGAGGAATTAGCTACTGAAATAGCAAGTCAGTTTAATATAAACTCATGTTCTGTTGAAAATGAGTTGGTGCAGATTATATCAGATATACATCTCAAAGCTACAGTATCTGATACAAATTTGTGGCGTTTTATATCTAAAGATAAATATTCGAATGTAAGGCAAATCGCCCTTCAACTGACGGCATTTTTTGGGTCAACTTACTTGTGCGAGTCTGCATTTTCTGAAATGAAGATAATTAAGTCAAAATATCGCAATCGACTAACTGACGATCATAATGACATCATGCTTGCGATTAGCACTCAGTGGTTACGTACCATCTTTTGAAAAGTATGCTGAGGACATCCAGTTCCACGCTTCAACATCCAAAGAAACTTAGTTAAGTTTAACACCATATGTAACTCTTTTGTTTTGTAACAACAAATAAACTCGCAATTTTGAATAACTATGAGTTTTTTCATTGATATTGTAGAGAAAAACCTAACTAAACCTAACCCAAACCTTGACTAAAATAATGTACCTATATTGTGCAGAAAGCTAATATCTATATATGCTACGGTACACCCTACCTAGGTAGGTCGGGTGTATCGTGTATGTACGACAACCCTGCATCACACACACTTGCAGTCTCTCAGAGTCGATCGTAAGTAGTCTAAAAATATTGAGGTAGATCGCCAGCAGTTCAAGTTTGAGCACCCTTGCATTACAGGGTTAAATACTGTAAAGTGAAGAAAGATGATAAAAAATATTAGGATAAGATATTTGATAGATTGTCACATTGTTCAGTATTTATTAAATTATATTTATATGTTTTTTAATACAGCATATTAAAATATCTTAAACAAATCCTTCCAAAAAAAATGATGGTCTTCTGAATGAAAAAATCTACAAATCTTTGTGATAACCCACCAAGTCGAATTAGTCTTCTCCTAAGATATCAACGCACAAAGACATATTGCCCGAGATCTTTTACTCGGACAGCCTACCCTACATCCCCACTGACCTAATAGAACGTGGTCAAAGCCCTTGTTTCGAAAAACATGGGCCGACCTCACTTTGTCATTTTAACTAGACGAGATAATATTTTACTGGACCGTTCCCGTCATCCTTCCAGGCCGTTTCTAAAATTTATATTGATCCTATATCTTAGCCACACATGGGAAAATCATATTTTTCGCTAAAAACGACAAGAATAATTTTATATATTCTCTTTCACCGCTAGTTATGTAAAACTACTAGAATTTGGATTTATGGAGACAACGACAAGAAAATAGGTTTATCCAGGTTAAGTTTGAATTATATATGTATTTATAACGAGACGACTTAGGATGGCTGGGATACTTTGCCGTATATCACAGGGGTGGATGGTTTATGCGAAAGGGTAGAGCAAAAATTTTATGAAAATTTAACATGCTCATGTAAGACTACTTTTATTATAATGAATATTGTTTGGTTTTATTTACGTATAATTTATTTATCTCTTTATGGGCAGAAGTCAACCACTATTGAATCTACAAACTAAGTTGATGGACAATTCTTGCAGCAAACCAAGTAAAGAAGAATTCAAGTGAAAAAGTGGATCAATCAAACTCGTGAAGAACCAGTGAGTTAAGAATACGTGAGCTGGAATAAGGGATATATTAAAGGTAGCTACCTGGAGTTTATAGGGAATAAGAGTCGTGGCAAAAAAATAAAAAATCGTAAAAGATATCAACATATTCATTATAACTAAAACAAAAAAGATCAACTTCAATACAACTTGTCTTCTTTCTTAAAGCCAGTCAATCAGATACAGTTTATTTAGTAAATTGTAAAAAATAGTGCAACATGTATTGGACAGACGCAGCAGTGTTGCCATAAACGAATTATTGCACATAAAAATAAGTACAAGAAACAATAAACCAAACACTACGACTTAAGCTTAACATTCTCTGAAAACTAATTTTTTAATTCTTAAAATATGTACATATTTTAGTGCATAGTCAAATTAGATTAAAAGATGTATATTACAGACAGATAAAGATTTATTTACATGTTAATACCAAATGAATTTCATTCTTAAGGAATAAAAATGCCCGAAGAACAAGAAGAAATAATAAATCCCATATCACCCAAAGTAATAAGTGAACCGATTATAAAAAGTTTACTAAGCAAATCAGCTGGCCCAGAAAAAAATCAATAATAGCATTCTGATGTATCTTTCTTCGACAGCTATTAAATATTTATTAAACCTAATAAAGAATATGAAATACTAAAATACAAGCTTTTCCCAAACCAATGGAATAATCCCCATATAATCGTGATACCGAAGTCAGGAAAGAACAACAAATTTCTGGAAAATTAAAGATTGATTAGCTTACTTTCAGCAGTAAGCAAGGTAGTAGAGCATGTCATTCAAACCGGAATGCAATCAGCGATAAATAGGCTAGAATTAACCCCAGATCTGCAATTTATATTAAGAACTCAACATTCTAAGCGAAGTACTCAGACTTACAGAATACAACCCAGCTGCAGTTACTGACAAGCTGTATACAGCAGCAGCCTTATAGGATGTAAACAAAGCCTACTGAAGAGTATGGTATAAAGAATTATCTTATAAAATTAGTGATTATATATACAACGGGGGGATGGAGAAACTCATCTCCTCCAAAGCGGCCGGAAGTTCAGTGTTCAGACAGGTTCAGTTATTTCTGAACACCGAACCCTGGAAACTCTATTACCGTAACGGGCGGTCTTATCGCCCCTTCTATATAGTGTGTATATATACAGCAGACGTTCCAAGAATACTCGAAACACTACTCAGCCTTTATCTAGTTAACGCTAAAATCGCTGTTAAATATGAAAGGAAAAACGCGTATACACCGGAAAATAGCAATAAATCCAAACAAGATCCAAGTGTTTATATTCAAAGAAGAAGCGGTAACCCAGAAGAACAGCTAACAGTGCAAGATGGATTTATCGAATGGCAAAACAAAGCCAAATATCTGGAAGTCATAATGAACCAAGGTCTCACATGTAGAGTACATGTCAAGTCAGGCGTTAACAGCAACGGCCAAAACCGCATTAAAAGGACTCATAGGAAGAGAAAGTAAATTAGCTATAAAAACAATATTAAAAATGATGGACAGCATCACACTACCCATATATACATGTGCATCTCTTGTATGTGAATACATTAATCAGAGCAAAAAAACAAGATACAAGCAGCAAAAATCTGCTGCCCTAAAGAAGCTGCAGATGTGACTAGATACGTCGCTAAACTTTTCCTATTCAAAGAACTAAAATAAATGGATGTATTGAATATGATAAAAGAAGAAGTCAGAACAAAATTATCTAAGCTAGAAGACCACCCAAACCAGATATTTCGAGAGATATAGAGGTATGATGTTTACCATAGATGGAAGTATAGAAGACCTAAACAGCAAGACCTAAACAGCAAATATGAGCAAACATATAATAAACTTTAGAGAAGTATCAAAATGAACTAAAAAAAAACTAGGACCTCTACCAGTACTGAACATGAAAAATTACCAATGACATATCATCAACTGCAAAAAAGATATGTGTTAAACATAAGATTCCGAGAAAATTGAAATTTAACCGAAATCGCAGGCAAGCAGTGGATGAGAAATGCCAAGAGTAGAAATCAATAGAAGCAAATGGAAGAGGTCTTTGTCCAGCATTGGACGAATACAGGCTGAAGAAGAATTTTCAGATAGCAATATCTTGCATTTAATTCTCATTTAAATAGTTAATTTGGATTTTCGGCTTTTGAACACAGTTGGCTGGCGTCTGCAGACCAAAATGTATGTGAGTGCTGTTTCGGGTAGTGATAATTGTTCCTGAACAGTTGAATTTGTAATTATAGACATTGTGTTGATTATTTTAATACTTTTAAGTATGTAATATTAAAATAAAACCCACCCTTTGCTTGGTGATAAGGTTATATGTCAAGTCCTTCAAAGTACTTTAGATCTTAACCACATTTTTTAATTAACTGTTAAAATTTCAACGACGCTTTTCTTAACTTCAGGTTCACTGACACAATGTGCATCGACAGATAAATATGTGTCCCTTGTGTGAAATTTTGGTAACCATTTTGATAACCATGATATAAATCTACAAAGTCATAATATTCTCTTTAAATATATATTAAAGAGATGTTTGTTGGAACGACCTAAAATTGTAACCTCCCCCCGCATCGGGGGCTTCGCCGCACATTCGTGGGTTCACAAAAACTTCTCTTAAAGGTGGCCAGCAGTCTGACCGCCTGCAATTAATTAGGTCAGTCTCACGTCCATTCGCAGCTGACCGCATCGTTGGGAACGTATGCAACTACCACCCCTCAACTGGATTTTCCACTTAAACAAGAATGATTTTCGAAGAGAAACAATTTATTAAAGCCGTTTCAAAATTGGTAAAGGGTTTTATAAATTGTTATTTAATATAATTTAGTTATCACGACAATCTAAAGTTACTATCTTTTTTATATTATTTAGTTGTTATATGTTACACAAAATATATCTTAATAATTTTTTGAGAAAAATAACAGTGAAATAAGACAAAACATCTCCTTAATTTCACTTTATTATTATCGGGAAATGGGAAAATATTGTCAGAATCCATTTTTAGCAGTCCCTGTCATTATTGTGATCTTGTCAATATATTTTTTTTGGGAATCTTCCGAAACAAAGTACATGGTAGCCAGTAAAGGCAAAATATTAAATACACAGCTTTTGGTTAACCAATATCCAATTGACAGAGTGGACAGCTACACATACCTTGGTACCAACATTAACAGCCAATGGGATCACTCCAGTGAAATAAAACAACGCATAGGAAAAGCGAGATCAACGTTCATAATGATGAAGTCTCTTTTCAGAAGTCACGATTTTCCACCTGCTACCAAAATCTCTCTTATTAGATGCTTTGTATTCTACGTTATTATATGGAATAGAGGCCTGGGCAGTTTCCGAAGCATCTTTAAGATAACTCGAGGCATTCGAGATGTGGTGTTAAAGACGTATTTTAAGAATTTTATGGGTAGAATAGGCAAGAAATGCGAGATTATTAACACCATCAAAGAGCGCAAACTAGAATATCTTGGCCATGCTATCTGGAATGAACAGAGATACGGTTTGTTGCAACTCTTTTTTCAGGGCATTTGGAAAGAGAGGAACAGGGAGAAGAAGAATATCTTGGCTTCAAAACCTGAGAAAGTGGTTTAATACATCGACAACCGGACTATTAAGAATAGCAACAAGCAAAGTTAGGCACCGTAAGAAAAAGAAGAAGAAGGGAATCTTCCTACCTTGCTTTGGATCGTAAGTATCTTTATATTATCTGCATTTAACCTCATTATATATACAAAATATTCTAATTGTTGTGGTTGCACTTTGTCTTCTTCTTCTTTATGTACAATGTCCTTTCAAAACGTTGGTTGCCATCATAGCTATCTTAATTTTATATATTGCCACCCCAAATAGCATGCTTGTATCAACACCATACCAATCTCGCAAGTTCTTCAACCATGAGGTTCTTCCTCGTCCTGGACTCAGTTTACTTGCTATTTTTCCTTGCATGATATTTTGTAGCAACCTATATTTGGGACCTCTCATTACATGTCCGAAATACTCCAGCTTTTCCTGCCTGATGCTTTTTATGATCTTAGTAGTCTTGCTGAGACGTTTTAGTATTGTGGAGTTTCGAATCTTCTCCACCCATGACTGCACTTTATCGGATATGCTATTTAGCTGGAGTTATTCGTTTTGTAATCGGTCTATGGAAAGTTTTTTTCATCAGTTTTTTTTTTTTTTTGGTAATAATGGATTAGTGTTACCTGATTTTTTAAGTTCCAAAGTCGTCTCACTCTAGAGCCCAAAACAGACCTGTACAAATCAGAAATTTGCTAAAACAGTAGTGAAGATTCGTCTGCACTATGTGGGAAAGTCTATAAATAACTAAATATTATTTTTATAAATATTTCCAAGAGATTTAAATCCAGAAATTTAATATGAGTATTATATACTACTTATATTATACCTATATTAAAATCAATAGACAGAACAACCACGATCATTAGATAGTAAACACGCAGAACAGCACAATATTTTATTATGTAAAAGATAAAAATTATGGGATTCTTAAAATAAAACAAAATATCTAATAATTACTTATAAAAGAATAAAATACAGCAACAAAATTAACCAAAAAATAAAAGAAAATACTAGAATTGTATAAATCCAGTGACTTAAGTGTGTTTCAAAAACATATAATCCTGTAAAAAAATTAAAAATCATAATAAACACTTCTCCAAATTCAATAATATAGGCGGTACTACAAATATGTTTATTTGATCCACCTACTGTAGCGTATTAATATTTTAACTAGTTACTTGTAAAGAAGGAGGATCTACTGTCACTGTCTATAAATGTTCGGATTGGTTACTGTTATCAGTACAGCCGAAAACAAGATATTTATCACCAATTATCGTGATATATGAGTTATTTGTACCACCTTACATTAAGTAGCCAGTTTTTGTTTATTTCCGATAAAACGAAATTGCTGAAAGTGTTTACATGGAATTTAGTAAATAATAAACATAAAGATTTAAAAATACTTATTCCTTTAAAAAAAATTAAATGCTTTTGATTTGATTACAGTCTAGAAATGGTTTTCGGAAAAACTATACAGTATTTTCATTAAGTGTGGAAACGATCTATTATCTCACGACTTAATTATTTTCATATGTCTAAGACCCGCACTGGGAGTTCAAAAAATCATCAAAATTAAAGACGCCAACAATAAGGAAGAGAAGGAAAATATAAAATAACAAATATTGTCGAAGAGTTCTACACATCCTTGTACAGCTCGCAAAGCCAGCCCAATGAAACAACAAGGGAGAACATCAAAAGAAAAATAAATAACGTGGGATCAGAAGTACTACCAAATATAAAGGGATTCAAAATAGAAAGAGGTTTAAAAGAGCTAAAAAATAATAAAGCTTCAGGACACGACGGTATAATTGCCAAGCTCTTGAAAACAAGCAAGACATTAACAATCTATGTCCTTACATAGCTAGTTAATAGATGTCTCCATAATAGCAAGATCCCTACAGACTGAAACGAAAGTCTAGTAATACTCTTACACAAAAAAAGGGAACAAAGGTGATCTACAGAATTTATAGATTTATGTCGTTGCTCAGTCAAGTATACAAACTTTTTATGAGAATTATTAACAACAGGCTGACCTACAAAATGGACCATTACCAACCGGTTGAACAGGCTGGCTTCCGCAAATGATATAGTACATCAGACCATCTGCTGATAATGAAAACATTGATAGACAAGGCAAATGAATACCAACTACCTGTATTTCTTGCCTTCGTTGACTATGAAAAGGCGTTTGATAGTATCAAGATGTGGGCCATAGAACAAGCTATTAATAATTGTAGAATATATTCAAAGACGTCTTCGAAACTACAAATTGGTCAATCTATGGCATTAGCGTTAATGGCAACAAGTTAAACCACCTCAGATTCACTGACGATATGGTGGTTATAGCTAGCACATTCGAGGAATTGCAAATTATGATTCGGGAACTAGCAGGCACCTAAAAATGAATATGAAATAACAAAAATAATGACAAACACAGATGATCCCAGACATATAACTATAAATGGCAATGAGATAGAACAAGTCCATGAATATATCTACCTAGGCCAAATCCTGAAACTTGACAACGAGAACCAAAGTGCGGAAATTACTAGAAGAGCAAGACTAGCATGGGCAGAATTTGGAAAACTTAGTTGGATACTTAAGAACCGCAAAATACCCCAATACTTGAGGAGCAAAGTGTTCAACCAATGCATCCTTCCTATCATGACATAGAAGAAGAAGATGCCCAAATAAATTTTGCAGAGTTGTTTGTCTCTCCCTTTATACATAGGAAGTATGATTCCTACTTCCCAATCTTCTGGGATGACTTCTAGTATCCATATGTCGATTAGTTTATGGATACGCCTCCATGGCGTACATTTTTTTGTTTTCCAGGTGTCGGCAAGCTAGCTCAACGATCTAACCCTTCTTTTTCAGCCGGGATTGGGATCGACTATGGCCGAGTTAAGAGATAAAAGTGTTTTAAATGTATTTAAAAAGTTAAAACATATATATGTCCTAAGCAAATTATACTAACACAAAAATAAATAAGAGTGCTGGTTGTATAGTAAAATGAGGATAAGGCATGATGTTACAATTGATGTCAGAGCATGTAATCTTGCTTTTTTAAATATCTAAGTCTATTAGAAAAAGTGAAATAAAAAATCAACACTCTTTAATGATTATCTTTAGAAACAATTAACTCGTATCCATACTACAGTCTGAATACACTGTATAATTGCATGTGATTGATTTCGATAGAAAAATTTTAACGTTTTTGCATAAAACAATATTTATGTGGAATGTTATTATTGTTTTTATAGACTACAAGTTTATTTTACATCGTTTTATCAACGTTTTTATAAAAAAAAAAGTCGTTGTGTGTAACTATCGGTAACAAATTGAAGCATATGGGTTTATTTTTACTACATTAGATAAATCACAAAGCAAAATATATCTCGACAATGGATTGTTTTTTTGTTATCAGTATTGGATGTATTTTTTCAATGTTATACAGTTGATATGTTTTTTCAGTTGATTTGTTTAAATACTGCATTCTGCTCTATGATGGTTAAGCTAGAGGATTTTATCGGGTTTGTTGAAAGATTGGACGGTTAATATTTTATATTTAGTATAATGCTGCGTGATTTTATACGAGTTCGGTGTACAGTTATTTGATTTTATTTTAAAACAATGTTTTGAAAACAAAATTACAAAAATTTATTAACAAATTTATCTAAGAGGGTTATGAATAAATCCGACAAAAACATTCGATTTTCGAACAACAACATATGACAGATACACCAAGATCGATAATTTTTGGATTTTTGCATTAATACTAACCAGATGGAAACCTTTGTAAAAGGAAGAAAATATATCAAAAACTAAAACAAAAATAATTTTTGGGCGACATGAGGTCGAAAAGTAAAAGGAGCGATTTTTAATTGAAAAAACATTGTATCATAATTTCCGGTAAATATACAATATTCATGAAAAAATGTTTAACAATAAAGTTATGTTCCGTATCGTCGGCATATCTAATACTACTGGTTATCTCCATTAAGGCTTCCTTAAATATTTCCTCCAAATATAAGTTAAAAAGTAAAGGCGACAATATACAGCCTTGTCTCACTCCTCGTTTTATGTTTATTTCATCTGACAGTTCTTGTTCAACCTTTATTTTTGCCAGTTGATGCCAGTATAGATTTGTAATTATTTGTAGATTTTTATCGTCCAATTCAGCTGTTTCCAATATTTCTAGCATTTTGTTATGTCGGACTTTGTCAAAAGCCTTTTCAAAATCGATTGCACAAATGAACACATTTTGATTTATATCTCTGCATTTCTGTACTAGCACCTGTATACTAACCAAGGCTTGTCTTGTACCCAAACCACTCCTAAACCTAAATTGAGTATTGCTAATTCTGTCCTCTAACAGCGTGTAAATTCTGCTGTATATTACTTGCAGGAAGATCTTCAAAACGTGACCCATCAGACTTATTGTCCGATAATCACCGCATGTCTTTGGACGATGTTTCTTATGTATTGTGACAAATGTCGACTTTGTCCCAATATCTTTGGTTGGTAATATCCCAGTGTCATAAATTCTGTTAAAAGATTACACAGAGCCTTAATTTCATTTTCTCCCAAAAACTTTAGTATTTCAGCACTTACTTCATCGGGGCAAAGTGCTTTTCCATTTTTTGCCGTTTGTATTGAACGTGTAACGTCACTTTCTGTTATAGATGGACTGTTATAGAATGTTCTATTCTCTCGTCTTTAAATAATTCAGAAATGTAGTTTTCCCATTCTTTTAACTGTTCATTGATGTCTAATATTCTGTGTCCGTTTTTATCTTCTAAACTTTGGGATACTTGTTTTCGTTTGTTTCCAGCGAACTCTTTTAATTTCTTGTGCAGATAAAATGTATCGTGTTTGTTTCTTTTCATATTGTTCAATTTCATTACATTTTTTACTATGAAATTGTGTTTTCGCTTGTCTTATCATCTACCTGATTATTGCGTGGATCCTCTTGTATTCGTTTTTATCTTTATTTCTGACTTCTCTTCTTTGATCCATAAGTCTCAGTATTTCTTCTGTCATCCACCCTTATTTTTTTCTTGCTTTTAGCGCACTCAATTTTATTTCTTGAACAGTCTTTAAGATGTCTTTAATTCTCGTCTAGTTTTCCTCAGTACTTTCTTCTTTGCTTAATGTTAACTTCATTTTTTGTTCTAATATACTGGTTATTTATTGTTTTACAGTATCATTTAGCTTTTTTTCTCTATCAATAGCAACGGTTTGCTTATTCGTCCTTGCAACTCTTTTTAATCTCAGTATTATTTTTCCTACTAAAATATTGTGATCTGTTGGTACATCTGCATCTGGATATGTTTTTACTGCTAATACTGAATTTCTGTATCTCTTATTTATACATATGAAGTCTATTTGGCTACGAACATCTCAGGTTCAGGTTCAGGTGTATCTGCTGGTGATTTCCAGGTGTAATGACGACGTTTTGAAATTTTGAAAATTGTGTTTGTTATTACTAATTGCTTTTCTACAAAAAAAGATGCCAACATATCTCTTCTTTAATTTCGTATTCCCATACCATATTTTCCTATGATATCTTCTTGTTCATCTTCACCAATCTTTGCATTAAAATCTCCCATGATAATATTGAGATCGTGTTTCTAGACATTTTTTCTTCAATTCGATGCTGGCCAGAACGTTACAGTCAATGGTGTCCGTTATAGAGCCATGATTTATAGCGGACATATCATGACCAAACATGATGTACAGAGGCTGTCGTTATATTAAGGTGGCACAACGTGCCACACAGCTCATGCCACAATTGATTTATTGAAGGAAATGTTCGGTAACCGCATAATTTTACGTTTCGGACCGTGAATGGGCCTCCAAAATCATGCGATTTAACACTGCTAGACTCTTTTAAGATAGTTTCATAAGCATGCAACGATTGACCACTTGGAGAGACCACATACGATGCGTTATTGCCAATATATGGCGACAAATATTGGAAAAAGTGATCGAAAATTAGAGCTCCAGATTAAACTACACCAGTTATGACGATTATATGCCAGAAGTCAAATTTAATTTATAGTGCTAGAAGATTACCTTTCGCATAAAGTTAATTTTATGCCAATTTATAAAAATGATTTGTGTTTTATTTTATAAATCCCTTTATAAAGGGAAGTAAAACATTATTATTATTACTATAACTAATTACTTTTACTAATGTAATTGTGAATTTTACAATAATTTTTTTCATTTTAATTACGATTTCAACTTTTTTCGTCGGTGGAGAATTCTAAAATACTGCCCACTAAGTGGCCAGTGACATTCTATCCTTGTCGGGTTTATTAAAACATCTCAAAAATTTAATATACTCCCACTGCCATCGTTCCACTTATCATCGAGTTCAGCAACCCACTGAGGATTATTAGCACTCCAGTGTTCGATATTTCGTTAGTGGCACAGTCCGCACAAACCTCAAGTCCGATCCAGATCTCCAACCAGCACTACGGCTACGTCCTTTTCCGAGATTCCTTTTTATTTTTATGGACCGTCGCCAATTTGTCCCGTCATTATAAAATTTTGTTCGTGACTTCTTTATTTTTATTATCTATATCGAACGAGCGGAATGGGGTATAAAAATGTAGTGAACGGGATTAACGGACAAATAACTAAATGCGCTGTGGACAGTTTCGGAATTTTTCAGCATTTCAGAGTATTTAGTATCATTTTCTTTGATATTATCACATATGAGGCATATTTGGAGCAAAAAACAATCATAACTCTATAAAATATTTCTAAAAAAGAAATCAATAGCTGAGATTGACTGAGACAATAAATAATTAATGCATGAACGTCTCAAATTTTTGCTTTTTTGGTAAATGGTTACAATACCAAGTTAAATCAGAGATCTTATATTGCATATTCTTGATCATTTCAAACAACATTGCATATATGAAGATGTTTGCGTGAAAAGGATGTATGCCACATACAATTACTTTGGAGAAAATTAGTGTTAAAAAATAATTTTAAATCCACAATATCCAATTTGAGTACAATTTGTTTGATTTGAGATACAAGAGATAAAACTGTTAAAGATAACTGAGTATCTTACCACTAAAAAGAAAATGAAAATAAGTATCAGTTTTGTTTTTTAAGATTTAGTTATTAAAAAAGCGCGAAACGCGTTCAACAATATGAAAAAGTGGTTTTTAAGCAAAATCTAAATGGAACTAAAATTAAGACTGGTCAAGTGTTATGTCTTCCCGGTCTTGTTCTATGGAGCAGAGGCATGGACCACAACGGAAGCCACCCTGAAGAAACTAGAATCCTTTGAGCTGTGATATTGCCGTATTCTTCGGATATCCTGGACAGACCACATCAATAACGTGGAAGTAATGCAGAGAATAGACAAAAGCAAAGAAATAATCTTCACCGTAAAGAAACGGAAGCTTGAGTATTTCGGACATGTCATGAGACATACTAAGTACCAGCTGCTACAGTTACTAGTCCAAGGAAGAATCGACAGTAGAAGTGGACCGGGAAGAAGACGACACTCATGGATGCATAACCTGCGACAATGGTTCGGACTAACATCGACCGAACTGTTCAGAAGTGCCGTAAGCAAAGTCAAAATAGCCAACGTCCGAAACGGATAGGACAAAGGAAGAAGAAGAAGAAGATTTAGCTGTTAAGAAAAGTGGCTTGTATCCTATTACATAAAAAAAATCTAAACTTAGTTTTCACTTGACAGGTACTCTTCATCTATATCTTCTACTGTCATTGTTTATTGTTCAGCCTCTTGAAAAACCAAATTTTTTGCACCAATTTCCAAATAAAATTGGTGGGGAAGTTTTGAAGTTTTTGAGGGTTTAGTTTTATTGGATCTGCATACTTTTGCTGAAGACAGTCTGCTAATGATTGATTTCTGATACTCCTTTTCTTCTTGATTTACATTCTTAACAATTTTATTTAGGAACTGTTTTATTTTCATTATATTTGGGCGTTCATTGTCAAATATAAAAACACAAATTTTGGAGAAGAAAACATTTTCTTTTTCATCTGTTAACATTTTTTTGGTTATAGTTTCTTCCAATACTTTAAATGAAAGAAAGTCTTCTCCTTTCATTATTGTTACTTAGAATAGAATAGAAATATGCTTTATTGTCACTGAAAATTATTGAACAATTTTATGCACAAAGCTAAAAAATAAATCAGTCAAATAGTACGAAAAGTATAAAACAAAAACAAATATAGTAAAAAACAGAATAACACAATTTTAAATTAGTAAAATTATTGTATAACCTACATAATTTGTACAGACAACAACAAATGAGACAAATTGTAGCCACTGCTTGAGACACCCAAATGTAATTATAAACAATACTAATTTTGTTTCTTTGTTATACATTAAGAAACTCGTCAACTGAATAATACGGTCTTTCTGAGAGATAGATTTTTGTCACCTTACGAAACTTAATGAAGGATGTTGCGGATTTAATTTCTCTTGGAAGGTGATTATAAAGTTTCTTTGCACGATATAGAATAGAATTCTTTACTAGCTGAGTGGACGGGGTCGGCAAATAAACGTTACAATCCGAATTTCTAATGGAGTAGCCATGGTCAGGTCTATCGGGAAAAATGTTTAGATGCTTTCGAATCAAACAAACTGTTTCCAAAATAAATAAAGAGGGATGCGCCAAAATTTTGTGATTTTTGCTCTTGTTTGCTCTTGATTGCTCTTTTTTGCAACTTAAAAATAGTATCAAATTGGGCCGCTGTACTAGAACCCCAAAATGGAAGCACATATCGAAGATGGGACTCGAACAATGAGAAATATGCCATTTTGGCAGAAGATGAATTTAGTTCCTTCAAAACAGATCTTATTGCAAAGCAAGCTGAGGCTAGTTTCTTCCTTAAGGAGTCAGTATGCAAGGACCATTTGAGATCACTGTCAATGAAAATACCTAAAAATTTCACAGAATTTACGATATTGATTTGGCTCTCATTCAAAAGCAAGGGTTGCATGACTCCTTTATAAGATAATGCTACAGTCTTATCCACGTTAAAGCTAAGTAAGTTGGAGTCTGACCAAGCCTTGATTATAAGTAAATCAGCGGTTATAATTGAATGAAGCGTTGAAATATCAGAGCTGCTCCAAATTTTCCCTTTAATTTTCAAGTAAGTGATGTCATTAATGAAAAGTAAAAAAAGAATGGGACCTAATACTGAACCTTGTGGTACTCCACACTCAATATCTTTACAACTAGAGTCGGTGTCATTTATTCTAACCAATTGTTTCCTACCTACCAACTAAGTTTTGAACCAGTTCAAAGACACACTCCGAATTCCATAGAAAGTTAATTTTTTTAATAGAATGTCGTGATTTACGCAGTCAAAGGCTTTGGAATAATCGCAGAAAACGGTGGCGGAGGAGAGGTTACTGTTTAGTGATAGATATACATCATGTAACATAAAAAATATGGCATCACTAGTGCATTTATTAGACAAAAAGCCGAACTGATTTTGCGATAAAATATTATATTTAAGGAGAAAGGGCATAAGTCGAACTTTTATAAGTCTTTCAATAATTTTTGATAGTGCTGGTAACAAGGCAATAGGTCTATAGTTGCAGGCATCAGATTTTTCTCCACCTTTATGAAGAGGAATGACGATGGCAGTCTTTAGGCAGTTAGGGAATGTACCTTTTTCAAGGGAATCATTTACTAGCGAGACCATGATCTCCAAAACATTGTGCAATAGATTCGAGAAAATTTTTATAAATAATCCATCTGTACTACGACGATGTGCTTTTTATACTACGAATTGTTGAAATGAGTTCCGTCTTATCAACTAGTCTTAAAAAGAAGGTATCAGCAATGTTTTTTGAATTAGAGAGATAAAAAACTGGATCTTGTTGTGGCGAAATAGTTGAGGTTATATTTTTACTCACATTAACAAAGTAATCATTTAGATTTTCGGGGTTAGGAAAAGAAAAGGTTTGATTCGCTGTACTAACAAACAAAGTTTCTTTTGAATTATTTCTGGAACTTGTTAAGCGATTATGAAAGTAGGATTTTTTGGCTACTTTGAGTAGTTTTATATAGCATTTTCTGTACTAATTGATATAATCAGAGATGGGGATACTGTCATTAAATTTTTTAATATATAGCAGAGAATGCATATTTTTCGCAGATATGCGAATGCCTTTGGTAATCCAAGGTTTGTTATGTTTTGGCCTGATGTTTAATAGAGAAAATGCTTTATTAAAAATAGATACAAGTCTATTTAGAAAATCACTAACATTACAGTCAATGTCCCCAGAAGAAAAACTCCAGTCAGAAGTCAAGCATGAATTATAGAATTTACGAAAGTTTTGAGTGAAAAAAATTCTACCTAATCGTCGGGTTTTTGAGTGAGGTGTTTGTAAACTGCTAAACTTGGTATATACCGCTTCATGATCAGAAAGCCCCCACTAATAACTGTAGAATGGACGTCAGCGGGTGGAAAATCGGAAACCACATAATCAATCGTCGAGGATGATGTTTTTGAGATTCTTTTTGGAGAATTAACGTGTATTGTGAGACCATATGATTCAAAAATAGTTACCAAAGGCAGTTGGGTCGCACAAACAGCAGCTTAGTCAATATTAAAATCACCACATAAAATTTTTCTGCTTTTAATGGGCAGAATATCTAACAAATTTAGAAGGCTCTGAAAAAATAATTCAGTATCAGGGCTAGTTGATCTATAAATGCAAATAATGTATAGATTAAATTTCTTATTTTAAATCAAAAAAAAATTCGAAGTAGTTTTCACCCAGCAGATAGTCATATTTCGAAACTGAAGAAAAATCATTGTTATTTGAAAGAATCAGAGTGCCACCATGAGCTGAACTTGGACGATCATACCTAGCAATTGTGATATATTCTTGAATGAAAATTGGTCATTAACTTCAGGCCAGTGTTCCGTCACTGCAACTAACTGGGGAAACCCTAATTCTTCCAGAAACAAAAATAATTCGTCTGTCTTATTTCTAATCGATCGAATATAAATATGAACCATGCCAAAGGATTACTTGAAAAGGATTGATTCTTTCACATTTTCTTACTGCATTAAACCAATCTGCTGGTTCATATACTACCTTCTAATGGCTTTTGTACTTAGGTATGTTATTAATGTGGCCCCGAGCTGTCTGGCAAGCTTCCTCAGATATTTTATTATGACGTTTCAAGGGTTTTCCTCGTTGATCTTATTGCTTTTGAGAAGTAAGGCCATGGATTGAAATAAATTATTTTTTGCATATTTGCATATTTACGTAACAATAAAACACTGAAAACTTTGTTGCCAAACTTCCACAAAATTTATTTTAATCTCTCATCACTACAGCTGTTTCGGCTGATTACCTTTCCCAAGTGATCTATTTTTGGCATGCGTTTACACTTTGTAGTCTCTAATAAAATAGGTTAAGAATGGGAGAACTGTTTGTCTCAAGTTGCTCATTCAGAATTATATCTGTGTTTTTTAATTTGTTGATTTCCATATATTCTAGCAAGGTTAGCTTAAGGCCTTTATTTTGAATGTGAAGAATTTTAAATTCGTCATTAAAAGGATGATTGTGATCTAGAAGGTGAAGTGCGCATGTAGAATCTGTCTTTCTATTATCGAAAGCCCTTTTATGTTCTGCTATTCGTTTATTAAAGTTTCTACCAGTTTGACCGATGTTAGTTTTTGGGCAGTCACCACATTTACGTTTGTACACACCACTGTGTAAGTATTTTTTATTTTGGCTCTTGTTGTTTTTGATATATTTGTCAAGGTTGTTATTTGTTCGGAAAGCTGGTGTTATTACTTTCTTTTTTAATTTTTATGTGTAAAATAACATAAATAAAATCAATTAGAACAAAACTTTGGCACTTCGTCCATGTTGAATCGTAGATTTTCAATATATGACTAAATTTGTATTTTAACTAATATCTGTAAACTATAGACAACAATAATCTTACTATGTGTCTTTTATCGAAACTTTAAACGTTTTCCAATATATCTACTTCATCTTAACCGCGAAACCAGCCTTAAACAAATCCGGCACATACGCAATTACACATCCTCCTCTAAAAACTTATGCACCCCTGACATGGTACACCGTCGCGTTTCAAAACCATCCCCAGTTTTCACTAAGTGGATTTTTATAGCAGCGTACATCAATCTCTGTCGACATCAACTTTCCAATTAGATTAGACTACATTACTCTTCGTATTTTTCTTGAACGCGAGACCGGGAGAGCCGTGATCCTCCGAAAAAAAGCTCATTTAAATAGAGAATACATCTTCAGTGGAAGAAAAAGAGCGTTACAAATTTGCCGGCGAAAAACATACGAGAAAAAAGGGTTGGCTATAATTATAGATGTTTAATTAAATCATTAGGAATATCCATTTTATATTGTGTGTATTTTAATAAAAGTTTACTCTTAATTCTTAATAAAAGCTCTTGAATATTACATCTGTCAAATTACAATAACCCAAACAAATCTTAAATAAAAATTATTTTGTTTGGTATTTCCATAGACAAAATAGTTCTATCTATCTCGTAAATATTTTTATTTTTTTAAATGCATGTGTACGATGTTGTACATAGTTCTTAAGATTTTTTTTGACCAAATGGCCATTAGCGAAAAATTAATGGATTATATTAGGTACAATTACTGCATTACAATTTTGTTTATTAAATATTGTGGTACTTATTAAGGTCTTTCAAAAAAATCAGAGTATTTTTAACCCGGCGCTAGTGTGGTAAAATAAAATGTGAAAACCTGGGGTATCATCATCATCATCTTTGGCTCGACAATCCTCTGTGGATCTTGGCCTGCTCTAAGATTCGTCGCCATTCTGTTCGGTTTTTGGCAACATGTTGCCATCTTCTGATTTTTAATATTCGTAAGTCGGTTTCAACTCCATCTAACCACCTAATTCGCGGTCGGCCTTTGCTTCTTTTTCCTACAGGTGTTCCTGTGGTTAGCTTTTTAGCAATGGTATTTTCTGACATTCGTATTATGTGTCTAGCCCATCTAAGTCGCTGTGTTTTAATGAACGTTATGACATCTGGCTCATCAAAGAGCTGATACAATTCAAAATTATATCTTCTGCGCCACTGCCCTTGGTCGTTTACAGCTCCAAATATTTTGCGGAGTATTTTACGCTCAAATATTTCCAAAAGTCTTTCATCTTTCTGCGTTAGAGTCCATGTTTCTGCTCCATATGTGAGGACCGGCCTCAGCAATGTTTTGTATATAATAATTTTAGTTCTTCTTTGAATGTTTCTTGAGTATAAATGCTTTTGGAGTCCATAGTATGCCCTATTTGTAAGATTTATTCGTCTTTTGATTTCTTCGCTTGTTTTATTGGTAGCTGTCAATAGCGACCCAAGGTATGTGAAGTTGTCAACATGTCCAAAGGTATGACTTCCAAAGACTGTTTCTCGTTCCTCATTTGCTATCGAATCCTTTGTAACCAACATGTACTTGGTTTTGTCTTCGTTGATGACTAGACCGACCTGTTTCGCCGCTGTTTCCAATTCTAGGAGATATTGCTCAACATCTCGCTTGCTACGCCCTACTATGTCAATGTCATCAGCATATGCTAAGACTTGTGTCGATCTATTGTAAATAGTACCGCCATCCCTAATTCGTGTATCTCGAACTGCCTTTTCTAAGGCAATATTAAACAGGAGGCAAGCCAGAGCGTCTCCTTGTCTGAGTCCATCCTTTATCTCAAAGGATCTAGATCTCTCTCCCTGTATTCTAACAGTGGCTTCTAAGTTGGACATTGTCATTCTCGTTGGTCGGATAAGTTTCTCTGGTATACCAAACTCATGCATTGATTGGTATAGCACCGTTCTCTTGACACTGTCGGATGCGGCCTTGAAGTCAACGAATAGGTGATGGGTTTCAATATTGAATTCTAATGTTTTCTCGAGAATCTGTCTTATTGAATGAATCTGGTCAATTGTTGATTTTTCTGGAGTGAATCCAACTTGATATTTACAAACTATGCCCACTGTGTAAACTTGCAACCTTTCGTAGAGAATATTTGTTAGTATTTTGTAAGCAGTTGTTAACAGGGTTATACCTCTATGGTTGTCACACTGGAGCTGGTCACCTTTTTTATGTACCTCGGGTATCAGATACCCAAAATAAAAAAAAAATTGAAATAAAAATAACACATTTTTAGAAAATTTATATTGTAATTTATATTTCACAATATAACAAACTTAAATCAAAAGAAACTAGTGTTTAGAAACAAATTGCAAACTAAATACTTGAATATTCCAAAAATGTCTCATTTTAGAGCATAAAAAAACGTTACACTCATTTTTTGTCGACTATAAAAGATAAGATCAGAGAACTAGTGAAAATAAATGAATGTTTGGAAAAACGATAACATAGAGAATACATTTTAATTGTTTTTAGCTAAATCAGCTCAATCACAATGCACCACTGAATGTTCTAAACATATAGCTTTTTTACAAATCACATGATTATAAAAGACCTTTTTGTCATTTTTTCTCGGGCAAACATTACACTTTTGGCTGCTTTCGTTCGTTTACCTGATTGCACTTTATCATTTGTTACAGTTTCTTCAGGATGGACTTGTAAATTACACGGAAGCCCTAAGTTAGTAGACCGAATTTGTTAGTCACTGTATTGCTAATAATTTCAAAAATTTCTTTAGTTTTGACTGAAAATCGCTAGTATTTTGTTGATAAATTACTCTAGCATTTATACCTGCACAGTTGAGTATCGTATAAAAAATTGTAATGGGCCACCTTTTGCTATTACATGAAACATCGTATGAAGCCGAAAATTCATCTACCACATCTACCCCACATTTTGTAGCGTTATAAAAAGAAATTATTTCTGGTTTCTTACTTTCGCCAGAATTATCGTCAATATCAGGAGTGTGATGTAAAGTTGACATTAGAAGAACTACATTTCCTTTTTTTGGTACATGTGAAACTAAAGTAACACTCTCTTGAAATCCGAATTTTGAGAAATATACTCGCCTGATCTTAGATGTTATAAAACTTTGAGGTATTTGCCTTTTTTTTCTTACAATTCCAGTAGCCGTCGGTTGATGAATTCTGAATACCAGAGCAAAAACAAAATGAAATCATTTTTGACTATAATAATCTTATAATTCAGTTGGCTATTTTGTTCACCTGGAAAAACATCTTGCAAGAGAATAGGGTGAAGTGGAGTATTTGGGTATGAAATATAAAAAGGTTTATGCAGTTACTTATGAAGTTAGTTGGTTTCGAACCACTTTCTTTTTGTTTGTATGTCTATGTGTTAGTAATATGTAAGTATGTTTTCTTCAATATATATTAAAAAGTGAATTAAGAGATGAGGATATTAACATTCTTTTTTCACATGTAAGGGTCCCCATTTACACGTTAATTTATGATAACTGTGAACCCTGATGGGAAAGGACACTAAGCTTGTAAACGAAAGGAGAAAATGAATACGTTAACACAAAAAACAAAAATGGCAGCGTTGTCAAAAGGACACAAAGCCTGTAACGTCTAAACGGCTCAACGAACAACAACGTGCAAGGTATCGATAATAAACGTAGTGCGAGATGAATATCTTCAGGTATTCCAGGAAATATGTCTTTTATCTGTCCTCTCTGTAACTCGCTAGTAAAATCATTAGAAAATTCTAATATATGACATATTTGTGTTCTAGTTCTGTTCTAATGCATTCATATTAGTTTCCAGTTAATCAAAGAAATAGTAAACAACAAATGGTTTACTTTGTTGCCTTACGGGTGATGCCTTAATTACCTCAGGTTTTTCATTAAAAAATTGATTGTGTTTTGAAAAATTTGGAAACCAATCTATACCAGGCTTCCCCCTTTTAACTAGGGTTTGCAGGTTATTTTGCTATACATAACATAAAGGATTTGCTAAAATCAATTAAACATAAAATTGATAGAGATTCTCTTGTACTCAGCAAGGCTGATAAGGGTAATTGTGTTGTAATCTTAGAACAAATTCAATACATTGAGAAAGTAGAATCTTTTCTTTCAGATAACAGTTTTGTAGTTTTGGAAAAAAATCCACTTAACACCTTTATTAATAAAACAAAAGCAATGGTTAAATTGTTTAATGACACTATTACTAAATATAATAACAGAAAGTTAACTGTATCTAATCCTATAACACCTAGGTTATATGGACTGCCTAAAATCCATAAACACAATTGTCCCATAAGGCCTGTAGTAAGTTTTTGTAACACTCCAGTTTCTATTTTATCAGAGTTTATTTACAACACAATATAGTCTATCACTAATTTTAAACCTAAGTTCTCCATTAAAAATTCTTTAGATCTAATAGAACGTTTAAATAACATCAGGATAGAAGAGGGTTTTATTTAGTTTCTTTTGATGTTTCCAATTTGTTTACTTCTGTACCAAGAGATGAAACATTACCTTTAGTACACAACCTTCTAAACAATTGCAACATATCTGCAAAGGATAAAGATGCTATATTAACTATGCTTAAATTCTGTCTGGATCAGGACTTCTTCCAATTCAATGAAAAAATATATAAACAACCAACAGGATTAGCAATGGGATCTCCATTATCACCTTTTCTAGCTGATATTTTCTTGGATAGCTTAGAACAGAAGTTTGTTAATAACAACAACAAAATAGTTTTTTGGTCAAGATATGTGGATGATTGTATAGCTCTCATTAAGGGAACCCAAGATGATGCTCTACAGATTCTGGATGATCTCAATAACCTCCATCCTAACATCTCTTTTACTCTGGAACCAGAATCTGACAATAAGTTGAACTTCTTGGATATGACTATTTCCCGTAAGAAAGATTCTTTAGAGTACAACATTTATAGAAAACCCACCCAAACAGATCACGTTATACATGGAATGTCTAGTCACCCAACTCAACTTAAAATGGCTGCTTTCAACAGTTACATTCATCGTTTACTTAAATTTCCTCTTTCTGATGATAATTTTAATACAGAACTTAATACTCTTAAGCAGATTGCTTTCAATAATGGCTATGATCCCAACATTATATACAAACTTCTAAATAGAGCTAAACTAAAAATTGCAGAAAAGCTTGCATATTCTTCACAGTTTTTTCAACCGAATGCTTCAGATAACATCAGATATTTCTCCTTCACTTATATTAGTAGCAATTCCAATAAAATATCTAAACTTTTTACTTCTACAGTTGATAACATCAAAATTTCCTTTAAATCACATAACACTTTAGGTTCCTTCTTAATCAATACCAACGATAGGATGAATACATTTGATAAAAGTGGTATTTACAAATTAAAATGTGATGATTGTGATGCCTCTTATGTAGGGAGAACTATCAGAAAGTTATCTACTAGAGTCTCTGAACATTTGAAAAGACCAAATTCTTCAAGTTTTGGTCAACACTTAGTATCCAGCAACCACAATTTTAACATCAATTCTGGTTCATCTATCTTACATGACATTAGCAGAAAGAAAAACTATCTTGAGTTGGATTTATTGGAAGATTTGGAGATTACAAGGGAAACAAATGAAAACTCTCACTGTCTTAATACTCAAATTAATTTAAATTGTACTAAATTTAATCCTATATTTAAAAACTTTATTACAGCTTCACCTCGTAGAGGACCCAGCTCGACTGTTTAGACTTCATGCACTGAGCATTTCAATATTAATTTTAAAGTTCTTCCATTGACTGTGGATTCAACTGAACTACGTGGACTATAACCCATTTATATATTTTGTCTTCAATTTTGATTTTAACTTTTAGTAATTTAACTGCATATTCAGATTTTTCTTTTTTACAGTACTGATAGCGCTTGGTGGACCATTTTATTGTAGTCAACCATCCACTGTCTAATATATTGTTAGTCTTTTCTCACATTCATACTTTATGTCAACTTCAATTGCTCTCAAACTAACATCCTAATTATTATAGACAGGTTTGAGTGTGAGATTGGGATTATTCAATCTACATAAAAAATATACTATATAATTTTATATTTCATCAGTTGATTTCCTATAGTGTTGTCAGTTGGACCTTTGGTCAATACTTAGTGTCATAGAATTTTGAAAGGTGCAAATCACATAACTGCCCTTCACAAGCTGTCATTTGTCACATGTCATCTCTATATTTCCGTCAGACCGGGAGCCCTTTCTGTCTCCGGCTTCTATACAACATGTAGCTTCTCCCTAAAAGATTTTAAAGTGTTTGTTTGTCTTAGTGTATTGTATTTTGTATTGTTATGTCCAAATTTTACATTTATGGTATTCTACTATGTCGGATAGGCCACAACTGACGAAGTAAGTCTATAAACGTTTATCACATATAAAATTTTTTCAACCATAAACTTGGAGTTTTTTATCCAAGTGAATTAATTTTCCTTTTTATTAAAAAACGTTTCTTGGCTTATTTCAGATGCCCCTGAAGATGATCTATTGATCGAAAGTACTTGGGCAAGATTAAATTAATCACCGTGTTCGATAGTTGCCTTGAATACCCTCAAAGTTTAATTATTCGAACATTCAACCTTATATTGATGTATTATGTTTTAGTTGTAATAATATTATCGATACGGAATTTTGGATAAAAGATTTTTTCATTTTTCATTAAGTAATCCTATATAACAATCCACTAATTATAAAAAAATATTTAGAATTTTCTCTAGATTTTTTAATAAAATTCTCTGCTTTGTTTAGTTTGTGTAAAACAAAAAACTGTTAGACCAAAATTTGGTTCCAAAACTTTCTAAAGTTTGTGAAAACAAATAACAATGTCGTCGCCGAACTGGAAAGAAATGTTCAAATAGGCGTATATTGTAGGAACAACTATTATGCCCCTAAAAAGTCGCATAATCCATCAAATTTCGTCGAGATTTGATTACATGAAAGAAGCGACTCGACGATCATAACAAAAATATAATGCATTATGTAGAACAAAGTGAAAAGTTGAAAAGAAGTCGAGTTAGCGGGCGGAAGGCGACTTCCTGGAGTGATATCTTCCAAAGTGGTGTTAAAACTTTATGAGAAAACGCTTATCGGATTTTGAAAGTCGGTAAAATGTTCGGATGATATCAGTAGGAATATATCCACGGTAAACATTAGAATCGCTCTCGCTCGATAAAACACCGAAAAGAGAGAGGAAAACAAACACGCCGGCTCAGTTCTGAGCCGTTCTTAGCGCCATGCGGTTTGTCCTGCGTCAATTCTTTCGGTATTACGGGATCCAGCTCAAGTGGTCTTTTTAACTTTGCGCTTGTTAAAGTTTTGGGGAAATTGAATGTGAGTGTGGGTTAGTAAAATCTCTTCTGGGACAATTACCGATTTGGGTGGAGTCCCGAGGGAGGGAAAATTACGAATATCATTAAAATTAAGATATTGATAAGAAAAAAATGCTAACTTAGTTTATATTTATATTATATACTTATATTTATTATTATTTTTTTTTTTCATATTCTAAATAATAACTAAAACCGAAACAGTGAAGGCAAAGTAAATGGTTTAAGATGGAAAAAACAGTATAACCCTAAATAATAGTACATTGTTTACCGGGTAGGAAAAGCTTAACATTCCTGGACGACTGTGAAGATTGCTAAGTCGAGGCGCAAGCCGAGACTTAGCAACACAGAGTCCAGGAATGTGGCTTTTCCTACGAGGTAAACATACGATTTTTCCGCAAATTGTTTAAAATTCGACAGATATTGATTGATTTAAAATAAACGCGATAGTTTTATTCCCAAATAAATGATGCTTTGAAATTCCTAATAAAATTACTTGGGTTACTATGGAAACGTATTGAGGTTGAATTGTCAAAAATTTTCTATCATTTATGTAGAAAACTAACAACTGTACGGAAATATCATTTCCTTACAGTAAGGAAATGACATTTCCTTACAGTAAGGAAGTCCTGACTTTTTCTTCAAGAAATTTTGACAGGAATGTCAAAATTTCCTGGCGATTTACGGAAAATAGTATTGAACTTACATGAAACAGTACATATTATTGACTGATATTGTACTACTAGTTTTAAATAAAAACAAGTGGTTTTATTCAATAGTTTTTTAAAATTAAAGTGTTTATCCACTAGACACTACTACATAAGTCATCTACACGTAATTATTATTTTATTATTGTGAAAAGAAAATGTCAAATAATAAACATACACTACAGTACAATCATTTTGTGAGGTTAGCTGCTATAAGTAGCTTATATTAACATGCGGTTGATTTGTCACTTACCAGAGTCAGAGTAAGGCCTTCGCCTTAGCAGCTTAAAATGACTTCACACAATGTAAACACACCTTTCGATCTAACCAGTCCAGTAAATCAACGTTCCAATATCACAAACAGTTAGGCATGAGCCGCTTCACATTGTGTTCCGAGTAAAACCCAAGCAATTGTATTTAGTTGTATCGATAATGCTAAACTGCAGGATTATCTCATTCCGTTGGGCACAATCATTAACCCAAAAAATATTATTTTTTCATCTAGATTATTTTATAATAGAATATGCAAGTATTTGACTAAAAAAAACCATAGTAGATATCTCCATGACACAACATGGCTCTATAGAAATACTTGGCGAGATTGTAAAAGCACGAAGACTTGTCTCTCCAGCAGAAAGTCTAGTCTTGTCTGGAGTCTGCCCGTCAATTCCTCATCAAGTATTAGTTGAAGAATTACAGAATATCGGTTTAAAGCTTATTGCGCTAATAACATTTCTAAAAATTAGCTCGACTCTTCCCGAATATGGTCAAATATTGAGTTTTCAGAGGCAAGTTTATATAAGACCTATAACATCACCAATTCCAGATTATATTCTAATAAATTTCGACCAAACACCTTACCGCATATTTTTGTCACAAAGTACACTCACCTGCTTTATTTGCAAAATACACGACACCTATCATCCCAATGCAATAACAGTTCAGTAACGGAGTCAACTTATATTGAGTCAAACAATGAAGTACCATATCAAACAGCTTCAACAAGTATTCTACACAAGGTATCAAACACCCAGCAGTCATCAAGTTATCCATTATCAAATCCAAGCATATCACCTACACCTACAAATCTCCGTGACAAAGAAATTACTAATACTCCTACTCATAGCAACACTTTTAATCTACCTCATTCAGCGGTAATACCATTTTCACAAACATTGGAAGCAATATCCTTCAATCTATTAGCTCCTTTTTCTTTAGATACAGCTGCAGAAAATTCTAATAAAACTGATACATCACCACAATTTTCTGAAACAACCATTTCAACCAATCTTACAAATAGAACTTAAAGCTCGACTTCTGTCACTACCAATGAGTTTGCTCCAGTACTTCCAAATGTAATAAAGCCACAGCATCTAAGTGAAAGCTCTAATACCAATTGCGAAAGCGTAAGTTCTTCCATAAAATGCAGTATTGGTGAGATCGTCACACCTCCTTTAGACTCAGCAATTTCATCAGAAAATCTGTTTGCAAAACCCAAACTATTGAAAATTTCATTAATAATCATACCCCACCATTCGTTTTAAATTACCACCAATTGTCCTTACTGATTGATAATGTCCAAGGCTCCCCCGACACTATTAGCGTCGTCAATAAATTTACAACTGATATGGCTGGTTTACTTTATCTTTTACAAAGCAGCTATCAATATGCAAACTATAGATTTACAAAACGCAAGTTTACAAAACTTCAAAAGAAAATACACAACCATTTAGGGAAAGAGATTTCTGACTTAAATAGTGACTCTCCTATAGAAAATTGTTCAGTATCATCTAACTCCGAATCTGTTAACAACATTCAACTCGATACTTCAATGGAACATTGATGGATTTTTCCATCGTCTCCCTATGCTACAGCTTCTTTGAACTGAATATACCCCCAGCATGTAGCACATATTCAGCTGAACTCTACGCCATATATCGTGCTGTGAAACTTCTCAACGACCTTACACTCACAAAAGCCCTGATCATAACAGATTCCCTTAGCACGTTATTTAGGCACGCTATTTTTTTATTATTCAATGTCAGACTACCTGACTTTCGCACTTGATCTGGTGCATAACGATCTGAATTTATTTTCTGTGCAAGGGCCATAATTCTGCTTATCCCTAAACTCAATGACCTTTGCATGTTATAAGACCAGCCTTTTTGCTGCAACAAAAATAATAATAAATAAAATCAAGGAATGATAACATACGTCATAATTAAGAAAGAAATGTCAGTGGATTTGAAAATCGTATTTGTCGGTTCTGCAAAATAGTCATATTCCAAAAATAGTTTTAAAAAACTGGCTTAACTCAAAATGTAATACTCTTCCGCACCAAACAAGAGTACTTACCTAGCTTATAACTTCGAAAAATCTGTCACAACACAAAAAAGAACAGTATTTTACTTCTTGCAAATAATCAGATATATCTAATAATTCACCAAAAACTGTTACAATTCTAAATGTGACTCTTTTAAGGATTAAGTTCTACGTATATAAGACTGTTATAAAGCCAAAAGTGACACTGTAGCGGAATGCATGCTGAAATAACATGCAAAAAACAAGCGTCACATCGCCATCCCGCGGTAAACAGTTTAAATATAGAGTGACGCTTTTATGGAAGAAGGTACGATTTTAATACCTGTAGCATGGTTATCTCAATAATGAAGAATTTTGAGTTGTGACTGTTTTTTAGCAGAGGTACGATACTATGGACGAATTTAATATTTTTACCTACTACTAACAAAACAGTACTTACTATTATATTTGAATAATCCAATGAATTAAGTTTAATAATTAATTGCTTTTGAAATATAGCCTTTCACATTTAGCAATTATTTTACCAGAAAAGTTATGATTTCTATTTACATCCAAATAGCTACTAACAAACTGAGCGTTAAGTTGGAAATGGGTCGATTCAGTTACAGATTTAACATAAATTTAATTTGGGTCCATTGAATATTTGGCTGAATTGTTTGTAGGATGCATCCGAGTAATATTTGCTAATTACAGCTTTTACGCCATTCCTCCGGATAACCACGCATATTTGCATACAACACGACATTTATAATTATAATGATATGTTTCCTATCATAATCAACTATGCTTTTACTGCGAAATATCTAGAATATATCTAGATAATTGTATCAATAGATAAAATGCAACCAGCAGGAATTAAGTTTTGTTTTTAGCCAATTTACAACATTAATATGTAAAAACCTTCAACTATTGATGTCTGTCTATCTGATATAATGATAAATTAGGTGTCAAATAAAGGTATTAAAGGTGAGTAATTTGACCTCGAACTTCTTGTTTCAGATTTGCAACTGAAAGTATTATTTTCAAATCGACGAAATATTACAAGCTATAGATACAATTATATATAAATCGATTAAAAATATTTACCAAAGCAACAGGGTAAGCGTCAAAATATACGAACAACTTACAAAAGCTCCAAACACAGAGTAGAAAGCTCTAAAATCTCCAATAGGAAAAGAGGACACAAAATGTGGAACAAAGAAGTCAAAATACTCACTAATACACGTAAACTCAACACCAGTTTGCCTAAATACACGCGTAGATAGGACAAACTCACGACCGCAATGAAACCAGGAATTTTAAAATAGACCCGGAGAGATTTACAAACTGATCACTGGCTTACCTGCACCCCGTAGCAGGTAAAGACCATTAAATGCTTGTAAATCACTGAGGTTTCATAATTCAAAACAATTATTTAAGTATGGATATATTACATGCAAATACAATGCATTAAATGGAATAAAGAATTAAGTAGGTCAAAGAGTCAAGTCAAGTCACGTTAAGGAGTGTAAAGGAGTGTCAAGAAGTATCAAGGAGGTGAAGGAGTCAAGTCAAGTCAAGTCAAGGAGTATCAAAGAGTATCAAGGAGCGTAAAGGAGTCAAGTCAAGTCAAGGAGTATCAAGGAGTGTCAAGGACGTCAAGAAGTCAAGTCAAGTCAAGTCAAAGCGTACCAAACTTTTTTTCATCTTTTTTGGAGTCCCAAAATTGATATTCCCATAAAAAATCAACTTTGTTTGCCCTCATTACATTAATTGGGGATGATAATTTATGAGAAGGCATTTTGCACAATCCATAGAGCTCGGTACATTAATTGCGCATTCTTTACCAAATAAGTCGCTTCAAAGCAGCTTAATTTTAAAAAGAAATTATGAGAGGAACATTATAACTACAAGTAACTAAAGAAGGATTGGTGTTTCCAGAATATTCTTGAGACACCTGTGATTTTAAACTGTAAACTGAAAATGTATTTAAGTCAAAAACTTCTATTTTTGTAACCAATTTTAGTCATTAAGTATAAAACAGTTTATATTTAAAAATGATGGGTCAATGACAAAAGCTGAACTACCTTAGTATAATATAACCTAAACTTTTGTGATTCAAAAACTATATGGGGATCAAATGGCGTCGATCAAAATAGACAATCGTCTGACAGCAGAATTACCAATATAAAGAGGAGTTCGTCAGGGCTGTGTACTTTCTCTACTGTTATTTAATATATATTCCGAAAAGATCTTTTAAAATGCCCTCGAAAATATTGAAGAACGAATAAAAATCAACGGACAGTGCTAAGGGTTTACAACGACTTTTGAATTTCATAACCAGAGAGGGAGATAGCTTGAGACTAAATATAAACACAAATAAAACAAAAGTAGTGGCTGTTACATATGCAACAAAGGTCGACATTAATATTCGTATCTATAACAAACATATAAAACCAGTACAAAGATTCCAGTATCTTGGTTGCTGGATAACAGACGATCTGGACAACGAGGTCGAAATAGGTTGGGCGCCAATTGTGTAACGGCTAGCTCACCCATTGCACATTGAAACCCCTCAGGGGTGATGTTAGGCATAAACTAACTTAATTTGGGAAATCGGGAATTATTAATAAAATAATTTCTTTAACACATATCTTTATTTATTTATATTTTAATAAATCAAAATGTAATAACAATTAAATTGAGGTTCTAACAACAGGGAATTAAGCATCTATATACAAAATCTCAAGAAATAAAGAAACTTAGCTCTACTCTATGAAAAATCCTCCTGCTGTTCTCTTCTCAACTCGGACCATACAATGTCTGCAAAAACCATGCCGCTAAGCCGAAACCATGTGGATCCCTCTCCAATCCAAAGCCATGCGGATTTTAAAAATCGAGATGGATTTCTTATTAAAAAAAAACAATTCCATTTTCGTATTCTTCGACCCAAAAAATCCATGTCAACGTAAATTTTCTTATATCATCATCAAGGTGGATTTTCTTGAATAAAAATTAAGGTGGATTCTCTTGAATAAAAACCAAGGTGGATTCTCTTGAATAAAAACCAAGGTGGCTAGAAAAACAAAAACCGCTATAAAATTCGTCATGGCACGAGTTTTGTCCAGCAACAGAAGAATTCTGGCAAGCGGAAAGCTCTTCTCTCTGAGACCTGTATACCGATCCAGAATTTTCTGATGTTGCCAAAACTCACAAATTAATAATTGTAATTAATAGATAAATTATTAAATAAAAAATGAAAAAGACAAAGTTGTGCGATAAATACGGTTTATATTGAATTATTATTATTACAGCAAAGGTAAAAAGAAAATAAAAATTGTAAGCAGTTTTTAAGTACTAGCGTACACAAAATTATACGAAAAGCTAAAAATGTTCTTGATTAAAGTATGAAAAGATGTTGTTGTAAAAAGAGCAAAGTATTAACTTACCCAGACCGTTGGAAGTTTTGTGACCACGAGGACTTATTTTTTTAACAATACCTTCTCGTTTGCTGGTTTATTTTAAAAAGAAACTAAATCGGATCGGATTAATAGAAGTAAATTATTTAGGAGTGGGGTTTCTGTTTCTTGTACGATAAAGTAAGCGAAGTTAGGACTACGAGGTGACTTAAGAAATTAATCAGCGGATTTATTTGTAATAGGAAAATATTGAAATAAAATATAGGAATACAAACAAAGGAAAAAGAACTTATTATCAATGAAAATCAAATAGTATAAGCAGAAAATGGTGGAAAGTACTTTGAAATTAATAAGAGCAAAAATGTAACGTTTTAAACGTTACACCGCATTTCAACGAAAGAAAAAATTCCTAATAAACTCTAAGTTACCGTTGGATATCGGATACCAATTTGTAAAAACGTTTATTTATTCCATATTGCTATACGGAGTGAAAAACATGAACTCTCGGAATTACAAGTATGAGGCGTATAGAAGCCTTTGGGATGTGGGTTTTTCGAAGGATGCTGAAGATCTCTTGGACAGAGCACGTGACCAACAACGAGGTGCTGAGAAGAATGGGTACTGAAAGAGGACTCCTAAATATTGTAAAAAACAGGAAAAAGAGTTATCTGGGACATATTTACAGAGGAGAGAGATACAACATCCTACGACTTATAATAAAAGGGAAAGTGGAAGGAAGAAGAGGTTAAGGAACAAGAAAATGCTCCTGGTTAAAGAAGGTAAGAAACTGGACAGGTATGGATACACATCCGTTACTAAGAACAGCTTAAGATAGAGAGCAGTTTGCTGTAGTTATAGCCAACCTTCAGTAATGGAGAAGTCACCTTAAGAAGAAACTTTCTTATAATAGACTTGATGACTTGATGGGATATAAATTGTACATACTGCTACTCTTTTGGTTGGCGATCAGACATTATTTTAAGTTATGAAAATTTTTCTTTTGACCTTTCCAATACCCAGTTAGTATGAAGTCACACTATTAAATTTTTTTATCACCTCTTTGTCTTCTCTTTTTCTTCGTCAACCATTTTCCATCCACTCCTGAATGTAGGTCTCTCCCAATTGCTTCTATCTTTCTCTATCTTGCGCCAATCTAATCCACTGTTTGCCTGCCACTGCTCTTATGTCATCTACCCATCTTTTTTGAGGTCTTCCCATGCTTCTTGTTGTCGTCCTTGGTCTCCATTCTAGAATTCTCCGTGTCCACCTGTTGTCATTATATCGGGCTACGTGACCTGTCCAGCGCCATTTCATTTTTGTAATTTCTTCCACAATATCCCTAATCTTCGTTTTACGTCGTATCTCGGTGTTTCTAATCTTGTCTCTTAGTGATATTCCAAGCATGATTCGTTCCATTGCTCTTTGCGTTGTTTCTAGTTTTTTGGCAGATTTTTGGTAAGTGCTACTGTCTCCAAGCCGTAGGTACAAACAGGTAGTATGCATGTGTTATACACCTTTTTCTTTAAGTTTATAGGAATGGAGGTGTTTTTCAAGATATGTGCTAGTTTGCCGAAAGCGCCCCAAGCCAGTTGTGTTCTTCTTTTAATTTCAGCATCTTGATTTGGTTTTCCTAGTTTGATAACATGACCTAGATATACATAATGTTCCACATTTTTTATGGTATGATTTTGTATTGGTATATTTGTCTGGTCTCGGCTCAGTATTTTTTTTTATCACCTAGTATGACATAATTATTGTGTTAATGGCATGTAGCGATCATTATTTTGCTATTAATATATCTCTACTACCTCCAGCTTCATGTATTCAATTACAACAAAACGTCCATTTAATATAAGTGGAAGATATGTTAATAAATTTCAAGTTGAAAGATAATACGGCAGAAAACCATCGCACTGCTATAAAGTTATGGATTCTACTAGCCATAAAGTGCGGATTAAACCTCGGGCTGTATAAATCAGTTTTATTATGGGCTCATAAAGATTGATAGCAGTTTACGGGGCTGTTCACAATTTCAAATTAACATTGGAAGTTTATGGTATAGGTAAATAGGTACACGGACTGTCCAGATTGCGGTAATAAATACTTGTACCTGCTGAGAATTGCTTGCTTGTTTATTCCGTTATTTTCTTATTAGATTCTATCACTGAATTAGGGAGAATATTATACAGTTGTAGGCGTGGATCTTTAGCCAAACATTTGCACTTCTTCTTCTTGTATTTCTTACTCTATTCTTCCATGTTTTATTCTTATTGGTTGGGTCTTATCGTGTATATTACCAGTCCTAGTGGAATTTGGTAATATTGTAAATAAGTTTACTATACCTATGGTCAATCCTGCTGTCATTCATTACTTCTAGAAGGCTGTTTATTTCAATACTTTCGAGCGCCTTATGAAAATCTGTGAAAGTAAAGACAAGAGGCACAGTATAGTGCTTAAAAAGAATCAGTAGGTTCATTCTCGCATTTTCACGGTTCCAGTTTGAAATCTGTAACGATGAGTCCAAGCCATCACCGTTAAACCAGCGTGCGCGCGAACCAACCCATGTAGTAGGAGTGTATCGACAGTAGAAAGGGCAAAACTAATTACCAAGTTTCGCTATATAAACCGTAACATTTCCTCATAGAGGAGAATCGACAGGTGTTGACTGAAGGTTCTCTTCTTCCCTACCCCGGCTTGTGGACGTGTTGAGTTCACAAGTTGTTCCGTTCCATACCGCCGTTACCCGAAGAGCGTGTTGAGCTCTTCATTACCCGTACTCCGAAGCAGTCGTGTTGAGACTGTCGAGGAGTGTCCTATTAACCCGAATCACTTAAGGGACGTGTTGAGTTCCTTTCCTTTCTTTGTACCTATCGTCCGCTGTTATTAAATCAATACAACGTTCACGTAAAATTTCAAAAACACACTCGCTTGCCGATAAGACTAATTTCATACGACAAGGTCAAACTTAATTTGAATAAATAGGCCAGGTACTGAGAAGACTAAACCAAATTGTAAATATGTACATAAGATTTTTGTCAATTTAATTTAAGGAAGACAACAAAGTTTTATTTTCATTTTGAACTCTGTCTCTGACTGTCCAAAAGCTACCCGGATAGTGACTCCTACGAGGGGACGTCACAAATCCACTCCTAATACCGTGCCACACCGTGCGCAATGGATTTGGCGAAAAATGCCGCTATTGCAAGATTTAAAATATTCCATCAGTTTCAAAGAATATTCCAAATTTATAATAAAATAATTATTATAGAAGTTCTTAAAAAAGAGGAAAATAAATTTCTTAAATGCTAAAATTCTTCACATAACCAACATACCCACTTCTAAAGTTTGAAAAATCATATTGCCTAATTAACTTTATCTCTATATCACTATATCATATACTATATCACTATATCATAGTGTATATCATATCATATCTTGTATGTCGCTACATGTTCATTATTATTTAAAATACTGCGTAGTGGCTTTGTTAATTTTTTTTTATCTGGATATATTCGTTATATCCTTCCCTTTCATTTGCTATGTCGCATGTTAGGATTTAATCAGTTGTTTATTTCGTACTGAACCTGAGGCCTTCTATAAGTCACAAAATCAAAATTTGTCTTATGGTTAATCTATTTTTATTTATAGTACCCTATCATATCTCGTATGTCACTATACGTTCATTAATATTTAAGATACTGTGTAGTGCCCTTTCATTTAACGTATCACACGTTCCAATGCCGAAATGTGATTTTTTTTGTCTTAACAGCATTTTGCAGCTTTTACTTAATTACATTTAATTTTGGTAGATGTTGCTAGTTCAGATTTCTTTCCTAGGTGGCGTAGTTACCTTACTGAACAAACAATGTGACTTGTCATCCTAGCCTTTTATATAAATAGATTCTCCCAATTTTAAATGTACGTAAAAATATGAGCTTGACTAACTATGTTATGAACGTAGTGATCCTACAGTGTGATCTTTTTCAGTTCAATATTTTGCTATTAATAAGTTGTAATTGTGAAAATATATATATTCTATTTTAACTTGTATTCATAGTTCGCTACTTGTGTTTTTTATAATCCTATTTTTATTATAACTGTTATTGTAAAATTCAAATCCTCAAAATATAATTTATAATTCGACCGTATTATTATTTTTTTATCTATAGAAATTAATTTCCTCGTTAGCTCTTCGTTTTATGAGATTTCTCACCAGTAACAGTGAATACAGCGTAATTTTCTAATGAATACAAAAAATTTAATATTCGATTAATCAAAACTGATAGATTCAACATAAAACATTTTGAAGGACAAACAGTAATAATTATTTGGAAACTATTGAAATTGTCGAAAACGCTAAATTTAGGAAAGTATTAATTATTCCGAAAATCTAATTAAATTTTAGGTCGCCACAAGTCACACTTTTTCTATTTATTTTCGAGCAGTGTATTAAAAATTATATTGAGCAGTGTATCAAAAACTGGAATTTATCTGCGCGTGAAGCATGTGCGCGTGAAAAAAATGGAACATGAAGAACACAGGATTTGTTGTATTCTATAGATTTTTCATGAAGCGTCTTTAATGCATAGAGGTGACCATTAGTACCATAATTTGATGGGAATCCTGCCTACTCTCTCTGTTTGTAGAAATCTAATTTTTTCTCCAATCTTGATGTCACTAATCTAGTATATAACCTTGTGTAATATGTAATTCTAAATTCTAATAGGTTTATAATTTTCTAGGTTTGCTCTATATCCTTTTTTACGCAAAAGGATGGTTATAGCATTGTTCCATTCTTTGGGCACCTCTCTTTGCTGCAAACATAAAAGAAACAGTTTCCTTAATTTATTTAATAGCATATATTTCTTTCATTGATGATAGCTTCTATTAAAATTTGATCCTCTCGTGGGGCTTTCTTATTTTTTATTTTTCTTAACGCTTGTCGAACCTCATCTGGCATTTCTTGAAAGATATTAATATGTACCACAATATTTAATAAACCAAATTGTAATGCAGTAATTGTACCCAATGTAATCCATTCATTTTTCGCTAATGGCCATTTGGTCGATGCGATTTTCAAATAAAAAACAAAAAATTAAAATATATTACACCATTCATTTTGAGATAATATTTCCATTCTCATCTTTTTTTCCTTTCTTTAATCCCGTATATATTTCAAAACTGTACCTTTACTTAGAAGACTAATATTATAATAATATAATATTATAAACTGACCTAATCTAAACCATGACTTGTGATAAAAAACAAGAAAAAAATCCAGAAATTCTTCAATAAAACTGTTCGACTAGGTGTGAAATTGAGCTGAGAAACATTATATGTTATTAAAGATTCCGCAATAAAAGCCACTGCACTGGAGCTGGCTGGAAAGGCATGAAATCAGGGGTGATTTCGTCGTCGAGATTAAGGTACTTTCCCTAATGGTTCTTATTACGTCATTACGCCACTATTCGGAAAGAAACGGGGCTTCCCCTATTGTTAGGAGCCTTTCAGGGTTTAACTCGAACTCTAATGGAGATGTGTTTGTGGGGAAAGGTGTGTGTTCGGGAATGTTACTACGGTCCAGGACGAAATAAGGGAAGCCATCGAAGTGTAGTTAGGTGTTATTTTAAAAGGGTTTATTGCCCCGCTTGGATGTCTAAATGTCATAAGGCGATTTGCAGACCATTATATATAAGTGTATAATACTATAAGTTACTTGATAGTAATTAAACAACTTATTATATACAGCGTGTTTGGGAAAGTATTTGGTATATATTTTCATATTTTACATTTAATATTTTTATTTTAGTGTACCATAATGTGATCTAATTCAATGCTGCCTTCTAACGACTTTGTTAAAATATGTCGCTTCCTGTTATTTTGTAAAATTGTTAAACTGGCTATCTCATTTGTTATGTTCAAAGTACGGAGAATTTGGCTTTTTTTGTATTTTGTGTCACAAATATAGAAACTGAAGTAAAGTTTTGTATTACCGTAACGATTAACTTAAATTATTGCCATGTAAAATCGCAATACAATGGAGTGATTTATTGGTGTACCCTCTTGGTATACGTACCACCACGGAACGGTTAGAGGATTCTTTATTAAATATTATCCAATTGTCTTCCTTCGTTTTCCACTTAGATGTGTGCTTTCCATTTTTGGGCTTGAACAACTTCTTGGTGATTATTATTGGGTAATGATCACCGTTATAAATGTAGTCTAATTTGTCCCATGTCATTAATGCAGAGAAGTTATTATCCGCTATCGTTAAGTCCAATGGCATTGATTTGTCCCTTTGTATATTGAATCTTGTAGGATTCTTGAATCTTGAATGGTCCATCATTGAATAGTGATAAGTTATACTGATCTATCAATTCTCTAATAATCTCAAGCACTCAAGAAATAAAGCTACCTTTGAAAGCAGGTCTGTACGCAGATGACTTAGTTGTATATACTAGTAGCTGCAATATTACACTAGACTCAAAAATTTTGCAATCACTTCTACATAAACTAGAAGACTGGTCCCCAAAAACTGGTTTTACGTTCTCGGGTGATAAATCTCGTTTCATCGTATTTAATAAAAAAAAAACTGATTGCAAAACAACACTTACTCTAAATGGTATCAACCTAAAACCCTAAAACAAGAAGAGAGCATTGACTTTCTTGGCCTGAATCTGGACAGTCAGTTAACATGGGCAGAACATATTAAAAAGCTAGTCGTATATTGCCAATCTAAAATAAATCTCCATAAAATTGCTGCATATATACCAATAATTAATCCGAAGTAAACTGGATTATGGTGCAATATACTATTCCACTGCGAGTAATTATATTCTTAAAAAACTAGTCCTTATACAAAACACATGTTTAAGACTTATTCTGTGTACTTATCGAACTAGTCCTGTTTCGTTTTCAGGTTATCCTGGATGAATCTCCACTATCAATACGAAGACAACACATTTCTTTAAATTATGCCGCGAAATTGTCTTCCAACCCTAATAACACAAACTATCCACTTCTTTACAAAATATATCCACCTACTCATTGCCATCAACGAATTAAATATCCACCCCTTAAAGAACGTTTAACGAGATATGGTTTTGACATGGAGCAGCTGACATTCTTACCCAATTTTCCTACTAGTGACATATCCCTCACGACCTATAACCGACTTAGAATTGGATATACAATATACAGCGTTAACCCACCAGCATCTCATAACAAAAGAACTACCACCTGAATGTTCCTATTGTAAATGTCCAATAACTTTTTAACATATATTGATCCAATGTCCTCTTTATTATTAAGATTAAGAGCAACAACGTACCAGAAGAAGCAAAGAAACTTAAAGATATTTTAAACTGTAATATATCAAACACAATTAAATTCCTTAAGGACATACGTTTACTACACAAAATTTAAGTTATATTATATGTATCATTTTATAATTTGTAATTTAATACTCAATTTGTAATTAGTATATTCAATAACAACTGTAAAATCTGTAAACCCGCTAATAACCTTAATGGTTGATGCGGAAATTCTAAATAAAAAAAAATTGTAAAAAACAAACAGTTTTAGGTTCAAATAAAAAAAAAATACGTAATTTCCTCAAAAATATTTACTCTTTTTCCCATACACATACACAATTGTTGATTGGTCGCCACCTCCAGCGGAATGCCAATAAGGCCCGCTGATCTGGTTCATGGTGCAAATTATTTCGATCGTGCGACGAATGGCAAATGTACGTGAAGAGGGTGGCCAAGCCGCCCGGGACCTGGGACTAAAATCCTCTCGTATTCCCACTTTGAGATGGAGAGTGCGAATTTGTGTGTGAGATGCATTTCCTATAGAAATGTTGGAAACCGCTCTCTGTGGATTTTTCTCTATTTGCATATGCTTTCCTTTAATGTGTAAATTATTGCCAGGGTTCTGGATCTCTCGTACTGCTTTTGTATATCAAAATTTGCTTTACCAATTATGTAAATGTATGAAATTAACAGGTTTTGGTTAAGGATACAACAATTAAATAAAATGATATCTGATTTATAAGAATACATTGTAAATACAAAAGTTTCTAAACAGATAAACATATGGATAAGATGATAATTTTGAATTTGACCTTCTTCTTCTTTGGGTGCCGTGTCCGTATTCAGACGTTGGCCGTCATCATGTTTACAATTTCCTGAAACCTTTTTCTATCGGCTGCTGCGCGAAATAATTTTTCTACTGTGAAATCACACCATTGTCTAATATTACGCAGCCATGAAAGTTTCTTTCGACCAATCCATCTCTTTCCTTCCACTTTTCCTTGTATTATAAGGCGAAGTAAATGGTATTTAGGTCCTCTAATTATATGGCCGAAGTATTCTGTTTTTCTCCTCTTTATGGTGTTTATGAGCAGACGTTCTGAATTGATCATTTAAAGAACATCTTCATTGGAAGTGTGCGAAACCCACGATATCTTTAGGATTCGTCTATAGCACCACAATTCGAATGCTTCTAACTTGTTTAGCATTGTGGTTTTTAACGTCCATGTCTCACAACCATACAATAGGATTGACCACACATAACATTTCAGGACCTTCTTACGAATATTCATTGACAGGTTTCTGTTGCATAAAACTGGTTTCTAGGTCATAAAAGCCTTACGTGATATTTCGATCCTGGATATTATCTCTTCATCAGAGTCACAATTTACATTTAACCAGCTGCCAAGGTATTTGAAATGATTTACCCTTTCTATCTCTTCTGTATTAAGAGAAAGCAGACCTTGATCTATATGGATCTTTCCAACTGCCATCCACTTTGTCTTTGAAATGTTAATTTTTAGGCCTCTCCGATAACTTGCTTCACTGACTAGATTTAGTAATGTTTGGAGATCTTGTAAACTTTTTTGCAAGAATGGCTGTATCGTCAGCGTATCTAATATTGTTGATTACTTCTCCACCTAGTCTTACTCCCTCTTGTCTGTCATCCAAAGCCTCCCTAAAGATTTCTTCAGAGTACAGATTAAAAAGAGTGGGTGACAAAACACAACCCTGCCGTACTCCACGTTTGATGGGTATTTTTTCAGTGGGACTGTCTCCAATTTGGATAGAGGCTACTTGATTGTAATATAAGTATTTCAGCAGTCTTATATCATAGTGGTCAAGTCCTGCTGCCCATAGGCAGTCGAAAAGTGTATTGTGTTGGACACTGTCGAACGCCTTCTCGAAGTCGATGAAACAAACATAAACATTTTTTTGTAATAGAACACGCATACAGAATAGTGCCTCTCTAGTTCCTAGACCGTTTCTAAATCCAAATTGCTTATTACCCATCTTACTTTCGCATAGAAGGAATACTCGGTTTTGTATAATTCGTAAGAGTATCTTTAGTGTGTGACTCATCAAACTGATTAGTCTAAAATCGCTGCATTTGGTGGGCCTGCTTTTCTTTGGTAATGTTATAAACAGTGACTCTAACCAATCATCTGCTATTTTTCCTTCGTGGTTTTCTCCTTGAAGAAATCTGGAATCTGAAATCAAGAATTTGATCTGGTCCAGGTGCTTTATTGTTTTTGGCTTGCTGTATTGCCTTTTCGACTTCCGAATTCAGTATATTGGGACCTCTGTCCAACTGGTTGTCACAGGCAGTATTTGGAGCATTTTCTCTAGAAGCATCGTCAAAAAGGTCAGTGATGTATCTCTCCCATTCTTTGCACTGTTGTTCGTGATCACAAATTTTTCCGTCCGCGCTTTTAAGTATGTGAGCATTTTTCTGTTTTCTAATTCCGGTAGTATATTTAAGTTTCTTATGCAGGTTGAAGCTGTCATGTTTTTTTTTTGGAGGTCTTCTATTTTTTTACATTCTCAAGCCAGGATTCTTTGGCTTGCTTAATTTTTATTTTTAAGAGTTTATTAATTTATTAAATATTGAATTGAATTGAATTGAATTGAATTTGATACATTGACGTAATTGATTAATTTTGAAGTTGATTTTGAAAAAATATTCGGTTGATTTCTTGACTTTTACAAGATGTTAGTTTAACTGTGTTATCTGCATCGTTGTGAATGATAGTTTTGTATTTTGAAAACGATTTCCGAAGTGGAAATTGAAACATCAATAAACGTATTTTAACTATAATTGTGGCTTATTCCCAGCTAAATAGTAATTTATTTAAAATACCCCAAGAAAATAGCTTCAGAACAATATTTCACTAAGGTGATCACAACTAGACTAAACAACAAATTTGATGAATATTAACCAGTCTAGAGAAAACTAAAATAATGACTTATACAGAAGACAGATCAGTAATTGCCATAGGTGGAACAAACATAGAATACGTCCAAGACTATATAGACTAAAGAAATAACCAGAAGAATAAGAATGTTGTGGGCTGCATTCGAAAAACTCTCATATACTATCAAAAATCAAAAAATACTTTTAAAATAAAGAACGAAGGTATTTAATGCATGCGTCCTACCTATTCTGACATATGGTGCCGAGACGTGGACGAATAGAATAAAGAAAACTCAAAGAGCTATGGAAAGACAAATGTTGGGAATATCGTTGAAGCATAAAAAGAGGAACGAGTGTATAAGATGCAATCCGCCAATTTTCTTTAATTATGGCATATATTTTTACTCAAAACGGTCTAAATATGTAACTGCATCTTTCTTACAGCAAATTAGTCGTTTTTTTTGTAAAATTGCCAAAAATATTGGTTGCTGTAAGTTTAAGATAATATCGTTTAATTAACAATACAATTTAAAGATTTATCTTAGTTTAGATTTAAATTAGCATACGATTTGTAGAAACTTATAAATTTTTAGACCATCTCCTACATCGTTCCTCATTACCGCCACCCCCATAACACGAACTGGATAACTTAATTAATTTTTCTGCGGAAATTTCTAAATTAACTTCCCAACTCGCCGCTTCAAGACACCGCAATCTATTATCTAAAACACCAAAGAAGAGAAGGAAAGGAATTAGCAAATCATCCAGTCAAATCGAAAGCCTTAGGAACATTAATTGATGCTTCTATATTGCAGGAGACGGGCTCGCCATGAGACGCCATTATTTAGATTAGATTCCTTGCTGGACGGTGTGTAATCCCGAAGTGCTTTATAGGGCAATTTCGGGGATTTATGGAAAAACTAGCTGAATGACCTAATTCCGGTGTACAAAGTTATTTTTAATGTGGATTTATTAGAGACGTTAAAGAAAGTGTATGATTAGTTTTAAAAATTCGTTTCTTCTGGCTCTTTTGATAGCAAATAAAAATATAATACAATTATTTACCTTAACGCCTCTTTATGAATTACGACAACTTATTTTTTTCCTTAGAGAAGACTCTCAGTAAATAAATTAGGGTATCTTTCAATTTTTGTTCTGCCGTTTTTATATTTCTACTAATATGCTTATTCTTTTTACTTGATTTGCTGTGTCACAAACCACTGATTCTCGATAAAAAAATTGGATTACAATTAAACTATAAACACATTTACAGTTTAATGCTTACAACAGTATTTGATGTTCTACATATTATGACAAAAGAGGACTTAATTAGAGGACTGCCTCTTATGTAGGCAGAACCATTAGAAAGTTATCTACTAAAATTTCAGAACATTTGAAAAGACTAAACTCTTCAAGTTTTGGTCAACACTTATTATCCTGTAAACACAATTTTAACATCAATACTGGTTCGTCTATTTTACATGACATTAGTAGAAGGAAAAACTATTTGGAGTTGGATTTATTGGAAGATTTGGATCTGAAGGAATTTTGGATTTGAAGGAGTTGGTCGTCCAACAAATTATTTTCACATATACTTTTAGCACAGATTTTCGATCGTGATTGAGTCTAAAATAGAATGAATAACATTTCATTTTAATTGATAATAAAAATCGTTGACATATTGTCTAATTGCTGAGTTATTCAAAGTCACTTTAATTTTTTTTTTGTAAAAATTTAAGTTTGTATACAATACTTTTTTTCAGTGCCTGTTCTTTATCCAGAAAGAATGCGTTATAAAATCGTTGATTAATTATTTAAATATTAATTGACGATTTCTTATTTCAACTATTAATTAGAACAACGCATTGACACTTAAATATGCTCCTGTCGATGCTTCGACAGATCAGTCCACAGAATTACTACCAGAACACCAATTAAGATAATTATTAACGTCGTACAAATTTCCGCTGAATTTTAATTACAACTCGCACGTGTCTTCCGGATTTTAAAAAGTTTTGCGCTAACGATTGTGATTATAGCTTCCTCCCTATTAATTAGCGTTCGGAACATTTTCTTTCTAAACATTTGTTTTTCGAATTGGTATATCTCCTTCAGAATCAGCTTTATTGGAACAATATATTATATAGAGGCTAAATGACCTGTAAATGATTGTATATAGAGTGGTTTATTAAAAACACTTTACCTTCATATTTGTTTATATTTATTTGATTTTGTTGTTCTTTTAAAAGTTGGCTATAACCATTGCAAATTCGTCTTTATCTTCTGCTTTCAGTCTTCTGAAAAATTCAGTCAATTTTTTCTGCTTGCTGCGGAGTTAATACTTCTTTGGTGCTTTTCACTTTTGATGTGTTACTTTTTTTTCAAAACGGGAATTCTTCTTGCAATGTTTAATTAAAAGTGCAATAGCGTTTTCTTTTTACTTTCTTGTTCTGGTTCCATATTAACAATAGAATGGTATAAAAAATGTAAAGTCCACTAACCAATGCTTCGGAACTTCGTAGATGATCACTAATATATTTGAGGCTTCAAACTGATTAGTGACATAAAATAAATGTTTACATAAAATCATATTGCAAGGCAGCAGATTTGATCTTGGTTCAACGCACGTAACGGTATGGATTACATCGTTGAATTCGGCACTTCTCGGTCTACATGATTGATGTGTACACAATACATGAGTTGTTATCGTTTTTAAATAATCTTTTTGGAAAAGTATAATGCCCGACTTTTTTGTAAACTTAAAAGAAAGTGTTTTAATTTGTATATATGCTCAAATATGCATTTACAACAACTAGTAATTTTTTTAGATTTTTTAAATTTTGTTTGGGCAGAGTTTTAGACGTGTTGCCCTCGGGCAACTGTGGGCATCAAAAACTAACGAATTAGGTTATATACTTATTTATTATGTCAATAAAAAAACAAATATTTGTAGTTGTAACACATAAAGCAACTTTACATGTATTACACATTACTTTAGGAGTATTACAGCATCCTGGTTTTTTTGTATCTTCCCTTTTTTTCAGAAAATACTGGCCAGTGGGAGGTTTGGTCAAGCCTAACTTCCTTTGGTGGTACAATAGCAGTAGGTCCTCTCTTCTGTTTTTTTATTCTAATTTCGTTCTTAATTTCACTAAGCCTGGGACATCCTTTGTTTTTTATCTGGTCAGTTCTTGCTAACAGTAGACTGGCAACTGGTTTTTCCTTCCAATTTCAAAGTAATCGCAATCACGACGTTACAACAACTAGCTATTAAAAACAGCTAAATCCAGAATGTGAAAAAATATTTTTAGATACCACTTTTTAGATCTTATGTCTGTTCGGTAAAGAGCAATAAGTGATTCCATAAGATCGACACCTCCCATAAATTTATTATAAAATTGCACTGCATTTGGACAGCATACATCAATTCTTGATTTTTGTTTCTTATCCCACCTCTTGACTGACGAAGTAGGCTCAAAACAAATGTACTAAGCAAATGAACAGGGTTATTATCGTACTAATTTAACGCTGTTAGTCTTATGCCATCTACTGTAGCGCGCTTTTCTTCTACAGTACCTCTGCCCTGTTTCTTCATATTCTTGTCATCAGAAAAATGGCAATTAGGCAATATGTTTGGACGAACAGTTCACAAACATTGCAGTCCACGTTTATCCATTTTAATTTGCAACTGAATGCTATTGAACCAGTTGTCAAAATATACTTTATAGTATTTGTTTGGTTCGACTATCTCACTCAATCTTATTACTACATTACCACTGGTGCCTACATTAGGTAAATGAAGAGGATGTTTAACAGTTCCTGTATATAATTACCAGTTATAAACCATATCATTACTATCATACAAAACAAATGCCTTGTATCCCTATTTTTTGGGTTTGTTCTTCATATATTGTTTTAAAGAATGTGCACCTTTGAATGGTATCATTTCTTCATCAATACACAATTTTTCACTCATTGAAATACTCTGAAAATTTTGAACTAGACCATTGATGAATGGTCTAATTTTGTATAACTTATTATTATTGTTACTTATTATTTTTTGAGCAACACGTGTTTCCTTCTGCCAAAATGATCTTGTCCTTGGCAAGCCATATATTGACATAAGTAGAACAGATCCAATAAATTGGTGTAATTCTGCTAGTGTCATATTCAATGGTTTATTTATATTCTTTTGCAGTGCATTCAAATTACTTTGTTCTATTATGTTTTCCAGCAAATTGGTAGATATTATCTTTTTAAAATCATGTAGAGGGGATTCCGGTTCTAATAATTTGCATGTCGGTAAATTACCTTTCTATTCTGGAATTGGAAATACTGTTCGGGGAAGACTCTTTCACTCAATGTTTTTTTCGATCATTTTTGACTTTTTGAACACATTTTGTTCAGTGTGTTCTTCTGTTTTATCGATATCATCTTCATCTTCATCTTAGTCTAAATCTAAATTAGTACCCAGGTCTCAATTTGCTTTGTACAAATCGTCTTCATTTTCCATTTCATTCGACCCTGGATCGATTGATATTTGGGTACCTATGGAAAATTCATTATCACTCTCTTCAAAGTCAGAGTCTTCGGATTTCTCGGATTTGTTGGGATCTTTTACAAACAATAACAGATATTTACTACTTTTTCCGTAGAACGTTTTTGTATTCATCCTAAAAACATAATTTAAAATAATATATGGTCCAGTGTGGATTCAAAGCAACATACTGTTTTCATTACAGTACTGAAACAACACAATAAAATAAACAAATTTCAACGGCAATCAATATCTAAATGCTGATATAATAGCTTTATGTATTTTTATATAAATTGTACACAATTTATAACAATAAATCACGATCAAAAATACAAACTAATAAGGCAGCCATGTGCATTTGACAACATACTGTTAAACATTTCCATATAGGTTTCGTCATATGTTCATAGATGGCACTAAGTGTATTAAAATGTATAACTAAATGTTGCCTGAAATCAACAGAGGTCATCTTAGAATCGGAAATTGTTTTAAAAAAGTTTTCTGCATCAAAAACTCCTTTGTTGCCTTAAGTACACACATGGCTATAGAGGGTTAAAATACGGAAACGAAAAAAGTGCACAGTTTGAGTTTTCCTAGAACATAATACCATGATAAAATGCATGCGCTTTGGATGTGGTATTAGTATTACACTCTAGAAATTTTATACCATTTTTCGTCCCAACAATTTAATTCGATGGGAACTCTTAGAAAAATAACGTATTTAAAATTTTAAAATAGAATTTTACCAAAAAGTTAAAAATTAGGATGGCCCGGAAGCCTTGTCTGGGACGTCGGCTTCGTAATTCGGGCCATGTCTCAGATTTTTCGGGCTATTTGGTCATCCTAAATATGACGGACATATTCTTATACAATTTGAGAGTAGTAATATTTTTTTCTGTCTATTTTTTTATCCGAGGATCCACGACATTTTGCCATTAGAACTTGACAAAACTAACACGTACTGAGATTTTAGATTTTTTTATGTAAATCGACCTTTATTATATGTCTCTGTCATTTTTAAATAAGAAATCGTTTAAACAATTTTATTTGTAGGTCAAGTATAAAAACGTAAAATTTGGCACTTTCCAGTGAGATGTGAAAACAAACCGACAGACCAGTCAATCGTCGTTTCCCCCACACATAACTCGAAAAACAAACATGTAAGTGGCAGTGACAAACTTTATTATCGTCAATTAGCAGTACGTACCTCAAATACATGCAAACACGGTTCCAGATCAAGTGTTATCGGTCAAAATTCCATGATTTATGTTCGCCTCTCTCTCGCTCCCGTGTCCAATCGACAACTGCTGACGAGGACGAATTAAAAACAACGAACGCTCCACTGTCATTCAGTGGAAATGCTGCAATAAACTTAACTACATGACAGCTCAACAGTGAGATATCAATGTGAAATCCACTCGAAAATTGAATAGGAAATAATGCAGGAGTTTTGTCTCGTACTCCATGCGGAACCGGAAATATGGATTTCGTTTTAATTTGTTGTGGCCCGGTTATTGTGAATACAACTAGTTAGTTTAATTGTATGGAAAAACTGAACCATTTTAAAGAATAAGTACACTTTTTACTAATAATATATAGCATATTTACCGATAAATATAGAATTGAGCGAGGAATTAGACAGGGCGACACTATCTCTTCCCAACTATTCACTGCAGCTCTGGAATATGCCTTTAAAAAACTTGATTGGGTTAAAAGGGGAATAAATATTGACGGTAAATACTTAAGCCACTTGCGCTTTGCAGATAATATTGTCATTATAGCCGAGAGTTTAAATGAAGCTCACAAAATAATGGAAGAACTAAAACAGGCAATAAAACAAATAGGCCTGAACATAAACTTTGAAAAAAACAAAATACATGACCAATTTAGTTCCAAGTGATATTATGAGGGTAGATGGGAAGGAAGTACATCAGGTCTTTAGCTATATCTATTAAGGGTATGAAATTAGAATAGAAAAAGACAATTAAACTTGTGAGATCCAGCGTCGCATAGGCTTGGAATGGACAGCATTTGGCAAGATGCGAGATGATATTCTAAAAGGAACGCTACCGATTTGCTTAAAGAAAAAGGTTTAAAACCAATGCATACTGAAAGTAATAACATATGGTTCTGAAACAATAACTTTAACCAAACATTCTGCAAATAAATTGAGGTAACCCAAAGAAAAATGGAAAGAGCAATGTTGGGAATAACTAGAAGAGATATGGTACCACATAGGATAGTGAGAGAGAGCACTAAAGTGACAGATGTAATAGAAAAAATTGCACAAGCCAAATGGAGATGGGTTTGACATATAGCAGGTTTAAATGATAATAGGTGGACCAAAAGACTCATAGAATGAAGACCTAGAGAAGACAAAAGACACCGAAGCAGACCACCAAAAAGATGGATGGACGACTTGAGAAAAACAGTCGGAAATTGGAAACAGAAGGCGCAAGATAGAGAACAGTGGAAGAACATGAAGGAGATCTATATCCAACAGTGGATGCAAGAGATTGAGGAATGATGATGATGATGATGATGATAGCATATATTTGTCGTTAACAATAATAGCATTCGATAAATTTTTAACGTACAAATCAGTAATCAACTCCATGAAAATAAGTGTTGTTTCCATCATAGGCATACGTCCTATGTCATCTGTGCTAACTTAATCGCAGTCCCTTCCTACATTCTGTCAATCACCTTTTCTAACGTAGTGAAATTATTTTGTAATTTGATTTGAAATTTTTAAAAAAGGGTATAAATTATTATGAGCTGCTGCAGTCCTGAAACGCTTGGATCCGCTATGGTGTCCATTTAATTGGCGCTTTTACTTTGACATTTCCTTTCGGGGCCTCATTTAGTGGTGCTTGAAGCTCAGCTGCATTGTGTATGCACCCTCTGTAGAAATTCAACGTACCTAGAAATCTACACAGGTCTTTCACTAATATTGTTCTGAAGCTATTTTCTTGTTGCATTTTAAATTAATTGCTATTTAACTGGGAATAAGCCACAATTAAAGATAAAAATACGTTTATTGACGTTTCAATTTCCACTTCGGAAATCGTTCTCAAAATACAAACAGTAAATTGTTTATTTATCAATTTATCAATTTACTGTTTGTATTTTGAGAACGATTTCCGAAGTGGAAATTGAAACGTCAATAAACGTATTTTTATCTTTAATTGTGGATTATTCCCAGTTAAATAGCAATAAATAGGTCTTTCACTGTTTTAGGATGAGTAAAATTTTGTGCAGGTGCTACTTTTTCTTGGGGAGGTTTGAGTCCTGCTGCTGATACTGTATATCTCAAACATGTAGTCTCGTTTTTGCTGAACTGACACTTTGCTGAGTTAATCACAATTCCAAATTGCTTAAGTCTTTTAAAAATTTCTTCTACATGCGATATATGAGATTTCTACACAGTCAAAGACAAAACAGTTGCCTTTTATAAAAAAAAACAATTTTTTAATAATTATTCAAGCATTTCTCAAGATAACTGTTGACTAACAAATTCAAGTTGTTGCTTTTAAATCCAATATTCTAAATATCTGTCTTTAATATAACAAGGTGAAAGACAAACAAAAAAAATTAAGCCGAATAAAAAAATCTTTTCATTCAAACAGAAGTTGTCTTTCACTATCAACCAACTTTTCTTAGCTTCTATCCTTGAACCGCCTCTGGAGACGGACAAAAAATTCGTTGGGAAAATGAGTAGGAGGCTCTTTTTCTATAAATGAAAGCTCAATCGTATCAGACGCTGCATACTCAGTTATTTAGCCTCAGAAAATGAATATAAATTTGGTTTCTTGAATGAAAGGCCCGAGGCTTTGAATTTTTATCTTGTTTGCAAAGAATTTATTATACATAAAAGGAATCCTGTTTGTTTTTTGTGTGAGGGATGGGTCAGTTGCTGATAAATTAGGGCGATCAAAAAAGTGGTCTATTATTTGGGCTTTTGTATATGCTCAAATGCGGTTTTTTTATTAAATAATTATGAAAACTGGAGGGATTTTGACTTATAAATTATGAGACGTACTTATTTTTTTTTCTTGTTTATCTTATAGCCATACAAATTTAAACTCATGTTTTTATATGGCGCGTATTCAATGTATTTTATAGTGTAGTTTGTTTTTAATTATTTTAATTTTTATAAAAGTTTAATTTAAAATCAAAAAGACACTGAAGTTTTGAAAATGTCTTTGTTATATACTAGATATTGTGCTCTTTTTTTTTCAAAATTTTTGAGGCAATCACTTGTCATCATCATCATCTTTGGCTTTACAACCTTGGGTGGGTCTTGTCTTTTCAAGAATAAATCTCCATTCCCCCCTATCTTTCCCCCTGGCTTTTCAATTTCTGACCCCTAGATTCCTTAAGTCATCTTCAACTTGAGTTTTGAATCTAAATCTTGGCCTGCCTCTCTTCCTAGTTCCTACTGGCTCTTTATATAATATCTGTCTTTAGGGGTCTTCAGTGTCCAGTGTCTTTCAAGATGTCCTAGCAACCTTAGTCTATTAATTTTAACCCTAGAACTGCACACTGGGGTCTGAAAAACCCAGGCGCATGAATCGTTCAATGTAACTTGCGCATGTCTGCGTCTTTTGGCAATCCCTTGCACGTAAATTCAGTTAAGAGCCGACTACGTTGAGAGACAGTCGCTGCGCCGCGTAAGTTTGTTGTATAGTTTACTGTGACGCTTTTAGTAGATCTGTGGGTACTTCGGACCCCAGTGTGCAGTTAAACGGTGTTAAAATTTTGAGGTGATTTTTTGTTATTTGCTAGTATGGCAGATTCTAAGAGAAAATATCAGCGTCCACTAACCAGAAAAGAATTAGAGTGGGAAGCTGAAAACCTGTGGGCGAATGAAAATGAACCAGAGACCATCGAAGATGATTTTGGAGACTCATCAGATGAAGACGATCTTTATGTTCCTGAACATCAGTCTGACACTGATAACGAACAACAAAGTGACGACGATAATGAAGAAGAACAAACAGAACCCAATACCTCGCAAAGAAATATCGCCAGTATACTGGGAAAAAATGGTCATCGTTGGACCACACAGGCACCAGCACGACAAGGACGTCCAAGAAAGGATAACATCGTTTTACATTTGCCTGGTCTAAAAAATGAAGCAAGAAATGTTAGTAGCCCTGTTGAATCTTGGAATTTACTATTTTCTCAAGAGATTGTGGACATTATTGTGCTGCATACAAATCAAGAAATTCTTAGGAAGTGTCAGAGTGGCTTGCCGCAGAGTTACAAAAAAATAACCAACAACATAGAAGTCAAAGCATGTATTGGTTTGCTGTATCTCGCTGGTGCATTACGAGTCTCAAATTGTAATTTAGATGAGCTTTGGTCAATAAAATATGGCAATGGGCTATTTCGGGCAACCATGCCCCAACAAAGATTTCAGTTTTTAGCTCTTTGCTTGAGGTTTGACGACAAAACAGACAGAAATGCTAGAAAATTGGTTGACAAGTTTACCCATATTCGCCAAATATGGGACATTTTTATAAATAATTGCAAGCTATACTACACGCCCTATGAGAACTGTACAATTGATGAGCAGCTCGTGAGTTTTCGTGGAAAATGTCCATTCCGAATTTACATGGCCAGCAAACCTGATAAATATGGAATGAAAGTAATGATGATAAATGATTCGAAGACATTTTATATGCTGAATGCCATTCCATACGTTGGAAAAGTTGATGTTGAGAATAATGAGTCAGTTCCTACATATTATGTCAGAAAACTTTCTGAACCAATACACGGTACTCACCGTAACATAACAATGGATAACTGGTTCACGTCAATACCTCTAAGTGAACAAATGATGGAACAGTATCAGCTAACAATCCTTGGAACGTTGCGAAAAAATAAAAGGGAAATACCTCCGAAGTTTACACAAAAAAAAGATGTAGGCACATCCATATTTGCTTTCGACAGAAACAAAACGCTAGTTTCGTACACTCCAAAGGAAAATAAAGTGGTACTACTTTTATCAACTTTGCATCCTGATTCATCACTTAATACCTTGACCGGAAAACCAAATCTTGTACATTCCTACAATGAAACAAAGGGTGGCACAGACACCTTTGATCAGATGTGCCACTCTTACACGACTTCCCGTAAAACTAGACGCTGGCCTCTCAGAATGTTTTTCAATATGTTGGATGCTAGCGGAATAAATGCTATGGTTCTATTTTCACTTGCAAATCCCCAATGGAAAGATGACCGAAAACACGATAGAAAAACATTTTTAAAAGAACTTTCAACTGCATTAATTGAACCGCACTTAAGGGAAAGACTACAAGTTACCAATTTGCCAACAACCCTACGTGTAAAAATTAGCGAAATATTAGGAGTTGGTGTACCTCAAAGAGATAATTTTGATGTTAGTTTGCCTAAAAAGGTTAGATGCTGCTTTTGTCCTCGTGGAAGGGATCGAAAAACGAGTTCTGCTTGTTCGTTGTGCCACAAACCGTACTGTTTAGAACATCGGGCTCAATTATGTTATATGTGTCAGAACCAAAGTTGAAGTGCCTGGCTAAGAGTAAGAAATAATTATCTTGTAACAACATTTATATTTTATTTTAGTTTAAAGGGCTTTTAAGAGAAAAGTTTTATTTCACTGGAATTTTGTTTAATTTTTTTGGTCGTATCTCCATATTTTCAATAAAGTGTAATAAAAGCACTAGTTTATGTTTTTCCACGTTTATCAGATCTAATGAGAAATGTTTTTTTTTAATAAATATATTTTGAAAATAAGATATTGTTGTTTGTTGTTTTGTACTACATACCGCAGAAAAAAAATTCATAACATTTATTACTAAAAAAAAACAATTAGGGTTTTCGAGACCCCACTGTGCAGTCTATGTTAGATGAACGAACTGTGCTGTTCTAGGGTTAATAGACCACACGATGTTGCATTTTTTAATATAATTGATACAACTCAAAATTGTAGGGCCTGCGACATACCCCTCTTTCTTGTACTTCTCCGTATATGTGTCTAAGTATTCTTCTATCGAAGCGGCCTTCAGTTCTTCGTCGCTTTTTACAATAGTCCATGTTTCTGACGAATATGTCAGGACAGGTTTAATAAGTGTTTCATATATTAGTATCTTAGTTTTTCTGCTAATTATGTGTGATGTTAAGAACTGCTTTAGTCCAAAGTAAGCTCTGTACGCCAGGTATATGTTTCTCTTAATTTCTACGCTTACTAGGTTGCTGTTATTTAGTTGTGTCATCAGATCTTGTGGTGCCGCTATTTGTGTGCTTTTCGTGACCATCATGTATTTTGCAATCACTTGTAGGAAGTTATTTTTAGCCCATTATTTTGTTGCTTAATCATAATATTGGTTTGTTTTAGAATGGTTTAACATTTAAACTAACTAGAAATTAATCGTTTTAATCATGTCTTTTCCTATGAGGTGTCCTTTCTGAGCGTCTCCCCAGGTTTTCTTTGGTCATCATATCCTACTCCTTACAGGAACCAGCAATTCTTTGTATTGGTAGACTATCGTCTTGAAGTTGAAAATGACCAAACAATTTTAAACTATGGTATCTTTAGCTTATTACCCTAGCCGGCCTTTAATATACTTATCTTAAATTGTTTTATCATTCCACACATCCATTTAAGCAGTCTTATTTTCGCCATATGCATTCATTATTACATTTTCTTTTAACTACCTAACATACAAACGTCGTATACATAGTGGGCTAATGCTGTTACTAATTCAAGCATATCATCGTCAGCTGTATTTTTAGTTTCAAAGTCTAGTCCTCCATATATTGTTTCGTATCCTGTCCTAAATTTTCCAACATGTGCATTAAAATCACAGAGTGGCAAGAATACTACGTAGACCTACTTACAGAAAACCGTCCCCAATTTCAGGAAGAGAATACAGAACATGCAGGAAATGGAACATACGACCAGATAGAAATAAGTCTGACAGAAGTCAAGAGAGCAATCAAGACATTGAAGAACAAAAAAGCCAAAGGATCCGGAGGAATACCAAACGAACTAATTAAAAACGGAACGGAAAAGTTATTCCGCATGCTACACAGAATGTTCGAAAGAGGACTAAATGGAGACGAAATACCTGCACAAGCATACATCACATCCATACATAAGAAAGAAAACAGGAAAAAATGTGAAAACTACAGAGGAATTAGTATAATATCGTCGGTAGGTAGACTTTACGGGAAAATTATCAAGGAAAAACTAGAAACTGAAATAATAGGAAAAATTGGAGAAGACCAAGTAGGGTTCACAGTAGGAAAATCATGCCTAGATCATACGTACACATTAGAACAACTGATAGAGAAGAAAATGGTAAAAGCTAGACCGTCCATCTGGCGTTTGTTGATCTAAAGAAAGCATACGATTCAATACCTAGAGTCAAATTATGGAAAGCAATGAATCATCTCGGAATCCGACAAACACTAATAAAAGCAGTAAAAGTACTGTACAAAGAAAACAAAGTAGCTAATAAATGTGGAAATAAAGCCTACAATCCATTTAAGACAACAAAAGGACTTCTACAAGGCTGTGCTACGTTCCCTAATCTGTTTAAAATATTCTTAGAAAAGACACTCAAACCATGGAGGAAAAAGTGCGAAGGAATGGGCATACCAATAAGAGACGAATACCTATACACCTTAAGTTTTGCCGACGATGAAGTAGTCATCGCACAAGATGAAGAAGATCTCAGCTTTATGCTTAGAAAACTAGAAGAAGAATATAAAAACAACGGAATGGAAATAAACTTAGGGAAAACCGAATACCTAACAACAGAAAACAAGGATATGAGAAACCTAGAGATAGACGAGGGAAGACAAGAAAATGGAACAGATAAATTCAAGTATTTAGAAACCATAATATCGAACCAGGGAATAACAGAAGAAGATATAAACAACAGACTAAGACAAACAAGAAACTGTGTAAGACAACTAAATTTAGTGCTGTGGGATAAAAACATTACGATAAAGACAAAAAAGAGAATATATAATACCCTGACAAGAAGTATCCTGACATATGGGTCCGAAAACTGGACAATAAACAAGAGACATAGAGGTAGAATAAGAGCAGTAGAAATGGAGATCCTGAGGAGAAGCTGTAGACTTACAAGAAGAGACAGAATTGAAAACGCAGAGATTAAGCGGAGAATGGGAGTGCAATCAGACATAAGCGACTATATAGAGGAGAAGAGACTATCCTTGTACGGCCACGTCAGAAGAGCGGACAGAGGACGCTGGATAAACAAAATCACAGAATGGAGCCCGATCGGAAGAAGAAAGAGAGGAAGACCCCGAAGGTCATTCAGAGACGAAATCGACGAGGCTATGGAGAAAAGAACCATGTGAGATAGAGACTGGATTGACAGGGAAGATTTGAGAAAACGGTTGAGTGAAGGAATACAGTGAAAACTGTGGAAATCCTTAGTAGTAGCAGTAGCATTAAAATCATCTCCTATTATGACTTTCTAATCTAATAGAACATTAGTCTTATGATGAAATGACGATGATGATCATAAAAATAAAACTCCTCTGATAAAATATCATCTCCTTCTCCAATCTAATGATATTGATGATCATAATGATGATAATGATGATGATAATAAAACTATTACTACTATTACAATATTTTAGTAAAATATTGTTTTACCCACCTTTATATTCAGAATATTTTATATTTGCATCTGTCGATTTTTTTGTTTTTTTTTTTCAAAGCAAACATATTTTTGTCACATGTCAGTACGTTTCGTGCACTTTTCAGGTGAAATATTTAAAAATGTAGATTTATGTTCTTTTCAAAATTATTTTATGAACTTTTCCTTCCGTACTTAAAAAATCAAATTCCGGTCCTGTAAAAGAAGCGAAAATTTATGTCCTCGCCTACGATATCCAAGCATGGTCTTCACCTTTTAAACCCCGTTAAATAAAATAACTTTCCACGGACGGCCTATCTTCGAGCTTTTACTCTACTTGTAAGCTACGACGTTAGCCATCAGGAAAAGATCCCAAGGTATAGTTGATGAGATTTTTCCAATCGAATTAGCAAAACGCTGCTTTCAGATCTGTATGAAATTTTCCAGAAATCAGGTTTAAATCGATCTTCCTCAATTTAATTCGGGATTGTTCTTTTCGCTGTTGCCCGTCGTTTTGTTTACTCTTTATGTCTCTATTATTTTCGACGAGGAAACTAAACAAAACTGGTTCGGTATTTTTAGAAGTGAAATTGGTTTTTCGATAAAAGTTAACGAGTTTAAAATTTTATTTAGGAGCAACTGATGTTTGGTATTATTGGGAGGACAATATATAGGAAGAAATTCTACAAATTACTAAATACATTATGCACATAAGCTTCCAATCAAGAAATCAAAACAATAAAAGGATTAACAAAGAAGCAATTATTGATCTCTAAGTGAAATTACAAATTGTAAAAACAATATTTATTTGAGAAAAGGCAGCAAATATTTGATTTCACGCAAACAAATCATATGTATCTCTTGATACGTATTTCGACCTAATAGGTCTCGTCAGAAGAGCTATTCATAGGGGTTCTCAACGTAAAAAATTAATATTTTCTGCCTTTTAAGAAGCAACAATAACATGGCTTTAATACGGACGCACTAGCGACATCTACGACTCTTTTACGATTGTTTAGATTCCCCATGTCTCTTTTAACATCTTTTATCAACGTCTGTTTGCCTTGCAATTCTTAGAACGCTCAGATTATAAAGCAGAAATCTGAATTGTGTTTCGAAACTTTTTTACGATTGTTTAATTAGATGTCGCTAGTGCGACCGTATTGAAGCCATGCTATTGTTGCTTCTTAAAAGGCAGAAAATATTGATTTTTCACGTTGAGAACCCCTATGAATAACTCTTCTGACGAGACCTATTAGGTCGAAATACGTATCAAGAGATACATAGGATTTGTTTGCGTGAAATCAAATATTGGCTGCCTTTTCTCATTTTATTCGGATTTACTCTGTGTGAGTACTAGAAGCACAATTCGCTAAGGATTTCTGCTTAGTTGTAAAAGACATGTCGTGGAATGCAAATTTTAGATTCCCCATGTCTCTTTTAACATCTTGTATCAACGTCTGTTTGCCTTGCAATTCTTAGGAGGCTCAGATTATAAAGCAGAAATCTGAATTGTGTTTCGAAACTATTTTACGATTGTTTAATTAGATGTCGCTAGTGCGTCCGTATTGAAGCCATGTTATTGTTGCTTCTTAAAAGGCAATAAAATATTGATTTTTCACGTTGAGAACCCTTATGAATAGCTCTTCTGACGAGACCTATTAGGTCGAAATACGTATCAAGAGAGACATAGGATTTGTTTGCGTGAAATCAAATATTTGCTGCCTTTTCTCATTTTATTCGGATTTACTCTGTGTGAGTACTAGAAGCACAATTCGTTAAGGATTTCTGCTTAGTTGTAAAAGACATGTCGTGGAATGCAAATTTTAGATTCCCCATGTCTCTTTTAACATCTTTTATCAACGTCTGTTTGCCTTGCAATTCTTAGAAGGCTCAGATTATAAAGCAGAAATCTGAATTGTGTTTCGAAAGTGTTTTACGATTGTACAATATTTATTATTTAAAATAGGAAGACCTCGTAAAGCAGCTGTTCTCAACCTTTTAGCACTGGCGCCCCCTTTGAACACTGAAGATAGCTCACGCCTACCCTTTAGTCAATAATTGGTTGATTCAAGTTAGAACAGTGAAATTGTGGAACTGACGATGCTAACTCTACATTAGCAAAAGCTGGGACGCAAAATAAAAATCCATATACAGATTGAACGAATTTAAAACGGATCATACAATCTAATATATGTCTGTTTGAACTGCATTTGCAATAGTGGACCAATATAAAACTTGGACAAAAATAAATCGATACCTGGGTATAGACATTGTATAAAATATCGTTCAACTATCTGTCTCGCAATGATGTTTGCGTAAAGGAAGCGATAATAGTTCAGGAAATGAAGCTCGAAAAAAGTTAAAACTTCGCAATCTTTTCGTCCTGCATGGATGAGTTGAAATTTTAACAGAAGGTAGGTGATAGCCCAGGGATCAAAATCTATATCGAACCAAAGTGCGTTGATGGGTTTTAGGGATGAAAATTACCCCTAATTGTCAAAAATTATAAAATAACATATTAAACCTGAATATGGGTAAGATTTGGTTTGAATTAGTTAAATAATGATTATTTTATACTTTTGAATAGACTTCCATCATATTTCAACCCTTAAAAAGCAACCCTTGTTAGAGATTAATGTAAAAAATTACTAGTTCTAAAAAAATGATTTTGCCTTGGATCGATTTGGACAAAAATTTAAATTTAGGCTCAATTCACCCACTGCTTTATAATTTATGTCATGTCGACGAACCCTGATTGTTCTTATTGGTGAAAACTGCCCCTAATTGTCAAAAATTATGAAATAACATATTAAACCTGAATATGGGTAAAATTTGGTTTGAATTAGTTAAATAATATAGTTTCGTGCTTTTAAAAAAAGTTCTATCATATTTCAACCCTTAAAAAGCGACCCTTGTTAGAGATTAATGTAAAAAAAGGAGTATTGCGAAGAAAATGATTTCGCCTTGGAACGATTTGCATAAAAATTTGGAATTAAGCTCAACTTACCCTCTGCTTTATAGTTTATGTCATGCCGATGAACCCTAATTATTCTTAGGGGTGAAAACTACCCCTAATTTTCAAAAATTGTAAAATAACATTACAAATCTTAAGATGAATGCAATTTGGTTTGGATTAGTTAAATAGTGATTTTTTTATACTTTAAAATACAATTTCATACATTTTCAACCCTTAAAAATCAATTTTTATGAGTGGTATAGGTAAAAACAATTTTTTGCCAAAACTTTGCAACTTTTCAACTTTTGAAAATCACCCTTTACAACATTGTAGTTTTTATAAACTAATTTAATAGATATAAATTGAAAAAGTAGAATTAAATACAAAAAAAATTATCAACATAAAATGGCACCATATATTCTTACACATTTACATAAATAGTTGAAAATATTTACATTTATAGGTAAAGCAATTATAATATTAATTTTATTCGTCATCAATTACATCTTAATCGTGATCTAAGTCATTCTCACTTTCTTCAATTATTGGTGGACTATTATTGCACCTTTCACTTGAGCACCCAGAACAAGTAGAGTTACAGTATAAACCAACTTTTCTGCACCCACATAAAACGCCGCATCGTTTTTTGCATTGGCAAAAAATAATTTTCAAAAATTCATCGGGTGCAGGTTGTTTGTTCATGCGTACGGGTAATAACAAACCATCTTTGGAATACCATCCCCAATCTGTTGCTCTGATATTTTCATTGCCAAGCCGTAGACATATGAGCAGATGTTTTATTCTGTTGTATGGGATTTCAAAATAAGAACGCTTAAAATATCGAATGTATAACGCCCCACCACCTAATATACCGGTTTTGTAGATTATTATTCTCCGAAATGTACTGTACTATACTAATGGAATTTTCCGGAAAAAAAATTAATTGGTTTTTTTAACGTATTTCCTTCATTTTTAACGATAGAGTGTTTCTTAAATAAGGATTTTGTAGAGGTTTTTAAGCGCTACAAGGATGTAGCCTTGGTTTTAAAATAGGGTGAGTTTAAAGGGCTCGAAAAAGATGGTGCTTGATCGTAAATCGATGCTTTAAACGGCTATATCTCGCCAAATATTCATTGTACAACAAATCTAAATAAAGGAAAATTTTAGTCATTAAAAAAGCTACAATTTAGTAAATTTTTATGTTTTTCATATATTCAGTATTTTCGGGGATATTTAAAAAAGAAGGGTAAAAAATATGAAATTGTAAATCATTTCTCGCTTTATGCTGTACTTTTTCTAAAACTAAGCATTTTAAATGGGTCAAACTTCTTAAACGTATTAACAATACATGTACAAAGAGAATTGCAGAAGGGTGAAGATCGATTTTAATTATGGGGTTGGTTAGGGTGTTGTTTTCATCGATTTTTTCGTAAAAAAAATGAGGTATTGACCTTATTTTCATCATAACTCACTCAATTTTTGAGCTAGAGTCTTTTTTTATAATAGGTCTATTTATGCTCTTTAAAAAAGGTTTTGTGAGTTTACTTCCAAAAATGCATCATTTTCGCGATATTTGACTTTGAATCTTTCAAATTTGGCATTTGAAGAAAGCCGCTGAACATTGATAGGCCGTATTTCGGTTCCTGTTATATCGCAAAAACATTTTAAAAAATGAATTGTATTTGTCTTTATAAAAGCTACAAATTTGTTGTCTACAATTTTTTTGATAAAATGCCATTTTATAGTTATTCGCAAAAAATCGATTAATAACGTCGATTTTTTGGTCTAAAATTTGTTACTTTCAATCGCGAATAACTTGAAAAATATCAGTTTTATAAAAAAAAATGTATAGAACATTTCTTGTTTAGAATCACTTTTTTAATCGAAACCTGTAGTTAAAACGTAAAAAAATTTTACCCCCGAGAGAGGGTGGCAACCGCCCCCAAGGCTTTGGCGCACTTTGGTTTGATATAGATTTTAATCCTTGGCTATTACCTACCTTCTGTTAAAATTTCAAGTCATCCACGCAGGACGAAAAAATTGCGAGGTGAAATGCTCCATTTCCTGGACTATAAGTGGTTTGACAGCATAATAAAAACGTAGATTTATGTGTAGCTTTCAATTTTTATGATTTCAGAATCCAGCAGCCCGCTGAAGTATTGAATTTTTATAATATAATTATTTGACAACCTTTTGTTGGTCAACCATCTACAGCAGAATTGAGCGGAAATACATAATATTTCGTATGTTCCGAATTTATTTCGTTCAATCTGCCTAGTAAGGTAATGTTAAAGTCTATACCATGATATACATGGTAGACATTCTTTCAAATTATTGTACAGTCCTGCGCATCCCATACGGCGTAACTGAAATGAAAATTAATGTAAATGATGGCAATCGATACAAATTTATAAACGTGATGAAAATACGTAAAATTTGTGATCTCATTGCAAATTTTTAAGCGAGGCGTATTTGACATAGCAAAAAGGTATTTGCTGAACCAGGTAACGTGTAGCGAATTGATATTGTGGCAAGTCCAGTCCTGAAGGCGACGATAAATTTCCATCGCGAGACGTCTTTTCGTTCATCAACATAAACCCAATATAAAACCAATATCACCGGGTCTTACTATAAATTTTGTCGCCCCAACTCCCTAAATTGAAATTTATATTGTTCGGTAGACAGTTAACACATCGATCTATTTAACGGAGGGTTAACGATCTGCCTGCTAAATTGCCTCCTAATTTTTGGATAATGTCTTAAGCCCGATCGTTTCGGAACGCTGAACCCCTCATCAATTTTCAATTTTTGTAATTAGGCCGCCGCCAGTTTGCCACTATCAATTTCAAATTACAAAAATTAAGCAGCGCCACCTTCGACAAGTCGATATCTCAGGCTGCCAGCAAAAAGTTTAATTTAAATTTGCTGGAGCAGCACTCGAAAAAACACTGGAAAGGAGCGGGGAACAATATACCTTGAATCATAAGTGGTGCCAACAGAATCTAGAATAAGATTTTTTTGTATTTATTAAATACCATTAGAATCAGCATCAGCATTTAATTATTAACACAATTATTACCAAAGTCTCATCCAAATAGCAAATAAGTAGTACGGTTATCTTGCATATTATATTGTTTTGGGTCGCAAGTATTGTCGCCTCCATGATATAATTACATTTTTTCCCTTTAAAATACGGTTTTGACAGTAAACGTGAACGTAAACCTACAAAATAAAAATGAGTCATTTTAGAATCAAGACTTATTATTACTTATAGGAGATTAGATATTCGTATTGTTTAGTTGATGATCTGGAACTGGAAGGTTTCCACACCTTCCAGTTCCAGATCATCAATTATTAATAGTCTAGGTATATGGTTGCATGATCATATCAAGTATACATACAGTACATATACTGTACGCATACAGTACATATACTTGGTTTTCTGTGCGTTTATTTTTAATCTTATTCTCAGTGCAGACGCCTTTAATGATCGAAATACTTCTATCAAAGATTCTGTGGACCTAGCAATAATGTCTATGTCATCAACTTATCCGTCCACTTTTACAGATATATTAAAGATGGTGCCATTCGTATTCATATCTTTTTCTTCTTTAGATGCAAATCCACTAATCGATGTTAGCGATCACATTTTCCATCAATTCTCTATTTCTTGCAATATGTATCAGAGATTGTATGTCGTTAACCCCTGTCTATTGCCTTATGTTTCGGAGCCAGGACATTTTCTTGCGTCCCATTCCTCTCTTGCCTTCAATTTTACCCCCGATTATAAGTTGGAGGAACTGGTATTTTTCATTTCGCATGATGTGACCTAGATACGCCGTTTTCCTTTTCTTGATGGTTTCGAAAAGTTGGCTTCTCGGTTTGTTCTTTTAAGGACATCTATATTTGTGATTTTCGCTGTCCATCGTATTTTTAGGATGCTGCCATAAAGCCACATTTCGAAATCTGTTTATATCCCCCGTTTTGAGTGTCCAGCCCTCTACGCCATATAGCAGCACTGACCATACGTAGCACTTGGTAAACCTTAGTCTCAGTTGAAGATCGAACTCTGAACAAGTCAGTACCTTCTTGAATTTTACGAAAGCTTGTCGAGCTTGCTCAATGCGACATTTTACTTTCTTGTCCGATGCCCAGTCTTCAAAAAGCCACGATCCCAGGTATTTAAATTTACTCACTCTTTCAATGTACTTAGTATTTAGTGTTATGGTGGAGTTTTCAAGTGCATCCAAGTTTCTGAAAATGATCATGAATTTGGTATTAATCTCTAATCCCATTCGCTTACTGTATTCTCCGATTATAGTGACAAGTTGTTGAAGATCGACTATGTTGTTACAAATTAAGACATCATCATCAGCATATCGTATGTTGTTGATCAATACTCCATTCACTTTGATTCCCATCTCTGCATCATCCAAAGACTCTTGAAATATGGCTTCCGAATAAATGTTAAATAAAAGAGAAGAAAGCACACATCCCTGTCGAACGCCCCTTCTTATATGTATGGGTTTGGCTATAGAATTGTCTATTTTTAACTGGGCCGTTTGATGCCAGTACAAGTTTTCAATGCATCTTATATATTTTTGGTCTATATCAACTTTCTTGAGGATCTGCATTAACTTGTGGTGTTGGACACGATCAAAAGCTGTTTGATAATCTAAAAAGCATAGGAACACATCCTTCCGCTGTTCGTAACAATTTTGGACTAGCACCTGTGTTGCTACTATTGCTTCTCGTCTTCCTAAACCTTGCCTAAACCCGAACTGGGAATCACTGATGTCCCATTCACATTTTTTGTATAATCTTTGATGTAGTATTTTAAAGAATATCTTTAAAGTGTGACTCATCAGGCTAATGAGTAATCCTCACATCTTTTTGCATTGACTTTTTTGGGCAGGGGAATGAAGGTAGAGCGTAACCACTGTTGAGGATAGCAGCCAGTGTCATAAATTAAATTAAATATTTTGTGTAGTGCTGAAATTCCCCCTTAATTCAGTAATTTGAGTATTTCTGACGGGATTTCATCTGGACCAGATGCCTTATTGTTTTTTAAATTTAATATTGCTTTTTCTATCTGCTCTTTGGCGATTGAAGGGCCAGTCAGCTGGTCATCTATATAAACTTCACTCATGAGTCTTTCGTCATGGAAGAGCTCCTGGATATAATTTTCCCATATATCAATTTTCTCCTTTTCACCCAGCACTATCTGGTTATCCAGGATTTAGTATGGTAGTTGGTCTTCGTTTTCTGTATATTCTAGCAGTCTCCTTAAGCTTTTTATGTAAATTACGGTCGTTGTGCTGTCGCTGTAAATGTTCTAGATCGATACATTGTTGCTTAAGCCATTTATTTTTTGCTATTCTTATTTTTGCTTTTATTTGCCTGTTAATGTTTTCATACATATTGCTGCCATCTTGGTCATTCTTGTGTCTTCGTCGTTCTTCCATTAGTAATAGTTCGTACTCATATGGCCCTCTCGAATTACTTTTTCTAGTGCAAGTTTAAATAAGAGGCACGACAGTCCATCTTCCTGTCTCAGTCTATTTTTTACAATGAAGGGGTATTGAAAAGTCGTTTGGGATTCTGACTACCCTCTCTACGTCTGTGAGTGTAAGTTTCGTTAGTTAAACAAGATAAAGAGGCATTTGAAATTTCACCATAGTCTGAGTCTGTAGAAGTTTTCAAAGAGTTCGACAGGAAGATTGTCCAAACCAGGGGCTTTGTTATTTTTCAGTTTTAAAATAGCTTCTCTAATTTCTTCTTTGGTGGGGGGTGGTTCTTAAGCGTTTTCATCCATTTTAGGCAAAGTAATTTTAATTTGGTCTTCTTCACTACTGTGGCTAAGCAGTTCTTTAAAATAATTCGCCCACCTGTTTAGTATATGTTCTTTGTTACCATCTATGAAACCATCTCTGTCTTGACATGCTGTTATTCTGGGTGTGAATTCTTTTCTGCAGCTGTATATCTTCTGGTAGAATTTTTGCTTTAATCTTTTCTGTTGTGGTGGTTAACAAATTCGTTTACAACGTTTTCGTATGGCTTTTTCTTTTTTTTCTCTAATCGTCCTTTTTTTCTTCTCGTCTAAGATTTTCATAGTCTTGATCAAACCTTTCAGGTTTGATCTCGTTCTGCGCTGCTCAAGTGTCTTTTATGTTTTATTTTTCTGTTGGTTAATGGATCTACATTCTTCGTCAAACTAATCTTCGTTTATTTTAGCCTGGTTAGGTTTTAAAAAGCCTTTAGCTTAAATTAAATTAAAATTTTGCTCACTGATATTAGAATCTACGACAAAAGGACGCGGAAAACAGGACGCGAGACCAAAGGACGCATAAAAAAGGACGTGGAAAAAGGGACGCGCGAAAAAAGGACGCGTGGAAAAAAGGACGCATATTATTAATGAATTACTATAAATAGTTTATTTTAATTGACATTAGCCATTACCCCCTTTTTATCCCCATATGTTATTACAGAAAATGATTCTACCTAACCTAAAATCGGTTACAGTAAGAGTAAAAAGTGAAAAATAATTGTATGAAAAAAACTTGCCCTCATATTTTATCGAGGCTTAGGACTAAAATATCTTAAGTATAATAATAAATACTAATATATTGTTGATTCAAGATTTCTGGTATTAAAACAGGTTAGATTCACAAACTGAGTTCCCAAATGTGAGAATCCGCGGATGTTTTTTTCATTTCTCGCAGTGTATGTGGCGTGTAAGTGCCGGATTGCAACGTAGATATATTGAGAATCCTGACTTCGCCCTTCACCTAAGACAATTGACAGCTCTTGCGTTTGTTCCAGACAACCATGTAGTCAGAGTGTACGAGGAGTTGCTCAATAGCGATTTTTATACACAAAATGAAGAACTACTAGTGCCGCTGATTAATTACTTTGAAGACACTTGAATAGGGAGATTAGCTAGAAGAGGAAATCGAAGACAACCCCTTTTTCTAGCAAATGTATGGAATAATTACGATTTAGCAGACCAAGATATACCTCGAACTAATAATGCTGTCGAAGGATGGCACAACAGCTTTTCTTCTCTTCTCAATAGTGCACCTCCGAATATTTGGAAATTTATTAATTATCTAAAAAAAGAATATGATTTAAATGTTTTGAAAATAGAGCAGTACATTTCGGGCAATGTACCTCCACGCAAAAGAAAATATCAAGATACAGCAAACAGGATAAGGGCTATTGTTGCCGATTATGCTGACAGGCCAACTTTATAATATTTGAGAGGCATTGCTCACAATTTTCAGTTGCAAACATAAAAAAAATTAATATCAAAAATAAAACAAAAAAAAATAAAATGACAAAAAATTCCAAAAAAAGCAAAAAATTAAAAAAAAAAATAAAAAAAAAAACTTGTAAACACGCCAGCTTCTGCTGCCAGTCCTAAGCCTGGATAAAGTGTGAAGGCAAGTTTTTTTCATATAAATATTTTTCACTTTTTACTTTTACCGTAACCGATTTTAGGTTAGGTAGAATCATTTTCTGTAATTATATATAGGGGATAAATGGGGGTAATTCCTATTGTCAATTCAAATAAACTATTTATAGTATTTCATTAATAATATGCGTCCTTTTTTCCACGCGTCCTTTTTTCACGCGTCCTTTTTTCCGCGTCCTTTTTTATGCGTCCTTTTTTCCGCGTCCTTTTGTCGGTATACCCTGATATTAATACCTTTTGTTTTGGTGTTTTTCAAGAAGTCGAAAGAGTCGAAAGAAAACATCGTTTTGTTTCAATTATCAACTATACTAAATAAATTTCAAAACCAGATAAACGATATGCAAAAAATTATTTATTCTCTTGGAGTGAAAAACTTACAATATACAACTTACATTTAAAAATAAATTAGTATCGAAAAAAATAATTTTTAATAAAACTAATAATTAGTATTTCCTCCATTGGCCTGTACGAATGTCTGTAGGCAAATTGGCATGCTGCCACTTAACTGGTCGAGCTGGGCTTGCGCATTTCTCTCCCATTCTTCACGAGCAGCATCTTTTAGTTCTTGAAGTGTAATAGGGGAATTGTTTCGCTTCTTGATGTGTTTTTTGAGAATGTTTCAATCATGTTCAATAAGGTTCATGTCGGGGGAATTCGAGCGCCACTGCAATGTAGATATTCCTTCTTTTTCCAGAAAATTTTGTACTTGTATTCAGTAATGTATTTTCGACATACTTAGTAGTCCTGAGACAGAAAATAAATTAGGAAATGAGACGACTTAAATAATAAATTAGCAAATGCTTTTATTATGCAAAATTTTTACCAGATGTTTTTTTAGTTTTTTATACGATAACTAATTACTCTTACAAATATACTGTTTCAAGTCTGTTATTTTGAGTATTGGACACAGTTGAAAATAAAAATATGTGTGTGCGATGCCTTCATGAATTCAAATTACCGTGCAATTGGAAGCCAAATTCAACATTTAATCCTGCCCTATGATTGGCTTATGTGATTTTGTGTGAACTAAAGATGCCTCAAAGCACAGATACTAATGTTATTGCAATGGCAGAGGGACAATAAAGGATTTAATGGGATCGATGAGTAACGCCGAAAGCGGTTACAATCCTTTGGTTTAATTCTGGGACCTCTTTCATGAAGAGCAACATGCGAAAATAGGAAATGTCGTGTTACAGCTCCGTCCAACATGCAGTTGCTTGTTTCTGGCTGGGTTTTAGTCGGTGAATACTCATTGATGATAAACAACGAGCTAGTTAGAAGGGTAATGTGATTAAAATAGCTCAAATTATCGTGTACATGGTTGGTTTAACAATCGTGATTGGATTTTTATTAAATATCTCTTTAGGAATCAGAAAAACATTGTACAATAATAGTATTAATTGATAATATTATGCAAATTGTGATTTTCTTAATAGATATTAAAATCAAAACTATTAAAAAGCAGTTATAAAACAATTCCCAATTAAACGACCAAGGTGCTCTTCTTTTATATATGTAAAAGAAAATAACCAAAAATTAAAAAAAAATTGTCTGTGACGTATTTGTACGGATTGATAGTTAAAAAGTTTCAATCTAAAAACTCAAATATTAGAACGAAGCAGAAGAGCAATGGCAAGTTTGACCTTGCTAACAAACAGTCAAAACCTTGGTTTTTCTAAAAACCAAAACGATCTAACACAGTGTGAAATTCGGAAAATGATAATAATATATAAAGCCAGAAGTCTGAAAACGATTAATTATCTCTTATAAATAAATTTTCCATAGTACTAATTTTTACGTTTCAAATCGGGTGAACCAGGAGGCCATTCGATACTACTAAATCTGCTAATCCATCGTCCGCAAAATTTCTGATAATATCAAAATGAACTTGAGGTCCCTCTTGCTAAAATCATATCTCAATTAAATTGGCTCAAAATTTGTCGTTTAGGACAGGTACAATTTTATTTTTAAAAATAATTGTGCTCGTTTAAATTCCTTTTATAAAAAGCAGACTAGCGTCCCTTGAAAGTGTAGGTTATTTATTGTCAGAAAAAAAGGTTAATATTAACTTCGTTTAATATCTTCCAGTAAGCTTGAATTTTCAGATCATCTAATTCGCCATCCAAGAAATGTCTACTAACTTCTTTTTACTCTATATATAGGTCTGTATTTTAAATTTAAAATAGATGCAATCGTCTGCTTTCATATATTTAGGGTAAAGTACGGAAAGTTGCGACACTTTTTCAAAAAAACAGAATCAAAGTTATGTAAAAGGGTAATTTTTATTGAATTAGTACCAAAATACTGTACAAAGCATTTAGGAATTAAAAAAAAAAACATTAAAATAAACAACCTTTTGCCTTATACTAAAAGAAATATTTAAAAATTTTTAAAAAATTGTGCTTTTGCAGCATCTCTCCTACAGTACGGGGAGTTACTCAAGGTGGTACGAAGAGAAGCCTCCATCATACGTTTTCTGTAAGTGAAAGATGCCTTTGTCGTTTGCAAATTCATTCTTTTTAGTTTTTGTCTTTTACATGGGTTACACGTTTTTAAATACATGGTACACTTTTCATACAACCATTTGTTACATGTAATCCAGCAAATTCAGTCAACAGTTTTTAAGCTTAGTAGTTTTGCCATGATCTGCAGTTTTGGTTTTTCTGTTTCACTGTTTACTTAAATCTGTACTCTTCTTGTTTTTCATGTTGGCAGTGTTTTTTTTTCGTTTTTTGTTCTCTTTTTCCCAGTATGTTCTTGGGAGAAAATTAACTACAGTAGGTGATTACTGTTTTTTATCTTATGAAATAGAAATTTTTAGTACAGGAACTATTTTTTTGTAAAAAATAACTCGGTGTAGTATCATCGTCATCTAAACAGTCTTTTGAAGTACTGGGATAAGGTACTAAAATTTTATCTCTGCTCGATATTTCCGATATTTTATTAGGTTTCTGATTCAGTGGGTCATTTGTTTTTGTTATTTTTAACTGCGTATTTTTTTCTGCCAAAGAATTATTTTTTTATTGTGTTGACCATTTTATATCCAAAATTGCTAGCTTTAGACATAACATTTTGCTCAATTTAAAATATACCTATGCTTTTAAGCCGGATATAGCATTTGAAGCTTTACAAGCACGACACCAAGCTTTTCCTAGAATTTCTCCCATTTGATACCGAAGTAGGTTTCTGCTGGATGATGGAGCATCCATTTCTTAGTTTCTTGATTCAAGTAGGTTTTAAAAAGACCAAAACAACATCAGTTCAAAGGCTGCATTGCTTGGGTTTAGAGACTTGGTAAGCATAATAATGTGACATCATTTCTTTCTGCAACTGGAAGCATTTTAACATCTGAGCAATGTGATGAGTATCCATCTATAATTAGTAAGGTTCATACGGCTGGTTTTCTGAAAATAAAATGTTTTACAGCCAACTTAAAAAAATCTCGAATGTTATATAAAAAGACTTCTTTTTCATGTAAACCAAAGAACTAGCAGGTGGACCATCAGAAAATTTTGGTTTTTAGTTTACTCCATTTGAGATTTTCCATTACCGTCACCTTTTCTCCTCTTTTACAAGATGTCAATGTATGTACATCCTTTGCTCCTTCAGAAGCTGTTACTTTGGATGGTTTATTTATCATCTAAATATTACTCTAATCCATATAAAAAATGTTCGCTTTAAATTGTTTTTAACTAAAATTTTTGTTAGTAACTTAAAGAATTTGCTTAAACTCATCATCATTAAATCTTCGATTATCCACTGCTGGACATAGATCTCCTTCATAATTTTCCATCTATTTCGATTTTGTGCTTTTTACATACAATCCTATGACGACGTTTTAGATCATCAGTCCAACGTGTTGGTGGACGACCTCTGCTTTCCCACGTGACCTGCCCAGTTCCACTTCAGTGTTGCTACTCTCTCTACTGCATCAGCCACTCATGTTCTTTGTCGTAGCTGGCGATTTGGGATGTTGTCTCATAGTGAAACGCCCAACATAGCACGCTCCATCTTTTAAACTGTTCTCCTTGTCATGGTCAACGTTTCCGCATCGTAAGTCTACACTGGCAAAACACACTGATTAAAGGTTTTTCTTTTAAGACATATTGATATATCAGACGATTTGAAAATATGGTTCAGCTTGCGCAAGGTTGCCCAAGTCAGTCTTATACGACGGAGAGGCTCAAAGGTTTGGTTATCTTTTCCTATGCGGATCTCATGACCTAGGTATTTATAGGCCCATTACTTGGTCTATGGATCTTGTTCCTACGCATATATCTTCGTTGACTACAAGATTTGTCATCATCTGGGTTTTAGATATATTTATTTTCAATCCCCCTTCTAGCGACGAAAGTTAGAGCTGATTTAAAAGTTCTTATCTATCCTATCAGCTATTATTACAATATCATCTGCAAACCTTGGATGGCTTAGCTTTTCTCCGTTTATGTTTATGCCCTTGTCGGTCAGTTTTGCCCTTTTACATATATATTCCAAAAGCGTAGTGAACAGTTTCGGCGATATGGTGTCCTCCTGGCGTACTCCACGTTATATTGGGAATTTCTGGGTTTCACGATCATCCGATCACCCACTCTAACACTGGCTGTTGCTTTTTGGTATATGTGTTTAATTATATCTAATTTTTTTTTTAAATAATTCAACACATATGCTTAAACTAAATTTATCCTAAATATATATTCCGACATAATTCTTATTTGATGACTTTTATTGCAGATTTTAACAATTTCGAACACGGATTAAAAACTTTGTCCCTGTCAATAAAACACATCCCCAAAAGTTCTACCAACTTCCACCGATGTCGATGTTTACCAACCATCCTTAAATATTTGAAAACTAAACATTGTGTTTTAACCGAACAACGTGACTTCCGTTTAGACGTATTATTTCTATCTGTCTGGCCTCATGTTGAATGTATTGAAAAATTAATGACCATCCCTGACAGTTTGACATGGGTCTTGTCTCGGTTTTACAAAATTCGGGGTTAAAAGTTGAAGAATAAAAACGGGCTACTCAATCATCTTAACATTTAGGCAAATGGTATAGGGGTCGGCGATTTAGTTTATATCAGAAGCGAAAAATAAAAAAATAGTTGATGCATTTGGTAGACACGCATTTTTTTATAACTCAAACATATTAAAAATGCCTGTTTTTTAATAATTTGCAGCTTGTTGTAGGTTCATAATATTTGATGTAAAAATTGTTAAGACACATTTTACAAGTGAAATATGTCAATATCTGTAATAAAAAATAAAACCTAGTAAGAATATGGATATAGAACCTTAACTTTCCAAAACCTTTTCTGTTTAAATACACTTTCTTCAAAATTTCTACCTATTTGACCTATATAATTTTTGGGAACGAAATAGCAGAAGATTAGAGAAAACAGAGCTGAATTTGTTACTTAATATGGTAACAAAAATATAGTTAGATTTATAAAAGCTAACGAGAGAGAAAGAGAGAGAGAGAGAGAGAGAGAGACCTTCATGACATAGCTGAATCGTTCAGTCAACATTTTTTAAATTCCGTAAAAAATTTAATTAGTCAAACTTCACCTGACTGTAGTCCTAAGAATCTTTCTTCGCCTATACACTCCCTTTTCTTTATCCTGTTAGTGTTAGTGATGAAAAAATAAAGAGTATAATTCAAGATATCTCAAAAAAATCCTCGGCTGGATTGGATGAGATCCCGTATTCGATGTTATCGCATGTATCTCATAACATATATAAACAATTAACATTTCTAATAAATCTTTTATTTCAGTTAGGGATTTTTCCTCAAATTCTAAATACTGCTTTAGGTGTGCCTATACATAAAAAGGTGACAAATCAAAATTTGATAACTATCGAGGCCTATCACTTTTATCTGTGTTTTCAAAAATATATGAGAAGGCATTTCATACACGTATCCTCTCGTATATTAACAAGCACAACATTAGAGAAAAGTTTCAATTTGGTTTCTGTGAAGGTATAAGTGTGCGAGGTGCACTACTAGTACCGTGTAATCACATTTTACAAATTTAATAAGGGTAATAAAGCTATCTGTTTGTTTTTTGATTTAGCACGAGCTTTTGAAACTGTAAATTATCCAATACTGCTGAAAAAACTTTATCATAGTGGTGTTAGAGAAACTGCGTTAAAGTGGATCCACACCTTTTTATCGAAAATGTCTAAAAAAATTAAGGTCAATGTGAATGGGAATATAATATTTTCTTTAGAAGAAAGTGTCCTCTTCGGAGTTTCACAGGAAAGTATCATTGGCCCTCTTTTATTTTTGATTTTTGTCAATGATTTAAATCAACTGATAAACGATAGCTCAACATTTTTGGTTCGGAATCCATTAGATAATTTTTCTGATGCAATAAGCGTTTGAGTAGAAAACGTGAGCAGCAATTAGGCTGTTATGTCACTCAATTTGCTGACCATACCACAGTTGCACCAAATTCCAATATTTTTTTTCATGTATTACAAAAAGCAAACTGTCTTGTAAAAAGGATGATTCATTACTGTTAAAATAATGCCCCAATATTAGATGAATCAAAGACCAATATGGCAACATTTTCACCTTCTACTATGCAGATGAGTAAAGCTTGACAATGGGTCTGTGGAAAATGGCCACTCCACTAAGTTCACCCGGATTCTAAATTGTTTTGGATCTCTCACGTTGATTATGTAGTGGGAAGTTTGTCTGTGCACTATTATGTTCTATGGCAACTTAGGAATTTTATCTCCCTAGATATATTTGACATGTTTATAACCGACAAAGAGTTATGAAACAACATTAATCGTAGGAGATTTTAATGCCAAAGTGGGTTGTGGAAAAGTGGAACATATTTGTGCAAATTACGGACTGGGCAATCGCAATGATAGAGGTAACAGACTACTACAATTTTGCCAGGAGAAACAACTAACTATCATGAACACCTGGTTCAAGCTACCACTACGGAGGCTATATACGTGGAAATCACCCGCAGATAATAAAAACAATTGTGTCCGAAATCAAATCGATTACATTATTATAAACCAGTGATATAAAAATGCAGTAACGGATACAAGAACATACCCAGGCGCAGATGTTCCATCGGATCACAACCTACTAGTAACTAAATTAAAAATAAAGTTCAAAATGCTAAAAAAGACTGTCAAAAGAAAAACGGACATCAATTTACTTAAACAAGAAAATATACAAAGTATGATAAAGACTAAACTCAGCGAGGAATGTGAAAGACTCCAAAGAGAGTTATCACCAACTACAGAAGGCTTATGGACTGAAGTCAAGAATGCTTTTACTAGCGCCGAGAAATATATAAAAGACACTAATAACAAAAGATAATCTAAACCCTGGATGACACAAAAAATTCTGGGAATGATGGATACTCGAAGAGCCTACAAAAATAAAAATAGTGAAAAATATAGGGAGATACGTCGTCAAATCAAGAAAGAAATAGCTACCGCAAAAGAAAATTGGATGATAGAAAACTGCCAAGAGATCGAAGAATTAATAAAGAAACACGACAGTCAAACGCTTCACAAAAAAATAAAAGATCTAGCTGGAATGACAAAACAAAGACTCCCTTGTAGATTAACAAACGACGAGAATGAAACGATATGGGAATTAAGCGATCTAAACAACGTATGGGGACATTACATAGAAGAACTATTCTCGGACACACCACTAAACAACATAATATATAAAAACCATGAAACCAGTCCTCCTATATTAAAACAAGAAGTAGAGAGAGCAATCAAAAACGTAAAAAATGGGAAAGCCCCTGGCCCCGATGACATACATACGGAAGTCATAAAGCTACTGGAAGAGAAACATTTAAATATAATCGTCAAATTTTTTAATCAAATATATACAAGCGGTGAAATTCCACAAGACTGGTTAAAATCAGTCTTTATTCCCCTTCCAAAAACTAAGGGAGCAAAGAAGTGTGGAGATTTCAGACTTATTAGTTTAATGTCGCATACGTTAAAGTTATTCTTGAAAGTTATTCACCAACGCATTTATAAGAAATGTGAACAGGATATCAGTGATGAACAATTTGGCTTCCGAAATGGATTTGGGACACGGGAAGCATTAACCAGTTTTATTATACTGCTGCAAAAATGTCGAGACCAAAAAAAGGATCTCTTTTTATGTTTTATTGATTATCAAAAGGCCTTCGACATAGTAAAACATGATAAGCTGATGGATTGCGTTCACAAAAAGGGACTAGACGAGAACGATTTTAAAATTATTCAAACGCTGTATTTTAACCAAACTTCAGCAGTTAAAACAGAAGCCGGTGACACAGAAATATTCAATATTAAGCGAGGTGTACGACAGGGGTGTGTATTGTCACCACTACTTTTCAATATATATATTCGGAAGAAATCTTTGTACGAGCACTAGAGCAATCAAGAGAAGGTGTTAAAATTAACGGCAGAGTTCTAAATAATGTGCGATACGCCGACGACACGGTCCTAATTATAGAGAGCGCACAGGATCTCCAGACACTCTTAGATCGCGTCAGATCGATCGGAGAACAATACGGCCTCAGCATTAACGTCAAGAAAACAAAAACAATGATTGTCTCCAAAACATCCATCCATCCACCCATGGCTTTAAACGTGAATGGTAACATTATCGAAAATGTCGAGAAATTTCGATATCTAGGGTGCTGGATAACGAAAGATATAGATCCAGACATAGAAATAAAATCGCGAATTGAACAAGCAAGAAATGTCTTTTTAAAAATGAAACAAATGTTTACGTCCCAAACACTTAATCTCAAAATCCGATACCGAATGCTGAAATGTTACGTTTACAGCACCTTACTATATGGAATGGAGGCCTGGACCTTCAAAATCAACTCACTCAGGCGTTTGGAAAGTTTTGAAATGTGGTTATTTCGAAGGATGCTAAAAGTCCCCTGGACAGCGCATATGAGCAACGAGCAGGTCCTACACAAGATGGGTACCGACAGAGAACTCTTAAAAATAATGAAAACACGGAAAACATCATATACAGAAATGAGAAATACCAGCTACTGCAGCTTCTTATAGAGGGGAAGGTAGAAGGAAAACGTGGTCCTGGTAGACGGCAGGCGTCCTGGTTGAAGAACATTCGTGAGTGGACTGGTTTGGATTCTCAATCTTTAATAAGAAAAGCCAGGGACAGAAATGATTTTGCTGAGGTTATCGCCAACCTTCATGGAAGACGGCACCCAAAGAAGAAGAAGATATATTAAAACTTTACTTTTTTGCTCATGTACAGTCAATTTTGCAATATTGCTTAGTTTGTTGGAAAATTGCTCGCAAATTAATTTTGACGCATTTTAATATTTATAAATGTCAGATGAAATAAAGAATATTGATTGATTGATTGGGTTTCTTTAAAAATTCCATTTTTTTTTATTTTAACATATTTTTTAATTTCAGTACATACATACATTAATATTATTGCTATTTTTAAGCAACTAGTTATATATTATAAATACAAAATAAATAATGAAGGGAAAAGTTATGTTAAAAGAATTGATCTGTCGATACTTTTTCACTTGCCAGTCCTCCTACCCTCTCCTTCTATCTCGACATAATGTCGTTATTCCAGGAGCTGTTCGCAAATTTCCCGAAAACTTTGACTATCGGATTTGCAACAGATTTAACTGTCTTTATACAATCAGAAGAACTCGGCACTAAACTCAATCTAAACTCTCAAGAAAATCTTGTTAGAAAAACTACTTCGAGAGGAAAATAATCTCATTTTTTCGATTTCCTCCAGGAACTTGTTACAATAACTTCTTGCCGAAAAAGAAATGTTTTTTTTCTTCGGGGAAACGCGTAATACGGACTTTCATTATCAGAGATTACATTTCCCCTGTGTGCACTCCTATTTTGAGGGTTATTACCACCTTTCGCTAAAGGGTCGCTTACTTCTAATTTTACAAAGGATCGATAACTTACTGCCTACTTCACTTTATGCTCCGGGATTAAAAAGGCTTTAGGAACATCGTATGGACTGACAACATTCATACCGGAGCTAGTTATTTTGTCAGATGATAAAAACATAGTGGATTACAGGTACAAGGACCGTACTGAGGCACATTGATTCATCAAAAAAATTCCATTGGTATATATATATATATATATATATATATATATATATATATATATATATATAATATATAACGGAAAAAGGAGTACGACCATCAATCCAATATATATATATAAGGATCACTCAGACGAGTGGTGGGTTCTTATATCAGTCTCTAGGTGGAGAAATAAAAGACAAAGTTGATAGGCTACTTTATCTATTTTGAAGACGTTTCGCTTTCGAGTTTTGAAAGCATCATCAGTTCATCTAAAAAATTACAATATGAGAAGCACACAATCATGGAAACGATGTTAATTGTTACCCTAAAAAGACATGTAGCAGTCAATGTTATTAACAATAATGTGAATGAAACTAAGTAAATGGACATAATACGCTGATTTTGTATAAACAATTAAGTAACTAACAACATATATGAACTTATAAAATTAGCACAGCAAATGACCATGTGGTCTAAAGTAAATTAAATGTTATTTAATGTTAATTAGTGAGAAAGAACCAAGAAAATCATAGATAACTTCCAACTATTTATATGAATATTAAGCTTTGATTTTAACTTTAGGTAGCATTATAAGTGATATTAATAAAATTTTAAAAATAGTATAAATAAAGTTACCGATCAAAGCCCTACAAATGTCGCCGGGAAAATGGCGTTAGATGAACAGGAACGAACTAAACCGCGAAAAGACAGCCAACCTTGGGTCAAAAATACTTTCGACAGATCAACAAGGTGTAGGTACCAACCCAAATTTTGGGCTTGGTACCTACACCAAGTGAAAGAAGTTGGTAGTGTAATAGCAACTCCCCTCACTAATCAGCCCAGATTTACAAACAGGAGATTTTCATTCAACCTCATAAGTAACGTTAAGTTAACGTTATTACATACTTATGAGGTTGAATGAAAATCTCCTGTTTGTAAATCTGTTTCTTCTTCTGTGAACTTCTTTCACTGTTTTGTCTTTTACAACCGGGTAGTCATCCAAACTCATTTAAACTTAAATTGACCGCCCAAAATTTGGGTTGGTACCTACACCTTGTTGATCTGTCGAAAGTATTTTTGACCTCAAGGGTGGCTGTCTTTTCGCGGTTTAGTTCGTTCCTGTTCATCTAACGCCATTTTCCCGGCAACATTTGTAGGGCTTTGATCGGTAACTTCATTTATACTATTTTTAAAATTTTATTAATATCACTTATAATGCTACCTAAAGTTAAAATCAAAGCTTAATATTCATATAAATAGTTGGAAGTTATCTATGATTTTCTTGGTTCTTTCTCACTAATTAACATTAAATATCATTTAATTTACTCTAGACCACATGGTCATTTGCTGTGCTAATTTTATAAGTTCATATGTTGTTAGTTACTTAATTGTTTATACAAAATCAGAGTATTATGTCCATTTACTTAGTTTCATTCACATTATTGTTAATAACATTGACTGCTACATGTCTTTTTAAGGTAACAATTAACATCGTTTCCATGATTGTGTGGTTCTCATATTGTAATTTTTTAGATGAACTGATGATGCTTTCAAAACTCGAAAGCGAAACGTCTTCAAAATAGATAAAGTAGCCTATCAACTTTGTCTTTTATTTCTCCACCTAGAGACCGATATAAGAACCCACCACTCGTCTGAGTGATCCTTATATATATATATATATATATATATATATATATAATATATATATATATATATATATATATATATATATATATATATATATATATATATATACATTTATTCGTTTTGCGTAGTTTAAACTGATGTAATATTTTAAACACAAGTTAATAGGGCCCTTAAGAACTCGTTAACATTCCCATTAAGATTCTACATCGGATCTTGAACCATAAGCAAATCCCAAATAACACAAATCAAACGACACAACCCCTTATTACCAATATTAGACATCCATGTAGAGCCGGCACCCGATTTGAAGCAATTGTAATGACGCAATAAAGCCAACGGCCTGCTGCTAATCGTCCAATCGAATTGCATTAATTTCCAACGGACTTGCATGTTGAATTCCATATTGGAATCGGTTGTTTATAGTGAACGTCAGATTATAACTTCTAAGGTTATTAAATTTGGCCAGGGAACCTGCAAATACGTTTTCTGCGCTGAATTAATAGAATAGAGTGCGGGATTACATGGCGTATAGGAAGGTCGATGTGCAGGAGATTCGACGAGAAATTGTTGAAACAGTAATTGGTAAAATTGTTAGAATACTGAAGTAGCTGAAACAAATTCAGGAATATTCTAAATAATTTTTTCTCTTAGTATATTAGTAAATATATTAGGTTTTATAATTTGTGTCTCAGTTTAGACGTGAAAAACACTACAATGTTTTTATAAATTATATTTAGTAAATTTTATCGATGATCTATTTGATAAAAGGAATGCTTAAGAGTCTGTTCAACTTAATTATTGTTTACTGTTTTTCCTCGATCATTTGTTACTCAGATTTTTTTCTATTCTTGATGTCCATACCGCAAGTCTTTGCTATAATCTACTGGCTTATTATGCATCCTATATTAAAAAATTTTATATAAAGTTCTTAAGACTGGCAAATCTGGCTATATGTAAGATCTGAGTCAACACCCATGAGATATATCTTTTGTTTTACCATGACATATTTAGGAAATACAAAGCAAGAGAAAAGAGCAATTATCTTTCTGCTTGTATCTTTTTTATTGTGATTTATAGACTTAATAGAGAGTTACTTATTTCTGAGTCCTCTTCTAAATCACCACTTTTTGCATCTGATTGTTTATTTAGACCTTTTAAGAAGAAAACGCATTTTCAGTTTCACAGTTTTGTAGCTCATTATATCGACAACTTTCTTCAACAATATACCATGCATTTTTCGGCAGTATTTGCAACGCAAATATAATTTAGATACCTAGGAATTCGCTGACTAATTTAAGTCTACTTGTAAGTAAGCATAAATGTATATACTTTTGTGTTTAGTTATTATATATCATGTTCCATCCACTAATCATATTATCACCACTGGTGCTTATTTTTTAGTACTGTACTCACACCTTTTCGATTGCCTTATATCCAATATATACCAATATATACCAATAGAATGTCCTCTTATTACTTATTGGAAGGCACGGTATTAGGGATAAGAATTTATTCATATACGGAGCTTCAAAGGACTCAAAATCACATCATGTTAGTAGACGTTGGATTTTATTGGTTATAGACAGATATCTTTATTTTTTGTCGCACTTGTTACGGTCTTCTTTTGTGAAAATTGATATTACTTGTATCATTTAGCATTTAGAGCCGCTTCTTTGATTTTCCCCTTTTTACCATCTGTTTCTTTTAGATCACCATCACTCCATTCATTGAACCTATAATTCATTGAGGTACTCTATTAAATGATATCTTATTAACGTGCTCATCCTATTTTGCACATATAACTGTGTTGTGGGAGTAACAAATAATTTATTCATCTTCCATTATTTTTGTCTTAAATTGAGTTAAATAATTGATTTTTAAGTTTATTTGAAAACCAATATATTATTTTTAAAATATCTTTTTTATTTGTTTCAGGTACGTTTTCGAAGCAAATTCTTCTTGTGCAATAATAAACACATTGTAAGTATTTGTTAATAGTATAGTAGAATAAAAAAATGTTAAAAGCATCATCATCGTCATACTATGTAACAAAAAATGTGTGGACTTCGAGGTTTAGGATGTTAATAGAATAAGTATGTCGTAGAATGAGAAAATGAAAGATAATAAACAATCTATAGGTATATAACTTAGGTAAATAAAAGTGATAATAGGAGTTACTTCAAAATGTGAGTGGGCGCCAGGAAAGTATTAACATAAACTTTCCAAGGTATCTTGTAAAGCTATTTGCTGAAATAAAAAGGGTAATAAGGGAGTAATAATAAAAGAAAAAATAAAAAAAATTTAATCCCTATCCAAATATATACAGTCTAAATTTACTCTAAAATACCCACTACCAATTATGTACAGTTAATCTAGTTACTTATATACAAAAAGAATATAAGTACCCTAGTTACACACTACTGATCCTTGATAATCTGAATTTACAAATAATAAAATATAAGAATAAATGTAATGACTATACCTAAAAAGGGTAACTTACTTGCCTACTAGAGATGCAACATGTCTTAACAAGTAATAAGGACACTATCCTGAAAGGATAGATGTCCAAAGGTTTAAATATATAATAATAATAATATCATATCAATAAATAACTCTCTGATTAAATGTGTACACAAGAAACCGTACAAATGAGTTAAAAGGGAGGATTTAAGACATCAACCTACTTAGTCCCCAAATATGATTAAGTATTATTTTAGAAAAATGACGTTTTTTATTATTATGTGAAAATAGTATGATTTAACGTTCAAAAAAATATATTATATAAAAACAATTAAAACTGGTAAATAAACTTAATACAAATTTACTATAAATTATACTCTGAAGGAGGGAGATACTTTCCGCTGATTTCTCAAAATTTTCCGGGAATAATAAGGTCAGATCTGAAACTCTGGGGAACAGCTACGTCAAAAAATCAACCCTGGAACCTGCTGTAACCTGATTAGATTTTAACTCAAACCTTCTTCTTAAAAAAGTTATCCCAAAAAAACAAAAACAAGGTATTCTTCCCCTGACTTCTACTTGACTCCCAAAGGTAGGCTAAAAACACTTGTTTTAGAGTTCTTTCTTATTCTTGATACAGAGTAGGAAAAAAACACAAGGTTTATGAACCTTGGAAGGTTTTATAAAGGTTACTTATGAAGTGTGAAAGCAAAAAACTAAATGGTTTTGTAAATAATGTGACCTTCGTATGGTTTGACAATATTTTAAGTAAAATGGATTAATTATATCGACAATTTTAACGAAAAGTATGATATGGATAATAATATATTTTATAATATAAAGAACGGTATAACACAGATAGATAATTATATTTTTAAGGCCAGGAAGTCAAATTAAAATACATATGATTTTATATCAATATCACTTTCGATTTAGATGTTGAATATTTCTTAACGAAATTATGGAAAACAGTTCAGATAAATATATTAAATCAAATGAAAAGTGACAATAATATACGATCTCAAAATGGCTGATGGTTTTTATATTTTCGTTTTATTGATAACTTGATACACATACCGGATAAGGGCGGCTATAAACCAAACAGGACACTTAAAAAAACTCCAAACTAAAACTTTCTGCTCCTTCCTCTTCATAAAAAGCTGGACATAACAAACGCCTTATAGATAACCGATGGAATAAAAAAATCGGGAATTATAATACAATATCGGAATAATAAAGGATATTATCTTCTGCATCGGGAGGTGTTGTTTTGAGTATGTGGTTGGAACACTTCCTCCAGGTATTTCGCAAAGACTGTGGCTTTTTCTTTGTTACTTTTATCCCATTGTCCGTTACTGGCCCGGATTGGCGAATTAGAAAGTTATGGTCAATGAATTTTTCGTGTTGCCTTCCGTAGTGAGTATTCGGACGCTTCCGTTGCAGATAGATTGTGTAAGTATCGTTTTGTCATTGTTTTTACTATTGTTTAACAATGTGTTTAATCTTTCTGTAGCTTGGTTTAATCTACAGTAAGTCATTTTGTACGATTGCTTTTGTTTGTGTAGGTGTTGACTGCCAGCCAGTTTCCTGAATTATCCTATTAAATTGATCTACTTTTTCGTCAATATCGCTATCAGATTTTCGAGGGATGTTTAGTTCCAGTCTGCACTCAAGAGTAGCCCGAATTTTAATCCAATTGGTATATTTATTATTAAGATATGGCTGAGATTCTGTTTATAGGATATTTGTGGATATCGTGACCAAGACAGGAGAGTGGGCATACAATAATAATATACAATAATAAGAAAGTTGAGAGATTTTTAAGTTCGGCTGAATTCGTTCGTATAATAAATATTTTTGAAATAAATATATAAGAAAATTTGTGTCGAATCAAATACTGTTTCAAACAAATATTGGTTATAATACTCGGAATAAGGTAGTCTATTCGTATATTAAGATAATTTTTAAGAAATGTTTTATCGCAATTCGTAATAATATACAGGGCGTTTTGAAAAAAATAACCGGAAGGTATAGGCAACTCTAAATATTTTAGAAAAATTGGGCAACTACGGAAACTATTATGCTAAATTTTCAAATAATAATTACGTTAAGTTTTTCTAAAAAATCTAATTAGAACCACTCAAAGAACCACTCTGTATATTATATTACTTTAACGATTAAATTTGATTCCTAGTTAAAACTTTACGAAAAATTCGAAAGAAGAATAAATTGATAAATGTTTTCCTTAACTTCTAAAAAGTTTGGAATGCTACGTCATCTAGTCAATATTTATCGCAACTCTAAAGGCAACTTATCTAATAAATTATAAAATACGACTAAATAAATCATTTAATAACTTTATTAAGTCTTATATACTATTTACTTTGGAAGTACGAATTGAAAATTAAGAAATTTTCTTGGCCCAACTCCCCCACTACAAATATTGACTGAAAACAACATCATATTCATTTCTGTCTTGTAATTGAACACCCCCTTATTAAGTAGCATCATTTATTTGATATTTCTTTATTAACTGAGACATTCCTCCGTCGAACAAATTGAGATCTTCTCCAAGTTAATCACTCAAAATACAAATTTGTTTTGTTTTTGTCAAAAGGAACAACTTTCGCTCAGATATTTATTAATGGCGATGGCAGCAGTAGAGAAATACGAGAACTGAAAATAATGATGCAATTAGAGCACAAACGGAACGAAATGAAACAAAATATCGGCTGGATCTTTTCTCTTAATGTGCAGGATTAGAATGGCCCGTTCCATTTCATTGTATAGATTTTATAAAAACTACTGTGAGTGGTTCAAAATAGTTATTGAACTTATTTATTTGTTTATTGAACGAAATATCACATTTTTAAATTAAAAGTATTGTTCAATTACAAATTACTCCCTTAATTTGTAATCTCACATTATTCTTAATAGTTTCACCGTGTATAAGTAAGTCATTGTAAAATCATATCGTATATTATTTTAATTAGTTCATTTACCTCCAACTAAATAAATTGCCGAATAATATATTTTCTAATTGAACTTCCTAAGTGTCGCAATTAAGGCCTAGATTAAATTGTAATGTAAGCAAATAGTTCAAAGTTTGTTGGTATGGTATGAACGAAGCAATAGCCTCTGTGCTGGGGTATGAATTATTTTTGATATTATAAATTGGGGATTTGGGCTCAGGAGAACACAGTTTATTATAAGTAGTTACCTAACGAACATCATATTGTGTAATTAGTAGTAGCTGTCAATAAAATTAACATTTTCTGCATAACTTCAACCTTTTATTATATTTATCATCGTCAATCGACAAGAAGCGGACAAAGGGGCATTTACAAAATCTATAAGAACTCATCAGAGTTCTTATAGATTTTGAATAAGAGCACAGTATAAACTATGACATTGAAAAATAGCTATCTGGACATCATCAACGAAAAGATTTATCCATTGGAGGCTGAAACTGGCACACTGGCACGTTCAAGTACAAATCTGTTCCAATATTATACTAAATGAGATGAAGAGGCATTTGCACAAACCTTGGAAAAACGGAATTTCTTAAAAAAAATAGGAACCAAACTTGTTCACGTTTCAAATATTCTACAAACTTCAGAAAACCGAAACAGTGGTCACTCTTTCAAATATGACATATTACATCAAGGGAAAACTTTACTTTTGGCGAATTAATACCGGGTTAGTACCTAACCGTTAACAATCTCCGTTCTCTTCAAGTATTCTTCAAACCTCACAATGTATACAGAGAATTGGGGATATGAAAGTAAATAAAGACAAAAATGTTTATATAAAACTCAGGGCAAACTACAAAATTTAAAACGCTACAATATCTCGTTACGAACATAAGCAGTTAATGGGACCACTATACTGGAATAAAACAACGCATAGGAAAAGCAAGATCAGAATTCGTAAAGGTGAAGTCCCTTTTCAGAAGTCACAATTTACTACGTCCTACGAGGTCCTACGTAAAATTGGCAAGGAATGTGAGATCACTAACATAATCAAGCAGCGCAGAGTAGAATATCTTGGCCATGTTATGGCCAATATATTTTACTATAAGCCAAGATATGGTTTATTGCAACTCATTCTTTAGGGCAAGGTATTTAAAAAGAAGGGACAAGAGAGAAGAAGAATATTTTGACTTTAGCATCTAAGGAAGTGGCGCAACACATCTACAACCGGACTATCCCGAATAACTACAAGTGAAGACGGGAAAGCTATGCTGATCACCAACATCCAAATTGAATAGGCAACATAAGAAGAAGAGATTCACGGATTCCAGTATTGTACATTTTTGATTTAATAATTTTACTACATTTAAAATTGGCTTACTTGTGCCAACTGTCAAGTACCTTTTCTAAAAATACAAGTAATTACAGGGCCTTCAAACGAGGGTTGTAGCGTTAGGAATTAGCAACCCAACACATAGAGAAACATAAGGGTAAGAAGAACGAAAATCGCAAGATGAAAAAGCCAAATACGGAAACACATCCCCGGGTGGAAGTCCACACCTCTGATAGAGGGAGCCCCATCGGTTACGGGGAAGGGCAATGTTGCGAAGAGTTCGGAATACCTAGTCTTATCAAAGCTTAACCAAAAATTAAAACGAAGATACAGCCGGAACTCATAGAAGCTACAAGAGCTCTGTATAAAGAAAATAAAGTGCCCAATAATGGGGGAACAAAAATCATAGCAGACTTCACTACAAAAAAGGGCTCCTGCAGGGTTGTTCCACCTCTCCTACCCTATTCAAACTATACTTAGAGAAAGCCTTGGGTAAATGGAAACGAAAATGCGAAGGCATGGGAGTACTGGCACGGATCGATTACCTATATATGTTAAACTTTGCAGACGAGCAAGTAGTGATTATACAAGACCAAGACGACCTCAGCTACATAATAAAAAACTACAAAAAGAATATACCGAGGCTGGCCTAGATATTATCTTCGCGAAAACAGAGTACCTATCAACAATTGAAGAAGATATATAAGATCTACAGATTGATTACAACGTAACAATCAAAGGAAAGGATAAATTTAAATACTTGGGGTTTATAATCACAAAAACGGCAACAATAGAGGAAGAAATTATGCAAATATCAGAATAAACAAGAACAGCAATCCGACAATTTAACTCAGAATGTTGGGATAGACACTTAAATAGGAAGTCAAAAACACAGATTTATAAAACATTAGTGCGAAGTATTATGACATATGGGGCTAAAAATTGGATTATAAACAAGAAAAACAGCAGTAAGATAGTAGCAACAGAGATGGAGTGCCTTCGAAGATGCTGCAGAGTAACAAGAATAAATAGAAGAAGCAATGAAAAAATAAATTAAATAACATTACTAGAAACAGACATACTAACATACAATAGAACAAAAAAGACTAAAGTAGTATGGACATGTAAGAAGAACTAGCAAGAGCAGATGGATAAAGAGAATAACCGAATGGAGCCCCATAGGAAGGAGGAAAAGATTACGATCCGGAAGATACTGGAGGAACGAAGTAGACGACGCCAGGAGTAAGAGAGGACTAAACGATGGAGAATGGGACAACAGAGAGAGATGGAAACGGTTAGGCGAGGAAAGGCATGGAATACTGTATAATTCCTGAATATATATACAATCCATTACAAGATTGGAACTGTTGGTAGCCGTATTTCTTAAAGTTATAATTGCAATAATGAGGTTTTTGTTTTGTTGAATTGTGCCCATTTGTTGTTTGAATTAATTAAACAGCTAATTTTATATTTTCTACGCTAACAAAAAAAAAACAGTAATAATTCGAGCGGTTTTGCAAAATTGCTAAAAATAAAAAAAGCAAAGATCTAAAGAAAGAAATCATGTGTTCTTTTATAGAGAATAAAATCATTGTTGTACATCCTCTAAAGCAGCGGTCGGGGAACCGGGGTAAATTACCCCAAATGGGGTAAAAATTAAATTTTTGGGGTAAAAAATGAAACTTGTGAGTAAAAAGTATATATTTTAATTTGATTTTTTATAAACCTGTTTTGCATGCACCGAAATTTTTTTGTATTATTTTTGAAAGATAAACTACATTTTCCTACTATCCTTTGTAAATTTTTTATATGCCCTGGGAGGAATTTTAAACCCCAAAACCCCCCTGGGTGCGCCACTGGACTCCCCACCAGTAGAGTGTTCTCGAGTTATATCTTTACGCAGTAAAGCACAGCCCCGAACCCCGGCTACCTGCTCAGTCCCTCAGTCCGTGCCGTGCAGTCAGAATACAAATACATTGGCGAGTCAGAGAGTTATAGTTAGTTGCTGACAATCATTAATCATCGATATACCGATCAAGGTAAGCCGCAATTTGGAAATTTAATTTAAGTATTTTACAACTATTATTTTCTGTCTCCTTCAGATGGCAGCAAATAGAAAAAGAAAATATCAAGACGAATTCCTTAATTACGGTTTTACACAAATAGAAGACAATGGTACAATGAAACCACAGTGTGTTGTATGTATGAAGGTATTGACTTCAAAATCTTTCAAAAAAAGTCGACTGAAGAAACATTTAGATAATTTGCATTCACACCTGTCTTCCCAACCGCGAGAATACTTTGCAAATTAAGAAATATCTGTTAAAAGACAAAGATTGAATAGCAACTTGTTTTTTACATTTGATCAGCGTTCAGCATCAAGGGCTAGCTTTGAAGTAGCCTGGTTGATTGCTCGAAATAAGAAACCATACACTATTGGTGAAGATTTGGTTAAATAAGCTGCTGTAAAAATGACAGAGATTATGTGTGGTCAAAAAGAAGCGAACAAACTGAATTCAGTGCCCTTGTCTGCGAGAATTGTGAAAGAACGAATTTCTATATTAGCAGAAAATGTGAAGGAACAAGTTATTTTCTCATTAAAACAGGCTAAATATTTTGCTATTCAGCTTGATGAGACCACTGATTTTAGTAACAACTCACAGCTAATGGTATATGTTCGCTACAAAGGTGCAGATAATTTTGAAGAGGAATTGCTGTTTTGTTCTCCTCTCGAGTTAAGATCTCGTGGAATTGATGTCTACAATAAAGTAAATGAATACTTCAATGCGCAAAGTTTAAAATGGGAAAACTGCATTTCGGTATCTTTGGATGGAGCTCTAGCTATGCTGGGCCATGTTAATGGTTTTTCGCCTTTCGTAAAAAAATAACCCAAATATTTAGAACCTACACTGGAAGCCGTCATGCATAATGTCATCAAGATTGTAAATTTTATCAAGGGACATGCACTAAACACGCGGCTATTTCGTGAATTATGTCAGGACGGTGAAGCCGAATATACGGACCTACTTTATTATACAGAAGTAAGGTGGCTCTCTCGCGGAAGTGTACTAAATCGAGTATGGACTCTCAAAACTGAAGTGGAAATTTTTATGGTTGATCAAAAAAATATTCTCGCAGATAAGTTTAAAAAATCTTCCTGGGTTGCATATCTCGCATATTTAGCTGACATTTTTGAGAGTATAAATATATTAAACAAAGAATTGCAAGGAAAAAATATTAATATCATTTCAGCGACAGAAATAGTGTCAGCGTTTGGATTAAAGCTGCAATATTGGAGTCAGAAAGTAGAACAGAACAAGATAGCTTCTTTTTAAGGTTAGCTTTGTTTTTGAAAGATTGCGAAAATATTACTTTTGCTGACATCAAGGATACAATTGTAAGACATCTTATCAAACTCAGAAAGCGGTTTTCAGATTACTTTCCAGATCTTGATATACGTACTGTCAGTTGGATTGTAGATCCTTTTAAATGTGAAATTGATATGATACCAGAAGAACCTTCAGGTTTGGCAGAAGCAATTCTTGAACTTCGATCTAATACTGAAGCACGTATTCAATTTGAGAGTAAACCAAATCTGTCGTCTTTTTTAATATCAAAAGCTGCAAAGGCTTTGAAAATTGCACATGAAGAATCGGTTAAAAAATTGCTGCCATTTGGAACAACATATTTGTGTGAACAAGGCTTTTCCACTCTAGTGAACATAAAAATGAAGAACATAAATCGATTAAACGTCTAAGACTGTATTTAAATCGCTCTTACATCAAAAAGTCCCAATTTTGAAGCAATTGTATCGAACATGAATCAACATCATTTCTCCAAAACGTAAAGGAAGAATGTTTTCAATTATTCTTTTTTTATATTTTTTTCAATTCTAATTTTTGTTAGTACAACCATTATTATTATTATAATTTGTTACAGTACCGCAATGGGTTTTAATTTTTTATATCTTATTATTGTTATCTATTATTATATTATGTATTTCTAGGTATCATAGAAATTGAATAAATTATGTTTATTTTATGTTTTAGTTATTGTTTTCTGTTCAAAACTATCATGGGGGCTATATTATGAATGATGCTAAAAAGAGGCCTTTTTTTTACTTTTTTGTTTTTTCCTTGGGTAATATCAACTTACACAAAAATGTTTTGGGGTAATGATTAAAAAAATTCCCCGACCGCTGCTCTAAAGGGAGCTTCCTTTTTCCCAATCAACTGATTTATTTTATTTAGGACACAGCAACTAAAATTACCAAGTTTCTTATATAATATGTTGTTATAATTACATCATTTTGTTGATTAGGTGATTTCGCAAATCCACCCCTGCGAATTCTCGAAATCCAAAACAATCAGACTATTACCCGAAAGTGCTACAGGATGTAATGAAATTAAGTATTGATTCTTGTCGTTGTAAAACGCGCAGCTGAAATTTCAGAAGCAATTATTTTGAATATAAATAGCGTTTTTGGTTCTTACTCCTCTAAAATATGGCCGTGCGCTGGTGTTTTTCTTTAGAAATTTATGGTTCCGGATGGGAACGGAGTAATAATAAAAATTCTGCGTAATAAGTTCGTTGTTCGAGATTAATTTTTTGATACATTAAAGAAGATTCTGATAGAAGAAAGAATGTTGTTTACCTAAACAGAAAAGTATGTAGTAGAAATAATTTGGATGTTTGGACAATATATTTTCTTTAAGTGATAGAAAAAATGGTTTTTAGAAGAAAAAAAAATTTGTGCACAGTAAAATTTACAATTGATAAGAAAGTATTGGGACTTTCCGAAATATGAAGAAGATGAGAAAATCAATTAATTTTAAAATCAGGGCATCTGCTACATTCCATTGGAGAAAACGGTAAGGCAGTTAATGGCGTAGACTTTCTCGTGCACAAGAAACACGTAGATAAATTTATAAAAATAAAGAGTGTAAGCCCAAGAGTTGTGTACCTTATATTAAAACTTAACGAGAGATGATCTATTAATATTATCCAAGTATATGCACCCACGACGAGCCATAGCGATGAAGAAATCGAAAACTTTTACGAAAATATAAGTAGAGCTATAGAAAAAGATAAAACCCACCACCTAATCTTAATGGGCAATTTTAACGCTAACGCAGAAGTGGCTATGGGCTCATTTAGATACGGTAAGCGGAATGATAGAGAAGGTGTCCTACTACATTTTTTGTTGCATGATCAGCTCTATGTGATGAACACATTTTTTAAAAATAACCAACAACGTAAGTGGACGTAGGCTAATCTAGATGGCATAACAAAAAACGACATTGATTTCATCGTCACAAACAGAAAAAATATTGTCCAAGACATTACAGTAATTAAAAAATCACTGTTGGGAGTGATCATCGGTTGGTTAGAGCAAAAATAATGATCAACATTAGACGAGAGAGGACAGCAATGATAATAGAGAGGCATTCTAATACATGGAAATCGATAGAAGACAGAGTAGCTTACCAGAATCTCATAACTTCAGAACTGAAAGAAATAGAACATCTAAATAAAAATGCATTAGATATAGAGGTGACAAACATGCGAATAAATGGTGCGCTTCGAATCGCTCATAGAAAATATAAGGAAAAAGAAAAAAACAAGATGAATAAACTCACTCAAGCTACTAAAGATCTAATAAACAAAAGAAGAGAATTGAAAGACAAATACACAGATAATTTTGTAACAATAACTCAAGCCATTGATAAAAATAACAGTTTAAGAGTTTTGCGCCAACAAATGACTAAAGAATCGACAAATATTTGTAGACTTGTAAATAAAAAAGGAGAAACTACAACAAATAAGAAAGATATTTTAAAAATTGCTTCAGATTTTTACTTAGAATTGTATAAGCGAGAAGAACTTCCAGATCCTGATCAAAATCAAATACCAAAAGTTCGAAATGTAGGCTAAGAAGACATCTCAGATTATACAACAGAGGAAATAAAATCAGCCCTCTCGGAGATGATTTTGAAAAAATTCAAAAACAATTCGAAAAAGTTCAATAACAGTTTGATTTTTATATTCCAAGGACAAACCTAAATTTTAAATTTTTTGGTACCAATTTTGTGTTGCAAAATGAAATTTGCAACAAAAAATAATAATCTCGGGCCACACTAACTTGGCTGCATTTGAATTGCTATTCAAAATCAGAAATTATTCGCTTCGGTTTGAATTTTAAATTCAAATCTGTACATATTGTTATTGATGTATCAAAAGTACTTTTGTACGATTGCTGTGATTTATTTGGTAACAAACAAAATACTAGAGGAACATTAAAACCATTTTTGTAGCCATGTATAGTAAACATCTGACAAAAATATTTAGAACAGTATTGAAAAGTTCCATCTACATACAAAGAATCTACATTACACAAAAAGTAAAGATTTGTGAAACAACTAGAAATTGCGGAATTATTTTTCGTAGATAATAAAAAGTTTTCACCTGTATTTGTTTTTAAATTTAAGTTCACTAACACTTGTATAACTTCCTCCTGTGACTTGGACAATGATGGTGTGGATTTTCGTCTTGTAGCATAGATATTTCTTCGAACGCAAGAAATGTCTTTCGTCGTCAGCGGTAAATTGCTGAATTTTTCCTTTTTTAATTCCTTGTGGACAATCTTAAAAGGTTTTTCACATATATCTCCTACAGCTTTTCTCTTTGTAGAATTACTAAAAATTTGCCGGTCTACGTGGATATCTGGAGCATGATTATGCTCCGATGCTTTTACAAGAATAACATAATTTTCATCACCTTCCTTTGTGTACACTTTTTGTTGACAGCCTTTTTTGATACATCGCCATCTAACTTTTCCATCTTTGGAGACATGGGCTTTTGAATATTTATATTCATTAATTATTAATAACAGTTCTCCCCTTTGACTAAACATAGTCGTTGGATTCGCCATTTAAATGTTAAACACAAAACTATACCGTAATACTTGCAACTGAAGTGAATAACTGAAAATATTTATATTCTTACTTTGAACTATGATCAAATTTGGAATTTCCGGTCATTAAGACTTAATGCCCAACTTTCTCGGCGATGGGGCAGTAGGTATTTCGGATTAAAGGCACCAGGTAGTTCGTGGGGCAGTTCGTAGTCGCCCCCGAAATCTCCGAGAGTGTTATAAAAAGACATTAGCTACTAATCTCTTTCGAGGTTCTGTAAACAAAGTTATTATTGCCAATATGATTACCAACGTTCGATAATAGAACAAGTTACTAAAAGTAAGGAGACAGTTGAATGCTAAACAGAAAAAAGTGTGGAATGGACATATTAGCAGAATGGAAAAGAAGAATTAGAAAAAGTAGAATCGCTTGAGATAAATTGCCAACGGGACTCAGAAGTATAGGCTGATCCTCAAAAATAGACCAACAATCTGAACACATGCAAGCGGATGAAGTTTTAACAGGCGATCCGCCTTAAATAAATAAGAAAGAAGAAGAAATACTTTTTATTATGATATCAATAGATAACAAAATTCATTATTAAAATTCTATTATTAATGGCAAACAATAACAAACTAATAACCTATAAGATATGTCTCTAATTTAAAAACAAGTTTTTAATAAAAATATTTACCCGCATTAATATTTTCTTTCTCGGAGATAAAACGTCGTGTATTATATTTAAAATTGCAAAACTAAATTACAACATTCTCCGCCGCTTTCATAAACACATTCCTCGCCTCCTACTCGAGCAGAATCTCTTATAATCTTTACAAACCTTCTCCTTGTCGGAGACACTTGAGGCATAAATTTTTTTTTCTCGAAAAAGTGTATCACACCGTTTTTTCTTTACTCAGCCCATAATCGCATAACGTGAAGCATCGTCAATTTATCTAAATTTTTTACGACCATCTCCTTCGTTATCGAGGGTAAGGCAGGGAACGACACCACGCAAGAACTAAAGATGAAAAGGTAATAAAGGAACCAGGGGTATGTTGCTCAGACACAATACACTACCGCTTGACATAAATATTTCTAAGGGGTTGCTGGTTATGGGGTGTTGTTGCGGCTGGGACAGGAAATCCTTGTATTAAGGACAAGATCATTGTCGTACAAGAAGGGCTTTATCGCTAGATGCTAACCGATGGGGCCGACGATATTCAGCAACACTAACAGTAAAACACAAATAAAGAATATATGTAAAACATTTACTTAAAAAATTTTACTTTACTTGGAAAATTTAAAACGATGCATCCTTAACTGTAAAGACGGACAATCTGCAAATGATTTTTAAACAAATACCCTTAACAAATTACTACAAAAATAATTGATAAACTAAGCATTTTAGAAAAAAAAATTTGAACATGTAGAATATTCTTTAACCTTCGGCCAGGCGCGCCCTAAATAATTACATCATCAGGCGCGCCGCAGCAATCTGCTGCCATGTAGTGTCTTATTGTTTTCGACACTTTTAATTATTGGTTAACTGTATCGTTATTTATTTTGTCAAAAAATAAAAACGCTTTAGTAATTTAACTAATTATAATAAATTGTACAGAAAAAAACTTCTTATCTAATTTATTTTATCATTAAAATTAATACATACAATATTAGATTTAGAATGTCTTTTACACTACATTGTGTATATTTCATAGAGGTATACGACTTGATTTTTTCACTGTAATAATTGCAGAATCTACCACGTTTTTAGCAGGAATTTCGTCTTGATGGGGTACTTTTTGCTTCGGAAACATCCTGGACAGGAACTCGGTTATATCACGTGGAAGTGTTATAATTTGTGATCGTGTATGAAGGTGTTCTTTCATCAAGTTCATTGCAAGGTTTTTGAGAAAATATCTCAATCACTCAAAATATTGAGTGATTTTCCAGAATTTGCAGCGGAATGTAGAACAAAAGCATTTATGCCTCCCATATTAATTAAATTACAGAATATAACACACGGCCATCTTTTAGTAATTCGTGAAGCACTGTATGATGAACATAATTTATCTACACTATCAACTCCGCCTTTTGTTTTTTTTAAATCTAAAATCAACTGTGGTTAGGTTAGGTAAGGTTAGGTGAGGTTAGGTTAGTTATAGTTACTTTTACGCGCCACGTAACAGGTAATCATATAATTTTTTTGAACTCTAAATATGATAGATTAAACTGTCTCTGATTTATGTGGAAGAAATGCTTAAGGAATTTCTCTTTTGTTTTTCTTCAGCGTCCCAAGCAGAGTAACTTTCTTCTGCAGCAAATATCTAGCTAACGAAATACTAGTATAAAAATTATCTGTTGTTATGTTTCTTCCTGTCATTTCTACTGACTCTATTGGACGTTTTACAACGTCAAATGCCGAATTTGATACGTCGTAGGGGCCACTTGAGTGTTTACCGCAATATATCTCTAAATTGGCAGTATAAAATGTTTGAGCATCACATAACGCGTACATTTTTATCACGTACTTAGCAGGTTTGTTGGGTATAATATATTGTATCCAACTACACCTACCTCTAAAGGGATGGAGCATTTCATCAATTGTTGTATACTCTAACAAATTGTATGAGTTTTGACATTTTTTTATAAATCTGTCAAAAAACGATCTAATGGCCGACAGCTTGTCTATTTTACATCTATCACTCCTTGTATGTTCATCATCAAATCTCAATGACGGATAAATAGGTAACGTTTGTAGCTCATTACTGCTCGAACAATATAAATCCCTGTGCTATCTTTTTTCCAAAGTTCCACCACATTTGTGTGATTGCCGTGCTTTATGCCAATCAAATAGAGAAGTCCAAAAAATGCCAATAACTCACTCCTGTCCACAATCCTGCAATCTCTATCTCTCAAATATTGCGTTTTATCTCTATATTCATTTATATATAAATTTTTAAAAATTTGAATTTCATCAACCATATCAATATTGATGATAGTAAAAACGCATCAATTTCTATTTTTGTTTGACGTGCAGTTACGAGCAGTACGAAATCCTGCTTGTTCTTCTGTTTCATAATCTAAGTATTCAGGGAAACACATTTTAGCAGGGAAACTCTAGAAGATGCTCCAGCACTAAACAATATGGAATCTTGTACCACCAATTGCGACTTACTGGAATGGCAAATTCAGCATTTCACCAACATCACAAAACCACTTTTATTCCGTCTGAATATTTTATTTTAATTTGTTATTAAAATCTTTTCTAGTGAGTGAGTTTTTAAGATGTTTCTGCATTTTTAAAAGATTTTTTTTAAAAGAACATTTATAACTTTTTTTAATAAAAATAATATTCCTAAGAATATAGGAATATTATTAAGAATATAGGAAAACAAAATCACCACGCCCGATTGATTCTACCAATGATTAGGAACGGACTGGGAGCATTTTACAGCAAAGCCAACGCTTAAAATCAGCGGGGGTTCTCTGTCCTGGAGTTGTACAGTAGATAGCGGCTTAGCAGCTAAATATGAGCCAAGCGGGTTGTTCGTCTGAGAGATTTACATTATCATCTTTTAAACTTAAGGAGCTATCGTGGACTCAAAACAAATTATACAGTTGAATTTTTCAGTTCTAATAATTATTTAAAAAGAATTTTGTTGTTCTAAACAAATTTGTGATATAAACAAAAAAAAAACTCTTTACTATAATTACAGATTAAATTATAAATAAGAAAGTTTTTAAACAATTTATAACAATAAAATTTCTATTTTGACTGAAAATTAAATACTATTTGTCGAAAAGCTCATTTCATTCTTGTTTGATTAGGTTACCATTAACAAATGCTGGTGTAAATTGTAAATTGTAAACAATATCCCTACTTGTCATTAAGGCATCACTGCATTGTACATACATTCTTGTATTATAGTTCTCCCATTTAACCTAACAGTTCATCTTCCTGCATAAACGACATCCACTCGTCCCTTCAAGCAGATAAATTTCATCCCGATGGCCACTTATATCGAGCTTTGCTACTAGGAATTATACGTTAGGAGACACGTAAATTATGCCATATTTACACTACACCGGAGGTAGTAGGTATTGCAGCTATTTGGTTTACATTTACCTGCCGTCTGTGTTATGTTATCTGTTCAAGAAAGGTATGCGATTACTAGATAGCCTGTAAATGCGGTGGGAACTAGGCGTAATCCTATACAGGAAATGTCGTATTAGTAAAGCAAACGGGAGACACAAGGACCATTTAAAATTATTGTTTCTAGTGCAGTTTAAAATAATAAGACCTTAAGTTAATGCAATCACGTAATGTATATACTTTGTATGTACTAAGGTGCCTATTGTAAAACATTAATTAAGCTTTAAAAAACTTTTATTAGAAGTAAATTAGATTATGTTTGCATATGTTATGGTACCTAAAGCAAAATGTCTTTAAAAGAACTAAACAAGTTTGCTTAAATTATATACGGAAAATATAGGCACAAAAAAAATTCCAGTATTCTCCCAAAATTGCAGTGCAAGTATTATGAAACAAATTAAAAATGAAATTTTTATTTAAAAAAATTTCTTTATAAAAGGTAGATTAAAAGTTAATCTATTTCCTGATTGGTGCATTATGCCCCACGTTGGGCGCCATGTAGCTGAGGCTGATTTACTTAAGGCTGTGGATCGCCTTCAGTCGCTCTGTCTGTTGAGGTGGACGATCTTTCATTTCTTGTTTGTTTGTTCTTTTCTGTGCATAGCTGTTTTAGATGGAACCTCAAAGAGTCTTGAGATCGTCCGCCGATCGAAAGCGATTAACAGCCTTTTATAGATCATCCTCAACGAAAAACTCATGATATGGCTTAAAAAAATGGTCAAATTTTACGCGACTGCCTCCATATCAACACGAGTTGAATGCCAAAATTTGGGCTCAAGTGAAAAATGAAGTGGGATTCAAAAACACAACATTTAAACTGCAAGAAATAAAAAAACTTCCGTTACAAGCTCTTGACAATGTAAGTACAACTTATTGGCAAAATTTTTTTATTAACACCCTCAATGTAGGACTAGAACTATATGGCATTACCCATAGTGAAATAGAACCATTATTATTCTCAATTGGTAATGCTAACAACTGATCTTGCTTCTTTCTCTGTACCTTTCCTTATTTTTATTTCTGTGTTTTCTTTTTTCTTCCATAAGCTCTAATATTTCTTGTTTCATCCACGGCTGTTTCTTATATTGTTTTCTAGTTTGTTTATTATCAACCACTGAGTTACAGATATTTTTGATTTTATTTCACATATCATACACACTTATATTTTCTTGATAAATATCTGAGATTATCACGCTGTTTATTTTGTTAATCTCCTCTTTGACTACGTCTCTCGTATCTTTTAACTTCTGGATGTCCGAACGTTTTTGTGCTTTTTTTTTTATGAACTTTTTTTATGTAAAGTTTGAAATGTCCTAGTAAAAGATTATAGTTTGATGAAACCTGCTCCCGGATACATTTTTGCGGATTTTATGGAATTCTAAAATCGTTTGTTGATAACGATGTAATAAATGTAGTATCTAATCATATTTTTTGGACAGACAATAAAGTTAGACAAAAGATTTTACATTAAACTTTTTTCAAGTTAGTTTTCTGCAAAGATAAGCTTCTATCTGTTTCAATTAAGTGCTATTTATTTTAATACAATTAAACAAAATGGTTAACAAAAAAAAAGATGAATCTGGTGAATTTTCTAATGACATTATTGGTTATGAGTCTGTCTTTTAAAACTGCTTCTAGTTTACAGACAGCGTATAGATTGTTCAACATATGTACAGTCGGTCCGCCGGATCTTTGCACATGCACGACATTATTCACGATATATTTTTTATGCTACGTCTCTTTCCTACCCACAGAAACTAAAACTAATAACTTGAACCGCCTGTCCATACACAACACCATGCATTGAACAAAGACAGCCATAGAAGAGTGATATCTGATTGATTCGTCTACTGACAATTGACATGACAATTGGAAATTTTGTTTTGACAGAGTTTGTAATATTTTTTATTAATTATTTTTGTTTGATTTAAATAATCAATCCTTTTTCATACTTTAAATATACATATTTTTGAACAAACAGTTGTTATAACGACTAACCCTTACCTTCGTGTTCAATTTATTAAGGTAAGAATTCATGTATTGGCTAATAACGAATAATATATTTTTTTAACCTCCAAATTGACATTAATCATTTAAATATAGCTAAAACTGCGTCAACGGACAATATGAAATATTTTTAAAGGTTTTTATTTTTAGAGTATGCCAGGCAAGCCTTTGACTTCACAAGCTCAGCAACTTGTGTTGAATGTGTTGGAGTATTTCGAATTAGAAAAAGTAAATGTCATTTACTTTGGAGCCTTTTTCATTTCTAAAGACCAGCTACTTGTTTATGCATTTTAAACGTATCGTGTTTTTCTTCCAATAAATATATTTGTTCACAATGTGATTTTAACCAATTTTCTTTGGCCTTTCGTGTTTGTGTTCTTATTTGTCTGTGAATATTGTTGTAAATTCTTTTGTTGTTCTTTGATTTTTTCTTTTTTCCATGAGTTGCTGTATCTTGTCATTCATCTGACTGTTCTTTTTCTCTTTAATTCTATTAGATATTCTCCTCTGATCTTTAAAAATGGCTCTTTTGTTTACTTACATTTTAGTCTTCTCATATCGCATTTTTGTTACTATTCTTTTTTGTAACCTTCTTAAATCTAAACCGATATTTACCAACAACAGGAACATCATCTGACGATATGTCAGCACGATATATTTGCTTATATTCAATAAAAATACTTTAATTTCTGCTAACTATGGTTTAAATATTTATTTAGTGTAAATTTTATTGGACAAATGCAATAAATGAAATAAAAAAGAAGTATAAAAACGTCAATTGTAATATTAGCCATTTTCTAATTTTTATAATAATTCTTATATACGACATACGTTTGACTCACATGTTTTGATTTATTTCCTATAATAAGAATAATGACGATGGGCAAAAATCCGGCGGATCGACTGTATTTATTTAATATATAGATATATTAAATGCAAATAAATCCCATTTTTGTGTACGGTATTCCAATAATAACCCTGCGTGGTTGATGTTTATTGTATGATTTTAAATAGTAACAAAAAATTTGTCGTAACACAAGACAGGTATTTATTGTTCGTAATAAATCAAATTCTAATGTATCTGCCCCATTAACTTTACCAATTATTAATAATTTAAACTAAAAGCCCATTTAAAAACGTGTCATTAAAACTTGGTAACTTTACTTCCAGAATTGACCTATAAACTAAGTTACTACCAAAGATTAACATCGTCGTCATCCTCATAAAGTAATTAGGATTTTTCCCACCGCAAATCTGGGACGTCCTGTAAACCCTTTATAGTGACCGCCCGGGTCATCTAATGAACGTATGACCGCAAACTCTATCGATCCCAAGTTGCGGTCGTTACGGACTCCTTTGATGGTGATGCCACTAGATGTTGGGATAGAGTTGGGATAAAGTGAATGGACCTTGGACTCACTCGTAACGATAGGTTGGCGGAAGGAGCGGGGAGGGGCGTAGAAGGGCTTGTAGTTTGGCTTTTCCGAGATTAAATTTGCGGATATTTTGTGCTGTATACGGTAAAATAGATACTCATATACCGGAGACTCCACCTACACTTTTAATCGTTCTTAAAATACAAACAATAATAAATTAAACAAATTTTGTTTTTTGTTGCTTGGGGAAAAATTCTTCTAATAATTTAATTTTATCTCATTTATTTATATTGACAATTTAGACATATATTAAACATTTTTAAGTAGAAGACTTTAAAATAATATTCATCATCATCATCATTAGCCATTTTGCGTCCACTGCTGAACATAGGCCTCCCGTAAATAATTCCATTGCATCCGATCTTGAGCAACTTGAATCCAGTTAGACTGGATGCGCTTTAAATCATCCGACCACCTTGTTGGAGGACGTCCTCGACTACGATAAGCATCGTGTCTAGGCTTCCACTCTAAAATTTTCTTTGTCCATCTTCCATCTCTGACCCTAGCAACATGTCCTGCCCAGTTCCATTTCAGGGTTGTAATTCTTTCAACTGCGTCCGTCACACCAGTTTTTCTTCTTACTATCTGACTCGAAACTCTGTCCCTGAGTGATACGCCCAACATTGACCTCTCCATCGCTCTCTGTGCCACTTGTATCTTATTAATTACTTTTCTGGTAAGTGTCAATGTTTCTGCTCCATATGTCAGAACTGGAAGTACACACTGATCAAAAACTTTTCTCTTCAAGCACATGGGAAGAGCTGATTTAAAGACTTCCCTCAGTTTTCCGTAAGCTGCCCATGCCAGTCCTATTCTCCTTTTTAACTCTGTTGTTTGATTGTCTCTTCCCAATTTAATCTCGTGGCCCAGATACTTATAGGAATACACTTGTTCAATTTGCGTGCCATTAGTGGAAATGTTTTTTGCCAGCACCAGGTTGGTCATGTATTGTGTTTTGGAAAAATTAATTTTAAGGCCAACTCGTGCACAAGAGCTCTGAAGGTCTTGAAGAAGTTGGCATGCATGATCTACCTGATCTGCAATAAGGACTATGTCGTCTGCAAACCTCAAGTTGTTCAAAATAATATTACCTTTTAAGTAATTTGAATTCCTAGGACGACTTTATTTTGAGGTAGTTCGTAATATTAAATTAAATCAACTTTAACTTGAGAATATCAGTAAAAAAATCATAGCGGATTCGTCTTTAAAAAGCCATGCAATGCCGTCATGTCGTTAACACGATTCAGTATGAATTTTGATAAGATGGAAACTGGAGTGTTTATGAAACTAACAACTGGACGAATGGGAATGCCCTCCTTGTGTATCTTAGGTAAACTATCCAGTCAGGGTGTTAAAGGGATGCTTGGATGTTTGTAATTTGGTGCAAAATGCAAAATCATTGTATGAAGTTTGATCTAAGATCACCAGACAGTTACCTTTGTCAGCTTTGCTGATAATTAGATTGTTGGATTTGATTTTAGTTTTGATGGCTTTGAGGGTATTTAAATGTTCATTGCGTTTGTAATGAAAAAATTTAGGAAATATGTTAAATTTTACAGTGGGTGGAATAAAAGTTGATAGATAAGGGGGTGTTGGTATTAAAGACTGTTGAAGAATTAGATGAAGAATTTTTATTTTTGAATTTGTTAATAGAATTAAAACAGGAGTTTCTGATTGAAGTTATTTGATTTAAAGGAACCAAGATATTCTGGATGATGATGTCTAGCTCAATGAAGAGACTTTGAATTTTTTTTTCAGAGATCTTACTAGGAATGGCATTATTGTCGAAGGTAACTGAAGAGAGATTTTTTAGTCTTGGGTGAAAAGAAGTCATATGTCACCATGTTATCAATTTCAAAGTTCCATATATTTTAATGGCTCATAAATATCATGTATACCTCGTAAGTATTAACCACATTTTGCATTAACATTAGTCAACATGTCAAATTTTAGGTTCTTCTTAATTAAAGTGGGTATACACTTTCAGGTTACACTGATAATGGAATTTACATTTCGAAAACATTCTGTAATAACCCGTTTGGGTATTTTATTATATACCTTTTATAAAGTACGGACACCCACTTAATAATTCAATTTTTTCCCATATAATTTAGTTATGAGGAATCTACATAAACAAATATTATCGGCTTTAAGTCTAAAAATTGTTTCTGCTGAGTGTGCGATGAGATCATTCGATTCAACAAAATTTGCTGAAATGTGCCCTCGATACATGTTTGTAGATTTTTTGCCACATACCAATCTTTTTTAAGATGTCCATTTCGTATATGGTGGGGGGGTCCATCAATCCCTTTCTAGGCAGATATTGTTCTATAACATACAGTCAATTTTATGTTATTAATTTGTTTTTTTTTTGTGTTTTAACCATATTTTAGCACATGTAAGCTTATTAAATGCAAACATTTATTAAGAAACAGATTGACTTCTGTGGGGCATGGTAGGTAGCTGAGTTAGATAGAGCATAGGCACGCATACAAACCAGAAAACTGGAATACCTAGGCCACGTGATGAGGGGACCAAAATATGAAATTTTGAGACTGATAATACAGGGAAAGATTCAAGGAAGAAGATCTGTTGGCCGAAGGCAGAACTCATGGGTAAAGAATCTACGTGATTGGTACCAATGCAGATCGATTGATTTGTTTAGAGCAGCAAGTTCTATCATAAAAATAGCCATTATGATTGCCAACCTCCGTAGGGAGACGGCACTCTAAGAAGAAGGCACGGATCGCTTAGATCGTGGCCTTAAACCCTACCTGCTATCAGTTGTTTATACATTTATTAATTTGGTTGGTCTTTATTATGGCTATGTTATTTCAAGCTGAAAATGTACATGCTCTGTTACTTTGTTCTAAGATCTAAAGTAACGTTTAATTAATAGCAATAGACTAATGGGTATTTGCAAGACTTGCAAGACTCTTGCTGCTTTGCTCTAAGTCTTGTCTTGTATTTGGGCAAAACTAGACTCGTTAGGAGTTTGAGTGGTTGTTTTCAAATATTTTTAATATTTCAGCTTGTATGTTATCAGGTCCAGGTGCTTTGTTTGTTTTTAGTCTTTTTATTATATATGTTACTATACTGCGCGTTATTTCTGGTCCTAAACATCCACAAATACTGACTTCTGTCTCTTGCTCTTTCTTCAATAATTCTTCTATGTATTGCCTCCATCTCTCAAGTATTCCCTTATTTATGTAGAGCAAATTATTGTGCTCTTCTAGTATTAAGTTGTAACTCTATGATCCGTTTCCTCCCTTTAAGTTTTTGATCTTTTTATGTAAGTAAAAAGTGTCACGCTTCTGTTCTAGGGATTTTATTTCATGCATTGATCTTGTAGCCAGGATATTTTTGCTTCTTTAATATTTTTCCTAATGATTTTGTTTATTTCTTTGTACCTTTTCTCATTCCTATTTCCGTATTTTCTTTGTTCTTCTATTAGCTCTAATATTTCTTACGTCATCCATGGCTGTTATTTTATATTGTTTTGTGATTTAAGTTTATTGTCTACCACTGAATTACAGAGATATTTTTGATTTTATTCTACATATCATCCACACTTGTTTTCTTGATTAACATCTGAGATTACTATGCTGTTTATTTTGTTGTTGATCTCCTCTTTGACTTCGTCTCTTGTGGTTTTATCTTTCAACCTCTGGATGTCCAGAGGTTATTGTGTTTTGTTTTTATGGACTTTTGTCATGTGGAGTTTGAAACGTCCTATAGTAAAAGATTATGGTCTGATGGGACATCTGCTCCCGGATATGTGTTTGCGGATATTACGGAATTCTGAAATCGTTTGTTGATGATGATGTAGTCAATCTGATTTCTAATATTTATTTTTTTTTTTTTTGCAGCCAGCTAGAGATTTCTAGGTGTAGAGCCTTTGAGGTGGTAATTGGAAAAAGGTGTTCATTATTGCGTTATCCTTTTCCTGGCAGAACTATTGTTTCGCGTTCCTAGTTCAAAGTGTTCCACAATATTGAAAACAGCTCCTTAACCTACTTTGGCATTGAAATCTCCTAGCAGGATATTCACTTCTTGTTTTTTGGGAGAATCTTTTAGGGTTTCTTTTAATTGTTCATAGAATATTTCTACTTCATGCTCTGAGCTTTTCGAAGTTGGAGAATATGGTTGAATAATGTTCACGTTAACTGGTTTAGCAATAATTTTGAGTACTGCAACTCTATCTGATATTCCTATAAAACTAAGTACACATTTGCTTACTTCTTTATTTACCATTATAGTAAGTAAGTAAGTAAGTAAGTTATGTAATCATTTTGACACGTTATGAAAATACGTTGAAGCTTATAGGTTATGTCATAAAAGCTATGTTATCAATAATTTTTAATTATTAAAATATAATTTCATTTGTCGACTTAGTATAAGGAAACTTAATACTGCCTGATATTACTACTTTATGGAGTCCTTACTCTAGGTATGGAGACATCCTGTAAGGACAAGCACACATCTTTAGGAAAGCTGAGGTCTACCGAACGCAATATGGAATCCTCTCGAATCAGTTTTAATCATTGACGGTCCATTAATTGTGACCGAAACCCCCATTATGAGTTCCACTCGGCTATTTACCTGCATGAATAGAAAGTCCTGGACTGAATTAGAGTTTCCCCTGTAGTTTCTCATGAGTTCTCAGAACGGCGGATTAACGTATTTAATACAATACGTTTTGTTGAACTGCGACGAAGCTCCAGTATAAATTTAATTGGTGAATTTTTAGTTTTATTTCGTCTGCTTTTGATGTCAAGTCGCGTTGTTAACGTTGGTGTAAAGAGGGATTTGTGATGTTGTGATGCCAACCGGGGTTGGAGAAATGATTCTGAAAGATAAATAAATAAAAAACTGGAAGTAGTGTATTATTGTGGAACTTAAGTTTTTATATTTAATTTGGTAGCATTTGGAATTTTATGTACCTAGCATGTTTAAATAAGCTCCTAAAAAATTTCCATATATTTATGACATTGAAGTTTTCTTGCCATTAATATAAAAACTTGACCCAAAAATTAAAAATAACCTAATAAAAAGCTATAAGAAAATAAAGTTGTAGTCTCTAAATAAAATAAATACAGTATAGTATCTAGGAGTCATAGTGGATAGAATCTGATGTTTATTTTTCATATATGTTTATACACGAAGCACCAACCGTTCACAAACAAATATAAAAAATCTCATATGAAGAAAAATCAATCTAATATTCACAAGGTAGCATTCAGCAAATAACGGTACTAGAGATAATAAAATAAAAATATTAACCAAATCATCTTCAAAACATCGTAGTGTGTGTGGCAGCATTTACATTTCCCAGTGAATTATTACAGATGTTTTTTATTTATTTACGCTGTAACCACCAGGGTTATTAGAGACCTAAATGCATGATACAGGTAAATTTAGAAAAAATTACAATAATTAGTATAAGTTTCTCCAAACTGTACTTATGCTTGAAGAGGTATTTAGAGATGAGATGAATTTTCTCCAGGATTCTTTTCTATTCTTTTTTAGAATGTATCTTTCCTCAGCTCTTCGTTTTTTGTAGCATCCGAAATGCTTAAAGCCACAGAAGAAACCGGCGTAAAGTTAATTCATCTACTCTGTAACCAAATATGACATTCTAAACAATGGCCTAAAGACTGGACAAAATCCACAATAACGACCATACATAAAAAAGGCAGCTTCTATAAATGCGACAATTATAGAACTATCTCTCTTATATCCTATGCCAGCAAGATAATGCTACATATAATCAATGAGAGACTGAAAACATTACTTTAAAGAGAAATTCCAAAAGAGCAAACTGGATTTACCAAAGGTAGAGGCACTCGAGAACACCTGCTGAATATAAGACAGATAATCGAGAAATCTAGGAAATTCAACATCCCACTTTACATCTGTTTTATAGATTACCGTAAAGCGTTCGACAGGGTCAAGTGGAGACACTTATGGCGAATACTAAAAGAAGTAGGCGTACCACAACATCTAATTACGCTTATAACTGAACTATATAAACACACTACTGGATCAGTTAAAGTACTTGACACACTTTCGAACGAGTTTCATCCAGAACGGGGTATCAGACAAGGATGTATACTATCTCCACAATAATTTAACATATATGGGGAGTATATTATGCGAAGAGCACTTGAAGGATGGGAAAAGGGCATCTCAATAAGTGGTCATAAACTAAACAACCTATGTTTCGCAGATGATACACCCCTTCTTGCAAATAGTCAAGCAGAGCTGATGGAACTTATACGACTGATCGAAAATGAAAGTCAAATATTTGGTCTGCAATTAAACATATCAAAGACAAAGATCATGATAGTGGATAGACTACACAACATCATCCACACATAACCACAATTGACCGGTTCGAGGTTGTGAGCTCCTACTTATATCTGGGATCATTAATTACAAACACAGGGTCATTACAAGAAGAGATTAAACGTAGATGTGATCTAGCAAAAGTTGCCACAACAAAAATGACCAAAATGTGGAAGGACTGTCAAATTTCAAGAGCGATAAAGATGAGGTTGATCAACTGCTTAATATTCCCAATACTGACATACGGATGTGAATCTTGGACTCTGAGACAATCAGAGAGAAGAAAGATAGACGCCACTGAAATGTTCTGTTGTAGACGAATGTTGCGAATTCCTTGGACCGACCGTAGAACAAATAATTCAATTTTAAGAGAGCTAATAATTAGCCAACGACTCTCTAGTAAAGTCCATCTCCAACAATTAAAATATTTTAGGCATGTTATGAGAGCAAACACAGAAAACATGGAAAGACTCATAATACAAGGAAAGGTAGAAGGCCGAAGATTACGAGGAAGATCCCCAACAAGATGGATAGATCAAATTACAGGAATATGCCAAAGACCTATGCATGAATTAAAAGAAATGTCCAGAGACAGAGATCTCTGGAGACGGACAATACACGACATCACGTCGACCACTACACTCCCTCTGGGGGGTCAATATTGAAGAGAGAGAGAGAGTTTATTAAAATATATCTTATATGCTCTTGTAGCTTGGCTGCATTCAGATGTCCACCACGGAAGAGGTTTATGTTTCTTTAAAATTTTTGTTTTTCTTACATACGTCTATGCGGCTGCTGTGATGATTTGTAAAAATGTACTTAAAAACTTGTCAATGTCATTTGATGATGTAAAGTTGGTTTGGTTAATGTCCTGTTTGATCTGTTTGGTAAAATTAGTCCAATGAGCATTTTTATTATTCCATTTTGAGATAGGCGATTCGATATTTGTCGTTTTTTGATGCGTTAAAGAAATTATAATGGGGTAGTGGTCACTACCATATAAGTAGGGTGGAATGTCCCATGTTAACGTAGTGGACAGAACTGGGTCACACAGGGAAATATCAATTGTCGATGAATGTGCCATTATATATGTTGAATCTGGTTGGTTTTCCGTCGTTAAGTAGATTCAGATTTTGAGATGTTATAATATCTTCTATAATTCGCCCTTTTGGGTTGAGTTTTATGGAACCCCACATCGGATTGTGAATAACTACAGATTACAGTTGGTTATTGTTTGAGTTTAAACATCATTTTTATAATCAGTATAAACAGAAGAATTTTCTATTGTCAGTGGTGTTTTTATTTCGTCATAAAGTGCATCAGAGACCTCGTATTTTGGATTATATACAGATTGCAAGGTCACTCTTTTGCAACTTCCAAAAAACCATATACAAAAATAACATAAAACCTTGGATTAATGGAGAATTAATATATTTGAACAAGTATAAATGAAAGTTGTGGAACAAATATAGACGTCAACATAGACGCATAAAGGATTTACTAATTCATCGAGACTTTGCGAAAGATTTAAAGAAATCTTTACATGTAGGACACTATTCATCAGTTGACTTATATTACTTCGTCACAAGTTTCTTTTTTCCTTGAAAATATAATCATTACTCTTGAAAAAGTTCACAAAAACATCATCTTCAAAGCCTAAAAAATAATTCGTTTCCTGGACTCGACTTAATATCTTCTTTATTTTTAAAGAAATGTTCTGATGCTTTAGCTTACCCACTACATGTAATTATGTCCTTATCATTCACCACACATATTCTGCCTCCTATATAGAAAACCGCATCTGTGACACCGATTTTTAAAAATTGGAACAAATTGGATCCTAATAACTATCGTCCTATCAGCTTAACACCTATAGTATATAAGATAATGGAATCTATTATTGCCGACACAATTTCCGATTTTCTGCAAAATGAACTGGTTATAAGAGACCAGCAGCATGGTTTTGTCAAAGGACGTTCTAAAATGACAAATCTTGTCTGGTGTGTTAATAAATGGTCAAGAGCGTTAGACAGAAAAGCCCCTGTAAACATTATTTACCTCGATTTTGCTAAAGCTTTAGAAAGATTTATGTTAGAGTTGGGGACTCTTTCTCAGTTGAGAGAACGGTTTTAAGTGGAGTATGAAGATGACACGAAGCTATTTTTCAATCCCTCCGTAAATTTCCAGTTACTACAAGATGACCTTGATTGAATATCGGAATGGTACTCTACTTGGATGCTGCCTCTTAATGTGGACAAACTTGTAGTTCTTCACATGGGTAAAAATAATTTGTATCTTTCTTATTCTATTAATGGGCGCGTGTTAAAAACAGTGAAATCACATAATGATCTAGGTGTTATATTTATAACAATCTAAGTTGGTCAGAACATATTTTACATATTTCTCAAAAAGCTAACAGTAAATTATATCTACCGAATAAAACGTTTGCGAAAGTGTCGTTTATAAGCTCAGTTCATCTGTATAAACTGTACATTCGTCCAGTTCTGGAATATTGCAGAACTGTTTGGTGTCCGGTATTAGTGCGCAATCGTAATATTCTCGAAAACGTAAAACTGCAGTGCACTAGGTTGTCTTTTGGTCGCTTAAGACCTACGTATACAGAAAGACTGAATATAGCCAATCTCACTACATTTGAAGAACATCGACTTCGAGGGGATTTAATAAATGTCGACTTTTGTGGCCACAAACTTAAGTTTACAAAGGAAACTTTTTTACCAACAACTAGACAATTTTTTTTCTGTAAATTAAAGATTAAAGATAAACAGGATTAAAAATCCCGCTATATGAGATATAATATCTTGTTTTGACGTTTTTTAGATACTTTGTGAAATTGTTGCTTACTCTAAATTTGTCTACTCCGAGCCTGCCTTCATCCCTCTGCTCCAAACTTGTCGGCAGCAAAACCGTAAATCACGATTTTTTAATTAGAAATTATGCAATGGCGTTTTTGCAGCGCAACCTTTCATAAAATGATATATATTGTTTCTAAGTTATCGGCGTAAGGTCTACCGAAGAAAGCTCTAAATAAAACAGAAAAGCAAACCGAATAAATTACGGAAAGAGAATTTAATGAAGCAATTTGTTTCTGTTGGTTGTACAGTTGGTATTGAATTAAAATATTTTGTGTAGTTCTTGGCGCTTAAGATATTTCTAAATCAATGTTTAATGTAAATTTTGTAGAAATCAATATATTGTTTAGTGTACAGGGTGGTGATGTGAGGGTTGTAAAAGCCTAGAATTTCTAGTTCTAGGCCTAGAAAGCCTAGTTCCTGGCATTTTTGCACCCAAAGAATAAGTTAGAAACAAACTAACCTAAAAACTTTTGAAACCACAGTTCCCCCGGTATCGCCATCCACAGTTGCACCGAGCATGTGTCACATCTGGGTAACTGTGGACTCCTTCTTAATTACCAAACTGTTCTCATACTCCGGTTACTCAGCGCTAGATAGCGTCTTAAGTTTACTTGTGGAATCATTTTTATTGAAAAGCAGCATTGCTTCTGTACTGAACCAAGTTTTTAAAATTTAACTTAACTACTACGTAATTTACTTAGATCAGAACAAGACGGTTAGAGTTTTAGTTGCTAACTGAATTTTTGTTTTTGTAGCTGATGTCTCAAGAATTTCTCACTAGTTACTATCAGAGAGATTAGACAAGTATGTAATGTAAACTGTATAAGATCGTGTTAATTAAAGAAATATAAATGGGTGCTACTGTTACCCCAAACTGCAGTTAACCCATTTCATCTTTATACTTTCTACATCTATCTTTTTAAAATTTTAAATAAGGATATAGTCCATTTCCATTATATTGATAGCACATTATGTATGCAAACCCCTTAACTGTTGATACGGGTGACTCAATCAAAAATAGATATTTGTCAACAAGTTTACAGAAGTATATAGGAATACAATTTTAAATCGAGTATGACCACCAGGTATAAAGGTTGAAGCAGAATAGAATACAATAGTTTTGAGGTTTACTAATCCCTAAATAAAGTTGCCTGTGTCGGAGTGATGGAGATTAACATTTACTAATAAATTTGCAAGAAATGCAAGATGTTTATTTTATGAGCTATATATAAAATAATTTGTGGCCGTAACAGGGGCAGATTTATAAAAAATTGTATATTATTTTAATCAAATTCCATTTCAGATTCACTGCTTTCTTCAGAATCTAAGGAATCTTCAACTTCAATGTTAGTTATTACCGGTTCCAGCATTGCATCAGTCATATCATCCAAATTCCACATTTTATTTTCTTCCTTGTGAGCATGACTAACAGCATTTTTCCAATTTTCTCGAGTTACTTTTGATAAGTAATGTTCTAATAATTGTTCACAGATCACAGTATTATGGGGGTAAACGTAAAATAATTACATCACGGTTGAATGCCATTTCATCAATTACATATTTTTTATAAGCTTCTTTATGTTGCCTTATAATAGGTAATAATTCCTTTTTTGTCGAATTCTCCTTGTACTCAATTGCGTGTTTATTGATCCTTTTTCTCCTATCCTTTTTCTAATGCCGTTGTTGGCAATTTTTCTGCCAGTCTTGAATGGTAACTAGCATTATCCATGACTATGACATAATTTTTTGGAATTAAATCATTTGCTCAAAATATTCTTCAAAAACGTCAGCAGTCATTTCCTTGTGGTAATCTTTGGTTGATTTTGAGGCAAAACTTAATAATCCACCATTGACAAAACCGTATTCGTTTCCAATACGGGTTATTATGAGTCTGCGTCCTTTTCCAACGGAAATATTGTTTATTCCAATAGATACACCTTCGATGAATGCCTGACGGGAACTTTTTACATTTGTATCAACCCATAGATATGGCACAGTATGACTTTCATTTAGCCAAGTCTCGTCTAAATAAAAAATTGTTTTCCCTTCTTCTCAGTACTTTTTAATAGTTCTTAGATAATCTCGTCTCCAACATACAATGTAATCTTTTTCAAGTAAAACGGATTTTCTTCTATTCTTTTGCCAACGAAATCCTATCTCTCTCAATAGTCCCCATAATTTCTTGTTGCTTATGATTGGTCTCTCTTCGTTTTCTCTAATTGATGTTTGGATTTTGTCCAATGTTCGAAATTCTTTGTTAAAAAAAATGAGTGGACGCTGCGTCTTATCATGTTTTTATGTATTTCTTCAATTTCCAAGGGTTTACTCCATGCACTCTTCTTGGGAGATGAAACAGTTCCTCCTTTTCTTTCTTCTAGGAATCTATAAATTGTTGCTTCTCCAACCCCTGTCATATTTGAACACATGTTAACGATTTCACGAACATTGCTTAAAAGTTGCCGGGAGAAAACCTGTTATCGACGTCATTTTTAAAATGCAAATAACAAATTATCGACACCAAAAACGTAGGTAGGTAAGACATGAACAATGTACATCTACAAACTAAATGGAAGATGCAAATAATTTCTAATTTATATTATTGGCATAAGCTGTAATGTGGCATAAAAACTACTTAAACTATCATTAGTAAAGCCTTATCAGTAATTCCAGGTAATCGTTCAAAGAAGGTATTTTTTTTGTGTCAGGCGTAACTTGTATAGAAAACAATAATCACCTTTGAATTACTGTTGACATTAATTTATTTCGTGAAACATTGAATTTTCTCGTTAATTACCCGTGTATAATTAACAATAATCGTGTGGCATATGTACCGACGTTTTTACGCACAAAAAAGGTATAGTGAGATTAGTGGACACTTATTTTACAAACGATTTTTTAAAAGATAATGAATTGTTCACGGCATCTTAAAATATTAATTTTTTTTATTTATTTCAAAACAAGTATAGGGTGACGCCTATGGTTTTTTGACCTGTTGAGGATTTGCATACATAATGTGCTATAAATACGATGAAAAAGGACTATAATCGATACTATAATTATTAGATTTCTACGTTTAAATATAATGTTTAGTAATATTCTATACTTTTCATCTTTACATTATAGAACATTAATAAAGATATACTTTTCGTAAAAAGTTAGTCAATAAAGTTAACGAACTCTTCCCACGCTCCCTACTATTAAAATACCCTTTCCTTTCTTCTTATCTCTTCTGTTTTCTTCCCTTTTTATTACTTTAAAATTAATTTGATCAGCTCTCGAACAAAAACAAAAACACTTCGTTTATGAACTACTATAGACATCAGAAATACTTCATAATCTCACAAAAAGTCGAAAAATAAATACAGAGAGACAGACATCTGTGTATGAAAACCCATCAGCAGGATTAAACACTCACAACGAAATTGGCTTTTGGTATCAAATATAAAGTTTTTTTTGTTCAGGAGAGAAAACGAAAAGGGCCGTTACAAGGTTGTGCTAAAAGAAAGTTTTTATTTGGTAGAAAGAATGAAGTTACTTTGAGTTGTAGCAATAATAATGATGGTAGATGATGATTGTATCGTATATGTTTATTTATTTATATTATATATCTATATTTATTTAGTGTATTGTATTATATACAGTGATTCACAGCTTAAATGATGCAGTTACAGCTACTGAATGAAACTAGCTTGTGCCAGTGGCTTAATATTAATTAGAAACAAATTATGCATCACACAACTTATCATTTTGAAATTTGCGAAATAGTAGAATAAGTTCATATTGCAGTGCTAGTACTAGTACATATTATGTTTAATTTGACATTTAAAATTATTTAATAGGCAGGCTAAAAAATTATTTAGGATTGTACTCAATAATCAAACCTGGTAGAAATAATTTTGTTGTAGACATTACGGCTTTATGGTATAATCTTTTTTCTTCTTCTAGTTCCATAACCGTTATCGATCGTTGGATATCATGTTAGCCACCATATTCGCTATTATGACTTTATTGACAGCAGGTCTAAATAACGATGTAGTTAATTTTCCATACCATTGCCTTAGATTTTTCAGCCATTATGTTCTTCTTCTATTAGGACCACGATTACCTTGGATCTTTCCCTGTATGATCAGATGTAAAAGATCATATTTTTCAGGGTATCTCATAATGTGACCGAAGTATTCTAGGTTGCATTTCTTTACTATATTGACCAATTGTGTTGTTTGGTTCAGCCGTCTAAGGACCTCCTCATTTCCAACTCTGTCGACCCATTTAATTTTTGTATTTGTCTGTATATTCATTCAAGGGCTGTCAAGCGTTTAAAGATAGCATCAGTTAGAGTCCAAGCTTCCACTACATACATCAGGACAGGGAAGATGTAGCAAGATGTCATTCGAACTTTAAGGTCAATTCTAAGATCGTGACTGTAAAGTACATTTCTCATTTTTACAAAAGCAGCTCGGGCTTGTTTTATTCGGCTTTTAATTTCTACGGTTGAATCCCAGTTCTCATTGATATTACTGCCGATATACACGAGTTTACCTACTGGTATAATCTAAAAGGAATAATTTAATTTAAACTAAATTTTAACGAAGTATTTCAACATCTTCCTGTTAGACCCAAAAACATTGGAACCGATATAGACTATTTAAAGCTATACAACAATCGTTTGGCAATCACTCAAAAAAAATGGCGTCACTTACAAGATTTGAGGAGTGTCAGATCAAAATAATGTCACATGTTTTACGATCTTGTCTCATGTACAAAGGAAAATTCTCTAAAAGGCCAAAAGGAAGAAATGTAAAACCACAGATTGAGCTTCGAAAAATAATAGATAGAAATAATAGCTATTTTATATAATAAATAGCAATAACCGCTATTTTAATTTTATTTTTGTAACTAGATAGTTAAGTTTGACAAATCATTCAATAAATATTTGTAAACACCATTTAACATTTAATAATAAAAATATAAGTATCATGCAGTATCTGCTAACAGTAACAAAATCTGTGACAAAACCTGCTTTCTGACATTATTTTTCATATTTTTTAAAGATAAACTAAAAATATATAGAATACCTGTATAATAAGAAAATACCTAAAATGTATTAATTATAAGGTCAGGTGAAAACGATTTTAAAATTCGCATCTTTTTTTTACTTTCTGTAAAAACTAAGTTTTCGCATATAGCAGGTATTGTCAAATCGCCGATGGTATAGACATCGCATATTGCTCTTAATAATTAATAAATATATCGCACCCTCAGTAATATAAGGGATCAACTCAAAATTTTGGTAAATTGAGATTTTAGATGCTATGGGCACAAAATTAAATTCTCTACCGGTTAGCGCTGACAGTGAGAGAAATAGGACATTAGTTGCTCGGTAAATATATTTGTGCCTCTCTCTTACTCTCCCCGCCAACCTACTGTTTTTACTGCTACAAGGTAACAATCAGTAACGTGTCCATAGTCGTCAAAGGCGGACTGTTCAAACGTCGTGCGATTCGTGTTTGTGCCCTTCTATGACAAAAATCCTGGTGAGTTTGTATGTTAACATTTTGTATTATATAGAACAATTTTTAGTTTAGCCCTTATATTATGTAAAATGTAATTAATAATTGGGTTTAATTCATAATAGCTCGCTATATTGCTAAAAAGTAGAGATGTTATACGGAATCATATCTTATTGGTTCATTATAGTACGTAAATTGTTTTATTGTTGATGGCGAACTTTGTAATTGGCCCTTATTTACATGAAAATTTTAACTATTTTTTTAATTGATCCGATTAAATTAACAGAAAAATAATTAAGTTAAGTAATCAAAAGGTTGAAATTACTTAGTGCATTTTGGGCATTAGGGGATAGACAATTACAAAGAATGTATGTTTTGTCTAATAGCTCACAGATTACACCTAGGTACAAGTATACCAATGCCGAAAAACCACGAAATCCAAACCATGCATTCTATTTTTCCGTAGACAACGAAAGACTTAGGGTATGCAATAAGCATGCATAAAGCTTTTTTATTAATACTATTGATATTTCTCATAAGATGATTTGAAATGTACATGCAGATAGTAGAAAAACTGGAGGCTTCATAAAGGATGACCAACGCGGCAAACACAATAGTCATAAAAGTGTAAGTGATGAGCTTATAAATGACATCACCAACTTCATCAACTCTATACCCCGCATTGAGTCACATTATCTAAGAGCAGCTACCTCTAGAGAGTACATCAGCAGTGGTAAAAGTATTGCAGAGCTCTTTTGAGATTTTGAAGTACTGCAAGAGGAAAGGTCTCGTTCGGCTGGACTATATTACACGTTTTATGAAATTTTTAACATAAAATTTAACCTTGGCTTTTATCAACCCAAAAAAGATCAATGCGATCTTTGCCTACAGTTCCAAAATTCTACTGAACCACTAAAACAGAATCTTAGAGATCAATATCATACGCATCATTTGGAAGAAAAGAAGTTATACAGGGAGGAAAAAAAGAATGACAGAAAGAACATTGATGAGTGCAATATTTGTGTATGTTACGATGTACAAGCCATTATGCAAAGTCCTAACGGTGAAACATCAGCATTCTATTACAAATCTAAATTAAATAGTTACAATTTCACTATGACGGAATTAAAAAAAAATTCACGAAAACGATGTGTCAACAATGGACATCTCTAAAGGCTATGAAAATGTCCATTGTTATTTTTGGGACAAGACTCAAGCGAAAAGAGGCACTACAGAGATAGGGAGCTGTGTTTTCCATTATTTACAGATGGTGTCTGATAAAGCTGGTGACAGGGAAGTAAATATAACATTTTTTTCCGATAACTGTTGTACGCAAAAAAAAAAACAAATATCTTACATGCTTATACTTATACGCTGTTGCCAATCTAAAAAATTTGTCGTCGATAACTCACAAATATCTCATAAAAGGGCACACTCAGAACGAAGCTGATAACGTGCATAGTTTGATACAAAAGCAGATAGCTAGAGATAGGAAAACTGGCCCAATATACTCTCTTGTTCAATACATCTCAGCAATCAAAAGAGCAAGGAAAACTGGTGCTCCATTTATAGTTCACAGTTTAACTTACAATGTTTTTTACGATCTTCAGAAATTACAAGAAAATTGGGGCTACAATTTTAATACAGATGAACAGAAAAATAATCTTGTATGGAATAGTAATAAAGTACTGAAATTTACCAAAGAAGACCCATTTTCGTTTTACTACAAGTGTTCATATAAGGATGAGTTTAAAAAAGTTAATGTTCGTGATAAGAGGAAGAGAATGCCAAATATTAAAGAAATAACCATGCAGAAAGCTTACCTCCAGGCACTTCCACTTAGTTGTGCTAAAAAGAATGATCTTAAGGATCTTATTAATAAACAATTGATATATCCATACTATGCGTCTTATTATAACAACATGTTGTCTTAATATTACTAATCTTTGGGATTTCAACATTATATTGTGTAGACTGAGTACATAGTCAAAGTACAATAATTAAGTTTTGAGACTGAATTTTATTTTTGAAGACTTTATTTTTTAGAATGAATTTTTTTGTTATGTGCAGTTTTCTAAGTTTAGAATGGAGGAATGAATGTTTTTTTTTGTTATGTATAATTTTTTAAGTCTACTGTGGAGATATTGTGATATACAATTAAGTAATAAGTAAACTACAATGTAAAAATTGAGGAGTTCCTTCTTGTAAGTTTTATTTGGAATTAAAACGTTTAACTAATAAATGTGACAATATTAAAGCTATCTTATTATGTTTAACTCTTGTTTTGATTTTTTTTTAGATTATTGTTATATTTTGCACTGATTAATAAAGTATTACTAATATTTTACCTGATATTTTATTTATAAAACAGAAACAATAAATTCAAACATCGTTTGGGATTGGTGATATAGAGTACCATTTACGATTAAAAATTAAACAGTGGCAGGTACACTAATAATATAAGGAATCAAACTTAAATAGTTCCTTATTTCTGTTATGGTTTTTTATACTATACGGGACTAACTCGAAAGTAGTTTTTTCCATTCCTTGTAATTAATAGAATTTATTTATATTATTATTTTTTCCTCATTGCAATTTTTAGTGCAGTTATCAAATAACAAATCTGCCAAATTTCATATTTATAACTTAAATAATAAGCATGTTATTTGAAAAAATAGCTGTAATGTCGGATATCAGAATCTTTAAACGCGATTTCCCACAAATCTACTTTTTTGAATTGTGCCTCTATATTACTGAGGGTGCGATATGACCTGAGTAATATATTCACTAAAGTTTTACCCACTTTGCATTAAATTAGATTGGCGTTAAGAGGAAGTCATGGCTGCGAAATATTCGAGACTGGACAAACATGACTGTAGACGAATTATTCCACGTTGCAAAAGACAGAGAAGCTTTTAAAAATGTGGTCGCCAACCTCCGTTAATGGGGACGGCATAGGAAGAAGAAGAAGTTACTTACTTACTTACTTTAAGGTATCACTGATGATGATCTGATCAGATCATCATCTCGTGTTCCAAAGCAATGGCGAGCGCTTCATCTAAAACTTTCGGTCTTGCTAGTCACTGTCTCTCAACTCATTGACGAAGGCATTTACAGCAATTTCTTCCAAAATGTTGTTCGGTGCCTCTGGATAGGCCAACAGCGCTATACGAGCAATATCTGCTTCAAATTCTTGCAAACTCTCACTTGCACGTTGGATTCTACTTCTTATTTTTAGTTTGTAGGCTTGTTGTAGATGGGCATCTCTGTAACGTTTGTCTAGTCGAGTGAACAAGGTCTGGTAATATTTTGCTTGACCCTTAGGAATCCATCTTAGAGTATCTGCAGCATCACCTGTTAAAGCAGCAGTCAAGAAAACAGCTTTTTCTTGTTCTGTTCAATGGTTGGCTGTCGCAATAGCTTCAAATTGTTTAAGGTATATGGACCAAGAGGACTTTCCATCAAAAGGTGACAATTTGAATCTCATATGATGTGTCATTTCGTCTCTAGGTGATTCGTCTTTCACTACCGGATCTAAAACTACCGTATTAATTGGTGACAGCACTTTCGTGTTAGTTATCATGCTTTCTAACTGTTTGATCTTCTCTTCTACTTTATCGAATGTTTTAGAGACTTCTTCAAATGTCTCATTGTTTTGAATACAAACTTCTTTAATTATTTGAGAAGTCTCATCGAATCTTCGAGATACATTTTCATATTTCTCGTCATTTTGTCTAGCTATTTCTTTAATAATTTGAGACATTTTATCGAATCTTTTATCATTCTTTCAAGAAGATTCTTCAATTTTGTTAGAAGTTTCTTTAATCATTTGCGAGACATTTCCAAATTTACAATCATTTTTTGTAGAAGATTCTTCAATCATTTGGGACACATTTTTTTTTTTTTTGGTTAAAACTGCTTCTTCTGCTGACTGGAACTGGAACGTCTCTGGGTCTTCTCCATTCTTGTTGAGAACAGTCTTCAATCGTTCTTGGAGTATCTTCTTGGACCTGCTGCAGTCTTCATCGCGTTCTTCTAGTTGCTCAGACAACTGCTTTACTGAAAGTTCTACTAGCAGCATCATTGGTCAGGCACACACGTACTTTTTAAATGTTCTTTCGTACAACGATCACTACCGAACTACGCGAATGTTTCCGACGAACCATACTTTTCAAAAGTTCAAAAGTCTTTTCTTTTTTCAAAGTCAATGCTGAATTTATTTTTATTAAATCAATTATTGTCCTCACACTGTGACACCAACTGTAGCGAGATTAAATAAAACGAGCGGTTCGAATTTATATACATATATTTATTTATAACTTAACAGTTCGGTACTATCTTATCAACTTCCCTAACTCATAACATCGTTACATATATATACCAAAAAGTATTATTCTCGAATCTTCTGGGGTAGTCCCACCTCTAGTTTGTTGTTTGGCGCTCATACATCGCGAATATTCTCGAAGCCTGAGATGCTGTTTCGAGACGCAACCGTTACACGGGACACGCTGAATGCATGTTCGTAACAGTAATTTCTTCCTTTCTTGTGTATTGTAGAAGTTGTTTGAGTTGTTCATAAAAACGATCTATTTCAGCTTCTGATAGGTTATATGAAATATAACTACTGGTCTTAATATTTGTGGACTATCAGACTGCGTTTCATTCTACATATCAACAATGTAGTCTGTGTTGTAACATTTCTTGTGTTTGGTATTATTAACCATCATAATATATACACGTTAAAATATTGTCGAATCTGTTCACGTAATACTTGAGCTGCAGATTTATTCAAATAAAAAAAAATATATTAACGATTGTGCCGGAACAATAAAATTCTGATAACAATACACAAAGGCCGCTTTGCCTAATGAAAACAGCAAAGAAACACCGCCGTTTGCATCGACATTTCAATCCTTCCATTACACCATATTCTTACGCACCACAACCCCTCCGACCTCGCCCCCATATTTTCCTTTTGCGTAAAAAGATTCCACGTGCTAAGGTTTTACTGAGGAATTATGAAATCATATTCAGAATTTACTTTGATCTTATTTAATAACAGTGTTCGGCTTTAATAAAAACTCCGAAGTGCGTTGTAAAAGAGAGAACGACGGTAATGCAGAAAATGGCGTCATAACATGTGTATCCGGCTCCGGTGGGCGAGGGAAAAACAAAACAATCTCGCATTTCACCTAACAAGCTAAAGCGAAGTTGCCGCTGAAACAATTTAATAATAAGACTACCCAATTACGGGGGTGCCATATTTTTTAAACCGTGAGATTGTTATTTTTAGAGTAATTTTTTATTTACGGGAGATTTATGAACTGGTAAAAATATTAAGAGTAAACCTAACAAGTGTTTAGTATATAGAATTTACTGTATAAACCAAAAAGCAAAACACTATAATTATTGCTATATGAACACCGAAACAATTCAAATCTGAAATAGAGGGTGCTGCAACTAGTAACGTGGTTGTAAAAAATTTATTTGAGAAAAAGTTTATTTATATTAAAAATACAGAGCTAACTCCGCCTCCGGTAAGTGCTGGTTGGATTGAGTAGCTCAGTAAATGTCGGTGCCGGTCCCAAGCCGGGTAAAGGAGGAGGATTGAGGCGATGGGCTAGCAACTCATCACTTGTCAAAACAAATAAATGCTAAATATTTCGACCACAAGTCTCGGACTAATGGAACGGAAAAGAAAAATGATATTGGCTACATGGAATGTATAAGGACTCAGATCCAAACAAGCAGAGGTGTTCAAACAATTAGCGGAAAGAAAAATAGATATATGCATTCTCAGCGAGACCAAGGAAAAGGAAATGAAGAGATAGGAGAATATATAAATATCTAAAGTGGAGTAAGTAAGGATAACAGAGCTAAGAGAGGAGTCTCTATTGTCATTCGAAAAAATCTTAGAAACGATATTAAATCGTGGACTGAAGTAAATGAACAACTGCTAATACTGGAAATAAAAACGGATGGAAGGATGGATGGAGGGTAAATGGACAATCTGGTGTAATTATATAAGTGAACTGTATAATGATGATAGAACCGAAGAACTGGAGACTTTAGTTGAAGGTGAAGGACCAGAAATACTAAAATCAGAAATACTGCATGCTATAAAGTTAGCAAAGAACAAGAAAGCCGTTGGCCCTGATAACATACCGACAGAGATGTTAAAGCTTATAAATGAGGACAACATTGGAATACTGGTCAAACTTTTCAATGATGTTTATTCGACTGGTGATATCGCTGAAGATTGGTTAAAGTCCGAATTCATAACACTACCAAAAAAACAACGTCCAAAAAACTGTACCGATTATAGAATGATAAGCTCTATGAGCTACACTTTGAAAATATTTCTACGCATCATCCACAGTAGAATCAGAGATAAATGTGAAGAAAACCAGGATGAAACACAATTTGGCTTCAGAAATGGACTGGGAACTCGGTACGCCCTTTTTGCACTAAATGTATTATTGCAGTAATGTCGAGATCAAAAGAAAGACTTCTTTGCTGTATTTATTGACTATGAAAAGGCCTTTGATCGAGTACAGCATCACAAATTAATTACAATATTAAAAGATAAAGGAGTTGATAGTCAAGACATACGATTCATAGAAAAGTTATACTGGCGTCAAACAGCGACAGCTTGCATAAACGGAAAATCAACAGAAATATGTAAAATACAAAGAGGTGTCAGACAGGGTTGTATACTATCCCAACTGTTATTTAATTTATATTCAGAGAGAATATTTAAAGAAGCGCTGCATAATTCGGAATGGGGCGTGAAAGTTAATGGAATTCTGATAGATGCAATCAGATATGCAGACGATACAGTTATTTTAAATGACATGAATGGATTACAATGCCTTTTAAATGCCATTGATACAGTGGGAAGAGAGTTTAGCCTAAACATAAACTGTTTAAAAACAAAACACATGGTGTTTAGCCGTTTAGCACATCAAGATGCACGATTATATGTTGATGGTCATATAATTCAAAGAGTGTCCAGTTTTAATTACCTTGGTTGCTATATTACTGAACAACTAGATCCAGATCAAGAGATAAAATGTAGAATCAAGATAGCCCGCACGACATTTTTAAAAATGAGGTCATTCTTCTGTAATGATAACTTACAACTTCAACTTCGAAAGCGGATGGTTAAATGCTGCATTTGGTCAGTCCTTTCATACGGTGTCGAAGCATTAACATTAAAAATATTCATTGTTAATCGTCTGGAGGCCTTTGAAATGTGGCTGCACAGACGTATACTAAAAATTCCATGGAAGGCTATGCTGACAAATGTGGCAGTTCTTGAGAGAGCAAATGCTGCTCGCGAGCTGCTTAATAAAATCAAATGTAGAAAGATGGCCTATTTTGGACACGTAGTAAGGGGAGACCGATATAATATTCTTCAACTTATTATGATGGGTAAAATCAAAGGACGCAGAGGAATTAGTGAAAAGCAGGCCTCTTGGTTGAAGAATATCAGGAAGTGGACTAGAATAAGGAAAGCTAAGCAACTCTTTAGAATAGCTCGAGACAGAGACAGTTTCGCCATGTTAATCGCCAACGTCTAGGGGACTTGATAGGGCACGTCAAGAAGAAGGGAAAAATGCCTTTTATTTTTGTTAATAAGGTTTAATTTACATCAGCAACATAATTTTTGTTTAAAAAACTATATTTATTGACCAGAACAGTACACTTACATAGTTGACTCAGGATTAAAAAAGAAACAGTATTTCCTTATATCAATAAATGTTGTTTTACTTAAACAACTTCCTTTTCCATAAAAATATTTGTCCACTTTTTGCAGTGTACCCAATTAGAATGGCGCGAAGCATTTTTTCCGGATGAGTCAACCATTAGTATTGGGCGGATCTGCCCCGAAGAAGAATAGTTAGGTATTCGTTTGCTCGAAAGAATTAAGTTAACGAGGATATTTATAAAGCCTTATCTCGACAACATTTTGAACAGAATTTAGTACGTGGCAGATACGCTAGGGGGACAATCAAAGCCTCGTTATCCGTGCCGGTGTGAAATCCCCGCTCGCCCTCGCTCCACGCTGTCGCTCGAACCGTTTCCATTACACTAAACAACCCTTAAATGCGACCTTGTTTAATATTCTTTATTTCCTCATTACCTAGTGTTGTTATTATGCTAGACAATTTTTTAAACAAAGTCAGTGTTGGTTCAATTTTCAAGTAGACCAGGGCGTGTATACATAAAGAAATATATTTTCTGTGTTTCCAATGAAGCAATTTTTTTTAATGGTAACCTAACTTAATTATAACCGTTTAAAATAGTTATTTAACCAACAAGTGTATTAATAAGGGCGATTAAAAATTGAGATATTTTAACACGTAGGCGGAGCGAGCGCGTTAATGTTCGAGATTGTTATTCGAGATTGTTTCCATCGACCGCACTTTTCAAAAATAAACATATATTAGTATAAATTCATATTTACCCAACGAAAAACAACAATTTTTTCAGCCCTCATTAACTTTATTCCACTTTTAATTTTCCTTAGTGATAGTTTTAATATTGTAAACATTAATATTCGAAATGGTACAAGTACTTAAATTCTTCTTCTTTTTGTGCCACTCCTATCGGAGATTGGAAATCATCAAGGCTATTCTGATCTGTTTACGGCTGACCTAAAGAGTTCATTAGTGGTGCAGCCAAACCACTCTCTCAAATTCCGCAACCATGACATTCTTCTACGGCCTGGATTCCGTTTTCCTTCTATTTTTCCCTGCATTATATTCAGGTGACCAAAATATTCGAGTTTTCTTCGCTTTAGCGTTAACAAAATCTCTAAGTCTTTTCCTATTCTTCGTATTACTTCACAGTTTGTTATTCTTTCAACCCAACTAATCTTCAGCATTCGACGGTAGCACCACATCTCGAAACTTTCAATATTTTTCATGTTGTTCTGTTTGAGAGTCCAGGTCTCTACACCGTATAATAGCGTGTTAAATACATAGCCTCTCAGCATTCTTAATCGTAGAGGGATGCTTATATTTCTGTTGCAGAAGAATTTTCTCATCTTTATGAAGGTGGCCCTGGCAATTTCGATACGTCTTTTTATTTCACTGTTTTGGTCTCCAGTTTCGTTTATTACAGTTCCCAAGTATTTGTAACTTGATACTTTTTCAACTTTAGTGCCGTTTATACTAATATACGCTGGTTGTGTCATGTTTTTACTGAAGACCATATACTTGGTTTTTTTAATATTGATATTTATACCATAATTGTTGCAAGCAATATTTATATCTGTAAGTAATCTTTGTAATTCTTCTACTGTTCTTGCAACTAGTACAGTGTCGTCTGCGTATCGAATATTATTTACAATCTCTCCATTAATTACGATTCCTCCGTTTGCTTGTAAAAAAGGCTTCCTGACAGATGCTTTCACTATATACATTAAATAACAGAGGTGACAAAATGCAACCCTGTCGTACTCCTCTACGTATTTCTATTGCTTGTGATGTTTCAGTTTCTATTTTGATGTTAGCTTTCTGATTCCAATATAGATTGAGAATTATCCGCAGATCTTTATTATCTATGTCCTTCCTTTCAAGAATCTCTCTCCTGATTAACGTCTAGGCATCTTTGTGTGAGAACATTCAAACCGAAGAGAGCTTCTCGAGCACCAAGCCCTTTTATGAACCCCATCTGTGTATTACTAATATCTGACTCCAACTTTTGATAAACTCGGTTGTGGATGATTTTTAGAAATATCTTTAGTAGGTGGCTCATTAAAGATATTGTTCGATGTTCTGAACATTCTTTAGCATTAGATTTCTTTGGCAGTGTAACGAATGTAGACAACAGCCGCTCTTGAGGTATAATACCAGTATTGTATATTGTATTAAATAAGTGCAATATTATACCTATTGATTCATCATTCAAGAGCTTTAGCAATTCATTAGGAACCTCATCCGGTCCATTTGCCTTCCCAGTTTTGGAATTTTTAAGTGCCATTTCTACTTCACATTTTAGAATTTCAGGTCCCGTTTCGCCATATATCAGAACAATGTTATTTCTGTTGTCCTCAAATAATTCTCCTATGTATTCACTCCATCTATTAATCTTCTCTGTTAAATCTATAATAATCTTTCCATCTTTGTTCTTAAGCAAACTTATTTGACGTCTTCTTTGGGTTCCTGTAATTTCTCTTACTTTTTTATGTATATTGAACGTGTCATACTTTCTTTCATAGTTTTCCATTTCTAGACATTGTTCTGTAATCCATGATTCTTTGGCATTTCTTATTCTTTGCTTTATGTTCTTATCAACCTCTTTGTATTTTTCTGCATTATTCTTCATTTTACGTCTTTCATCCATTAGTTCTAGAATTTGCAGATTTGGTTAGGTGTTTCTTTCCCGTAGTTCTTATTATAGTATTTATATACTTAAGTTTTTCATCTATGTTGTCTGTTCTGCGGATTTGGCTTTCTGCTACACTGAGGCTGGTGTTTATTTTTTCTCGCACTGTTTGTCGTAGATGTTCATTTTTAAGCTGGCTTAAGTCTAATGCTGGAATGATGGCTTTTCTTATTTTCTTTGGTCTAGCTTCTATCACAGATACTACTGGATTATGATCCGAACCGATATCAGCTCCAGGGAAAGTTTTAGTAGATTTTAGGGCATTACGGTATATTTTTGTCACCAATATGTAATCTATTTGGTTACTTAAATTAGAGGAAGGTATTAATAAATGATTATTTGCTGTATAGCATTTTAACAAATTTAGATTTAAGTCTTCTTGGACCTCTATAAATTCTGTGATAGAAGAAGCGGTGGTGTAGAAGGAATTACTTTGACAAGGTTTAGTGGTATTTTGTCCTAAGAGTTTTTCAGCCATCTCTAGTTTATTCTGCATAGAATTATCTATATAACATTTTGCTACAGCACTCGATTTCCAGCCACCTAGTCTTTAAATAGCTGAAAAGTCTGCACCATTGTCACACAGAATTGAGGCAGAGGAACGTCTAAAACAATGTCCAGTGTAGAGATGCGGGTGCTCTAATTTTAAGAATTTAGCAATAACGGAAGGAATTTTGGAAAACGTATTTATGCCAACTGGCTGTGTGGAACATTTGTTATTTTTATAAAAAATGAGTGTGTGTGTCGGTCTTAAAGAATTATAGTTTTTAATCGCATTGGGAATGGTACTGGCTTCGTTATCTACTATGGTAAATATTCTATTTGTGTGTATTTTTGATACTTTTATTGTGACAAGAAACTTTGACCACCCAAGTCTGGAACGTTATTTGTTTCTAATTTCAATAGTTCGTCCTTTCTTAACTCACCTACTACTGCGAAAATCAATGCGACCTACAAAATGAAATGTTATGAAATAATAGTATTAAATATATAAATTTACTGGTTTACCTTTATCATTAGAAATACGTCGTTAGGAGCATCAGAGATGAATTTCTGGACTTGTTCTTTTTAAGTGGTTTTAATTTCTTTGGTACATAATATGTTCTTTTTTTCTTGATAAACTTAAAGTTGATTTTAGTATCGAATATTTGGGCCACAAACTTGCTATTAATCCTTTTAGGCAATGTTTGAAAAATATGTCAACAATACAGATTCTGAATATCATATTATTTTTCTCTCGTCACCGTTTTTCAGGCAGTAAACTTAAAGATATTTCATTTGCAGTTTCTGCTACTTCTGGTGGAGTAAAATTAAACTCTTCGTCAATATCCGTCTTTTGATATTTCAGATATACAGAATTTCAAACAATAAAGTAAATAATGATATACATATAGCACTAACAGCGGCTACTTCGTTTTAAATTTTTTAGTGGGAATATAAATAGGTATATGTTTGGTTGCCTACATCACATGTCATTGCCAATCACAGAGCGGTTAATTAATTTATAAGAGCAATGTATGTCGTGTTGCCTATAATGAAATCGTTCAATAGAAAATCATTCATTAATCAATGATTTTGAGAGTCTTAAAATTGATCATAAATAGACGGGCGACGGAAAATATGCATTAATAAATAGCGGGGATACTTTAGTTTTGTTATAAAAATTTATAACAATTATTTTATTTAATAACTCCATATGCTTCCGTGACGAAGCAGTATAGGCATTAAGGCACTATGATTTAATACCTTGAGTTTGTTTTCAATTCGACGTCGGCCGACGTCGCTCGATATCGGATCGGGAGAAATGCGGTTCCAATTTAGGTGTACACCAAGGTTATTAAAAATAGACAGGTTGTCTGGTAACTGTACACCAATCAGCGTCGAGAATCTAATGGCGGGAATGACGTCACTGAGAATGCTACATTCAAATTCATTCACTTTACTCCTTGAAATGAACTCGGAAAGCAGCAATGATTGTAAATATATTAATCTATGTATATTGAAAAAAATACGTTTGGACTTTTAATAACTATTTATTTTATTCAATCTTTAAAAAATGTGGGAGATAAATACCTGCAGAGTTACAGAAATGATAAAATATTATTGCAGCTAAACATATGTATCTAGTAGAATAGCATTACTATATTATTTTGAATTGAGGATAATGCATGTAGTGGAATAAAATAAATTCCTCCAAACAAGTAAACTATGCTGAAAAAGAGATTCAACTGAGTTTGTGTTGCTTTTATCTGCTCCTCTTTAGTATTCTGTAAAATTAAATGTTCAACAATATCTTTGTTATCTTTCCTGGCCATGCTTTTTGATCTTACACTTATTTTTTGTATACCATCTTCATTTGGCAGTAGAAATAAGGAGGGAATTGCTAAAATTAAAAGTTTTAATTACAACTAAGTATGTGAAGTTAATATTCATGATATTTGTTTGTTTTTTACTTTATTTTGTAAAACTTAATCACAAAAATAACTCAGTGTCATAATAAGTCAGTGAATTAACACATTTTTACTGAACATTTAAAATGACTATACCTACTTATCATCTTTTTTCAGCTTTTAAGGTTATGTGTTTAGTATTTAAGCTTTTAAAGCATCCTCATAATCGTCTATGCGAAAGTGTATACTACAAAGTCTTTTATTTAAACAGGACCACTTATTCTTCCTATGATACTTGCCTTTCCATTGTTTTTGAATTTTTACATTTTTTGGAAATATAAAAAACATTAAATTCCTTTCATCCTTTTTGGAATTTTTTGAAATATTTGTGCAGATTGCTACACTACAAATATTTCCACCAGTCATCTGAATCAATCAAAAAATTGAATAAGTTATGTTTTTCCAGCATTAATTCCCATGTTACCTTTAGAAATAAAATTCAGTAAGACCCAACCACCTTAAAATGTATCTTAACACTTGTATAAGAGTTTTGGGTCCAAGTTGAATACTAATAATCAGTCAATAATATCTATAGACACATTATATCTCAAGATATTAACATAAACTAAAGTACTAACGATATTTAACAACAAAATATACCCTCCAAACCACTTCTCCTATGTTGTTTTCAAACAATTCGTAAAATTGACCCCCTGGGTGACGTCACACGTTATATTTCATTCTGTCAAATGTCATAGTTACCATGCAACCTCCCTTTTACTAACCTTGGGTGTACACTAACTCAGCAAAACGCTGTCCGCAAGAGATTTTCTTAATTAATTTGTACTGCGTTATAAGCCTGTTTAGGATAATTAAAAGCATTTTTTGTACTCGGATCAGTTAAGTGTTCTCTAAAGATAATTCTTTACTTATTTTTTGTTTTAAAAAACTAAATGAAATATACTTCCTAAAACCTTTATACGATATAATAAGCGGTTTTACTTTTAATTAAAGTTTTTATAATGAAGTAGTGAAACCCTTGTAAATGTTATTTAATTTACCGCACAATTTCGCGAAAACCTATAATGTTTCACTAAAGTCGCCCCTTAATTGTCAATTACCTCGAATTAAGTAGAAAATCGAGTCCGCTCCATATATTTCAGCCTTTTCCGGGACCCTATATACATCCCAAAAATTAAGAGCCGCGTTAATGAGTTATTCCCCGGGTTTTCCGGTTAAAAAAATCTCCCTGAATTATTACGGCGATAAATATCATCACCTCCGTCAGTAGAGAGACTAAAGAGAGTAGAGAAATCCTAATGGCTGCTCCATCTATAATAGAAATGAGCCTCATAATCTGTCGACGGTTGAGTTTATCACTAGAGATCGTTCCGCGGTTGAAAAGAAGCAGGTAATGAGGAAATAAAGTGTATTAGAGCGATTGTCTTTATACGAAAGTGGGGCAAATAATATATTATCTATTTTTAGTAATATGACCGCATATATCTATATATGTTACAAGTAACCAAAACGGCTTAATCGCTAAAATACTTTACATTCTTACAAGCAAATACTGCTTATGACCAAGGGTATTGTTAGACATTTATTAATTAATTAGAAGCAGATCTCAAAAAACAGACAAAATTGGGTGAGAAATTGGACTAGTGGGAGAGAAAATCTTGGAGCAAGTGCTTGTTTACTTAAAGAGATGAGACTTGAAGATGTAGAAGAATGAAACAGAAACCATTTAAGAATGCTTCCTGATAAATTTGATGAACTGCTTGGAAAAGTTAAAATCAAGATTAAAAAAAATGCAAAATGCTATCCCAGCAAGGACTATAAACAAAATTTTGGAAATAACTCTTAGACTTTTGGCTACTGGCGCTTTATATAAATTTCTGGATCTTGTGCCTTCGTGTGCCAGAAAATATTTCGGCCTACAGAGCTTCTACTACTACTAAGGATTTCCACAGTTTTCACTGTCTTCCTTCACTCAACCGTTTTCTCCAATTTTCCCTGTCATTCCAGTCTCCATCTCGCAGGGTTCTTTTCTCCATAGCCTCGTCGATTTCATCTTTGAATGACCTTCGGGGTCTTCCTCTCTTTCTTCTTCCGATCGGACTCCATTCTGTGATTTTATTCTGTTTATCCAGCGTCCTCTGTCCGCTCTTCTGACGTGGCCGTACAAGGATAGTCTCTTCTCCTCTTTATAGTCGATTATGTCTGATTGTACTCCCATTCTCTGCTTAATCTCTGCGTTTTCAATTCTGTCTCTCTTTGTAAGTCTACAACTTCTCCTCAGGAACTCCATTTCTACTGCTCTTATTCTACCTATATTTCTCTTGTTTGTGTGCCTACAGAGCTTACATGGATAATGAATTTATGATCAAAGATTTCTTTTCGAAACTGTTTGATGTTCTTACGAAACTCAATATAAAAAACAAACCAAAAAAACTAAAGCAGACTATATTTTTGAACGAATTTTTGATTTGCATTTACTTTAAATTATACAAATTAATTTAATAATTTATTACGTATTTATGAATTGTACGGTGTAATAAATAATTTTATTCGAATATGATTTACAATATTGAACATCAAAAACAATAATCCCGCTATATGTTGAAGTATTCTATTTAAACTAGCACAATAATATTAATTATAGTGCAGTTTGATAAACAAAATTTGTTTTTATTGATCAGTCGATATCGTTTATGTTATTGATGTAGAATGCGCTGGGGAGCACAAAAAATGCATCTCGTTTAGTGAAATGCACAATATTAATAAGTTGTAGTAGTGTTTAATAACAAATAAAAATTTAGAATGATTCACTGATTTACTTAACATATCCATTAAAATATAATATACTGGTAAATCTGATAAGAACAATCTATATTAGGTGATATATGAACTGATTTGCAATTAAAAGGAAAGACAGTAAAGATTTGATTTCATGTATATTTGCATCTGTATATTAGCTTATACGTGTTTTATTCCAAAAGAAATCTTCGGAGAAATCTTATGAAAATAAATGTTGCAATTGGAAAATTTCTAATTAGGGATGCGGTTTTTGACAAAACACCGGTTTTCAGTTATACCGTTTTTTTTTGCTTACGGTTTGACCTGGCAGTTATAACCGGTCAAACAACCGGTTTTTTCAAAAACCGGTTTTCGGTTTTTATAATCCAATAGATTAGAAAGTTACATTTACAATGCACTTTAGTTTGCGATACTACATTCCACTCGATATCAATATGATCAAAATTAGTACTATCTAAAGAACATCAATATCAATGTAAATACAAGACAATTTTTTATGTTTTGTGAGAAAAAAATTCCCCAACAAAAATTTCCCAGACTCTTTCAAATGGGATTTAAAGAAAATAATATCAACATAAACATTTTACTTAAAAATAAATTGGATAATGCAATTCATCTTTTATTTTTACTACCATCAAAAAAAATTTATCATGTATTACTTTTAACTCATTTACGACTTCCGGTATGGGTATAAATCGTTTTAAAAACGTAGGGAAATCCTTGGAGATTTGTATTCGTAATCGCTAATTCGATATTTATAGTCATTATTTTTGGTAATCAGAAAAAGCCATTCACCCACTTTCAATGTCAAGAGTCAAGTGTGAAAAATAGATGATGTATAAATACCAGATCACGTCTAATGTAAAAATATTATGATTACAAATACTTTTTCAACGAAATACTATAATAAAATTTAATTGTTTCTGGCTGATGTGAGCTTGCACTTTCAGTTTGCTTTTGTATTTATACAATAAAATAAAAATTGAATTTTAGTTTTGTTTGGAATAATTACTTGAGAATAATAATTATGATTGGGTGGGATCCAAAATAATACCTAACCTAATCCTAATCACTGTAAAAACCTAATAACCGGTTTTTACTTTAACAATAAAAAACCGGTTATATCATCATCATCATCTTGGTGCTACAGCCCTTAGAGGGCCTCGACCTTCTCAAGCTTTCTACGCCATTCTGTTCTGTCCCTTGCTTGAATTTTCCAGTTGCCGAATCCGATCTTCTCCGCATCTTGTGTTATATAAAACCGGTTATAACCGGGACAAAAAAACAACCGATAAAACCGGGTTATTTCGAAGTAAAAAAACCAGTTTTCGGTTAAAACCGGTAGCTTTTTCCCATCCCTATTTCTAATTGTCGAAACCAAGTTCAGGTTTTTGCTTTTATCTGTGCGTTCTAAGAATTGCAACACAAAACAGACCTTGATTAAGATGTAATTAGAGAAATGGGGAATCGTAATGGGGAATCTGATTCGCAATTATTTGGCTTTAAGAGAAGAATAAATGATAACCATAATTTGTTCTACAAATAAAGACATGGAAAAAAACCTTGACGCGTCTGACGACTAGGAACTGCGAAATTCATTTTGGCTAGCATATCTGGGCAGTCAATTCAAAAACAATTTTTTTTAAATACTAAAATGAAATCTATTATGCTATATACAAAGGCTACTTTTATGTAGATATACAAAGCATTTTTGTCAAGCAACGTGACAAAAGAATTTATGCGGCACAGTCTTGATTTTATTACTATAAACCTGATAATAGGAATACCATACTGACAAGCAATACTCAGATTTCAAATACATATTTAGATTCAGAAATATTTTGTTGCTTTAAATTACAGTAATATCTTAAAGTAATTCTCCTAATAAAACGAAGCTCCATGATTATATGCTTCGTTGATTACCAAAAGGCATTTGATTGTGTCAATTGGATAAATCTTTGGTTTATTTAAAATGGGTTTATTTTTAAGATTAAGAGGAATATTAACCCGCGACCAGTACCGCTGTTAGAATTTATGTAACACTTTTATTTTTTTTTCTATTACTTTTCTTTCGCGCCTCGTTTATTTACATTCGGCCAGCTATGCCCCTCTCAATGTTTTATCTAGTCACTTCTATGTTTAAGGCTGTTTTATCGGTGCACCAAAATTTTTTCTCTGTTATTTACCGACGAAATGTCTCGAAATTTGGACATGTTATACGAAATTATGTTGCCTTTAAACTGATGGTTTTACTTTTTTTATTTTTTTGAATTTTCCGTTGAAAAATTGGATTATACTGTTTAACGTTCTATTATAACCAAACTTTTCACGCCCATCACTTGAAAGAGTTTTTTTTTCTGTAATCGTTGATTCTTTTTTCACCTTTCTGTGTCCAGTAATAATCGAGAAAAGCGTATTCAAACTTTGAAGAAAATTGCTAAAAAATACTGAAATCTAATAGTGAAACGTGTTCCTCATCATTGTCGCTGAGCTTGATCGATAGTGACGTCATATCTCATGAACGTACGGTACGGTCTTATTTTTATTTTCTATGGGTAGGGTCAGTTAGTTCGCTTGAATTAATCCATTTTAGTTCTTTCATTCTTGTATTTTCTTTATCAACTTGCTTAGTTTTTACAGTTTACAGTATTCTTATTTATTTTGAAAACATTGAAATTATTTAGTTTACGCGTATGTTAAGTAATATATTATTAGTTTAGTGGTATAAGTTAAAAGTTCTTTAGTTTACGCGTATTTTTAAGTATTACATTAGGTTAGTGATATAAGTTATAAGAGACAAGATAAAAAATGAGTCCCAGTAAACGTCCTATGTCAAGGAAAACGAGAGCAATTGCACTGCAGTAAGTATTTATTATTTATATTACAACCGTTTTTAAAAGCTTTTATTTAACTTTATATATATATATATATATATATATATATATATACATCCCGCCATCATTTTAAACTCGTTTCACGTTGCAGTAATTTAGCATCACCAAGAAAATCTATTATTTTCTATATATAAGTCGTGTATGTTCGTTTAGTGCACCTCTGTTGGCTTAGCAGCGTTGTCGGTTTTTCAATATTCTGATTTTTTTATATATTTAATTTTTTACATCAATCCTACGTTTTAACATCGATCATTTAAAATCACTGTATTTGCTATCATTTTAAAGCCAATAGATGTTGCCGGTATTAATACTTAAAATAATATCTAGGTACATAAATATCGATCCGTTTTCGGTCAACGTGCTAACGACCTGCTAACACGTTGCGGTCTTAACTGGTTTTTTTCTTTGCCTAAATGTTAGGTATATTTATTTAAGGTAGATATTTTTCCCAGAGAATTGTGTAGGGGAATATTTTACATAAATTTCAATTTACAACCTGTTTAATCCAAGCTATCGGTGAATAGTTTGAGGTAAATATTATGTTTTTATGGGATTACGCCTCAATTATTGGTTGTAATTGTGATAAGAATCACATTTTTAATTAACTTGTGTTTGACATTTTGATTTCCATTCCGGAAATCGTTCTCAAAAACGTTTTTTTGTACAAAATGTGTATACACATTTTAGATAATTTGTACAATAAACAATAAATATTAGTTAATTAAAAATGTAATTAATATTACATTTTTATATACATAATATACATAAAAAAATAATATTTAACTTAACCATGCAACAAGAAAGTATTTCACAGAACCTCGGTAAATAGTTTTCAAAAATCTACGGTTATTTAAATTCTAAATAGTATGAGAGATAGTTTATGCAAATTCGTAAAGATGTACAGTTGATTATGCTTTGTTCTTTTTTTTTAACAATCTTAAAAGATACAAAAAAAATGTTTGCTTGTAAAACGTTTTTTTACATTCTAAAGAAAAATGATTAAAATAAAAGTTGTAGACCATAAAAGGTTTTTTATGTTGAGGGATACCAAATTAAAATATATAATTAATTGAGCAAGGTAATTGCAAAAAACCCTAAACTCTAAAATCTTATGTTTTTAGTAATTTATAAATGGTAATAATTGAATTTTTTGCCCAACGGCAGATAATATAGCTACTTCAAATTATCGCAATTAATGGGTTTTTAAGGTGTGCTAAATATTAAGCAAATCACTTTGAACTTGTCCAAATACTTGTCCAATACTTGTATGTACAAGTATTTTGTAATTTGCAATCTTAATGGCTTATAAGAAAACAAAGAGACAAAAACAGAACCATATTTAACCAATAAGAACTAAGATAACATTTAATTCTTAAAATCATATTTTCATTGTTTATTAATACAAGATCTAAAATTGAAAACATTTTGAATTAAGATCTATAATATATGATCGAAGTTATAGATGGCTTACACAGTAAAGGAGTAAAATGTTATAACCCATTAAAATAATGGTATTCGTAAATTACCGCCACGGAAAAGTACCACGGAGGTAAGAACTGACTGAGCTTGTTTTTTTTTAGATTCGGACTTTAAATTGAAGCACGCTTGCAAAATATTTAATATCTCGGCTTCTGTGGCACGTAGAACCTTCATTTCTTTACTAGGGTAGCTCAACCAAATAATAAGAATTGTGCTATTTTGACCTATCTTACTAAATTTTTCCGTTGAAAGTATGAACTCTTATAAAAGCGAGTTCGATTTACGTAATACACGTGTGTATAGAGAGTACAGAGTGACTATCTGGTCAAGTACAGTCGTTTAGATAATCGCTCTTTGGGATAAACAAATTGGATAACTTTGTGATCTATGTGAAATATACCACACTTTAATAATTTATTCTTCTTCCCTTCTTCAGCCTTCATTTATCCAATGTTGGACATAGGCCTCCTCCAATTGCTTCCACGCTTCCCTATCTTTTGCAATTCTCATCCACTGCTTTCCAGCTACAGCAGTTATATCGTCTATCCATCTCTTTTTAGGTCTTCCCACGCTTCTTTTTGTTTCTCGAGGTCTCCAGAATGTCACTTTATGAGACCATCTGTTGGTGTCTTGTCTTGCTACATGTGCTACCCATTGCCATCTCAATATCGCTATTTTTTCCATGATGTCGGTTACTTTAGTTCTTTGACGTATTTCGGTGTTAGCAATTTTGTCTCTGAGGCTTATATTTAACATGGCCCTCTCCATGGCCCGTTGAGTTACTCTTAATTGTTCTGCCATTTTTCTTGTTATTGCCATAGTTTCCAATCCATAAGTTGCAACTGGTAGTATACAAGTGTCATAGGTTTTTCGTTTTAAGTGAATTGGGATTTTTCTGTCTTTTAAAATGAAGCTCAACTTACCAAAAGCAGCCCATGATATTTGTGTCCTTTTTTTAATTTCTAGGGTTTGATTTTCCTTTTCGTTTTTAATTGCATGTCCTAGATATAATATATTGTTCTACCTTTTCTATATTGATGTTATCTATCGTGATGTTTTCTAGGCTGTTGCTTAATATCTTTGTTTTGTCGAGATTCATTTTTAATCCTATTTGATTCGATTTGTGATTTAAATGTTGTAGCATTGATTTTAGTTCATGGATATCTGTGCTTATTGGCACTATGTCGTCTGCAAAACGCAAAAGGGTTAAGATATTCTCCATCTATTTTTAATCCATTTTCGGCCCAATTTAGTTGTTTGAAAACATTTTCTAATGCCAAAGTAAATAACTTGGGTGAGATGGTGTCGCCCTGTCTCACACCTTTGCCAAGGTCTATTTTTCTAGTTTCCAGATCATCATCTATTTTTACGTGAAAAGTAGCATCATCGTATATATTCTTAAGGAGGGCAGCATATCTTGAATCTACTCTGGCGTCGTCCAATGCCGTTAAGAAAGCCCAATTCTCGATACTGTCGAATGCTTTGTGATAATCGACAAATGCCAGATGTAGTGGTATGTTGTACTCTATTGTTTTTTCAATAATGGTCCGAATTGTTTGCAAGTGATCGATAGTGCTAAAACCTTTACGAAAGCCTGCTTGCTCCACTGGTTGGTATGCATCTAGTTTAGCTGTCAATCTATTTGTTATTATTCGGTTAGTAGTTTGTAAAGGTGTGACAATAAGCTTATTGGTCGGTAGTTTTCTATATTTGCGGCGTCCCCTTTTTTATGGAGTAGAATGACTTCCGCATTTTTCCATGTGTTCGGTATTTGTCCTTCCAATAGGCATTTATTAAGTAATGCTCTTATTGCCTCTTCTAATGCAGTGCCTCCCATTTTTAGCATCTCTGAAGTAATTTTATCTTCTCCTGGTGTTTTCCCATTTTTCATTTGTTTTAGGGCGGCTCTAATTTCTGATGTTATTATTTCAGGGAAGTCCTCTGAGCCCACATTTAAGATATGTTTTTTTGGTATACCGGGGTTCGGAATTGGCAATTCGTCGTAAGCATTACGCCCTCTAGCGGCTATTGCAATAACCGAGTTAAGAGCCATTATTTATTTTCTTTCACGTTGAAGGCCATTTGATTGAAGGCATTCACAATACACTAGGGCATATTGTGTTTTGGTGTCATTGGAGATTATAATAATAATAATAAAGGTCTTTATTTTTCCTTCAAATTCATACAATACACAAAATATATAAAATTATACATGCATATAATACAATAAGAAAGAAAAAATGCCGAAGATCAGGTGGTGCTGATTTCAAGAAATCAGTACCTCTGCTTTTCATCTTAACCAAGAGAAAAAAAATGTAATATATTTTTTTACATGTTCTGTAACAATCAAATAAAAAACCATAACTAATAGAAACATTTAGCATTTAAATATTGTCCAAGAACTATCACACAGTTTATACATATTTCATAACAGGTCATCAAATAGTTGCACATGTTTTAGTCACTTAGCAATTTAGATTAAGAGATTTCTTAAAAGATATAATCGATTTTAATTTTGTTTATTTAATTGATAGTGTATGTACTTTTGTACATATGATAGAGTATGTATTTTTACTTTCTAGTCCAGAATAGCACTCTTTCCTCAAAAGATGCAGTTGTGCAAGTGAACACTCCAAAAGTGCTTACATTGTATGAAATCGTTAATGACATTAAATTAAAAAACTGTACTTGTGTACATAACTTCACTATTTATAACTGTATAGTAAATATGACTGAAAATTATATTAAGGACAAACGAGTTCATAAGTAAACGTTCGACAGCGGATAATGTTAGTTCTTACAAAGTTTAAGTTAAATTTGACTTATGCCACTTTGGGTTCTTTGTTTGGTATAACAGCTGACTTAACAAAAACATATTTATAAATTAATACCTATCTTGAGCCACAACTTACGGCCTTTGGTGTATTTTCCCACCAAAGGAGAAATTCTTAAAAACAGGTCACTTTGTTTTGCTGATTTTCAAAATGTTAGGCTAATTTTTGACTGTACTGACATTTATGTACAGACTCCAAGTGTTTGTGTTGCCGAATACTATTTTATTCTCAATATAAATCCCATTTAACAATTAGTTTATGATTGGTGTTTCACCTGGTGGGTTAATAACTTACGTCTGTGAATTTTCCAGTCAAAATAAGATAACCGAGTTTAAAACTTGTTCTCCTTCTACAGCACATCTTGAATTTTTAGTACCACCCAAAAACTTACATATATTCTAAGATATTTAACTTAAGGATTAAAAAATAGAACTTTAAGTTCTTGTTAACTCTTTAACTCTAACAAGTCTATAACTAAAATAAAACTTATAATTAACAAAATTGTCTATGTATTAATCAGTAGGAATAAACAATAGTCAAACAAAAAATATTGAATTTAAAAAACCATGGATAAAACGAACAAAACTACTCCAAAAACATAAAACTAACGCAATCGCAATATACAAGATGAGGTGTAAACAATTATTATAATGGCTCTTAGCTCGGTTCAAATTGATACCGCATTGGCGCTGCGATCTTAATCCGAATAGTCAATAGTAGAAGTATACAGCTTCTCATAAAATTTTCGAATTTCTCTAACGATCTCTTCCTTCAGCACAATGTTCCACGGTCGTCTTTTATCTTTATGATTTTATTCCTGCCAGTGGATTTACATGTTTTTAGTACTTTCATGTTCTTATTATTTTCTATGGTTTCAAGAATCTGGTTTGTTCTATAAACTCTGAGGTCTTAATATTTTTCTTAACGCTTCTGTTGAGCGCTTTATAGTCCGGGTTATCTCTGTTCGTTCTTCTTCTTTTCTCTATCTGTTCTAGAGTTTCGGGTTTTAGTTTAGCTTCCTTTTGTTTTCTTATTCTGCAACAGAGTTTCTTAGTGACTGTTTGTATGTCTTTAGTTATTTTCTCAGCTAGTTCATCTATATTCTTGTGCTCAAAGGTATTTGCTACTAGTTTTCGTGCTAATTCCTCTTGGTATTTCTCTTTATTACTGGCTAGGATGTCTGCCGTCGGTAAAGGGTTTGTTGTTAATAGTTTTCGTCTTTCTCTCTTTACGTTAATACGTATATCAGCACGAACTAGTCTATGGTCACTGCCGGTGTTAAATTTGTTTAATACCTCGATGTTTATAACGTATTAACGTTATTATATATATTAATAACGTATTATCTGCCCCAATTTAAATTAGTTATATTAAATGCCATTATGTACAAACGAAGCTATTAACATTTATAAATTACTGCAAAATAATTGAGGGTTTTTCGGCAAAATACGAAAGTACGTTTCTATTTTGAGAACGATTTCCGAATTGGAAATTGAAATGCCAATAAACGTACTTTAACCTTTAATTGTGGCTTATTCCCATTTAATTAGTAATTATGTCTTGTTTATCTCTGCACTTGGTCACACATATTCCTTCAGGACTGTAAATACTGACCACTTTACGTTTTTTTTTTTAGTTTCTTTGACAAGTGGGGATTGTCTATTCGGTTATTTCTTAATATGGACTATCAGTAATTGTTTAGTAAAGTCAATTACTGATAGATCTATTATAGAAGTTACCCATACTTTTCCAGTAGTCATTTAGACGGTTCATCTTAATTGTCCTCATTTGGAATATAAGCCCGAGAAAAGTTTTAAATTCTGTTTGTGTTGTCTGTTTCCAAAACGCAATCCTCGATTTTTCTAAACGACTTTGTGCAAATATTTCGTCAGAGTCACTTCCACCATTCATTTAATCTACATCATCCTCGCCAGATGCTTCTAAAAATGATTGTAATTCAGCAGTGGTCAATCTACGTTTATGTTTACGTCTAGCTTTTTTAGACGTCGAACACATAATATTATTTACATCCATTTTTTTACAAATACTATAACTTACTTTAACATACGTAATTAACAATGAAAACATACTACTAGAAACTATCAATTTACGTTTTCCAATACTATAAGGGCACTTGAGGCACAACACGTTTTTACTCAATAATAATTCCTGTATAAGTAAAATTGCTTTTTAATTTGCTTCATTGAAGCACACTAGACATATTGCAGTTTTGCTATCACATTCTTCACAGTATGTTTTAATTTTTTTAATTTTTCTATCGGCCTTTCTACTAGTCACGCTTATTCTTAAAATTTTGTAACCTCTTGTACACTTCCTTCTCTTTTTATTATCTACATCGCTTTGCCTGAGATGGTATTTTTTGGGTGTAATTAGTCATCAGGGTTTCAACATTTCTTTATTTGCAAACGCCTTCGCTAATTCCAGTCTGAACTCAAGGATAGGTTGTCGCTTTTTTCGCGTTTTCTATTATTTAGCAACTAAGTATTGACTACTGCGGTATTAAATATTAATTCCACTGCCACTTTCCGGTACCACTTTAGTATTTTGCGTATTGGGCTTTTGTAAAAAGCCATTTGATCGCTAAAATCAACTCTTTTTTCACAACGTTATAATTTAGAATAGTTTGTGGTTTTAGCACTTGTGTCTAATTTTTCTTTCCACCTGAATAAACCAAGATACAACTATTATGTTTAAATGTTGTAATAATTAAAACTGGTTCTTTGTCGACCCTTTTTATCACTTGTGAAATCAATAATGGGGTGAAGTTTCAGTATAAGTAGTTGCGACTTTTTTAATCTAGATTTTGGTTTTGAATTTTTTGTAATAGAACATCTGCACATAAATTCGTTTCTTGAACTATGATTTGAATTCATCGACCCATATTCTAAAAGAAATGTGTTTTTACGTTGTCGGGAATATTATAAATTGGTTATCTTTCACAAAGCATTCGAAATATGATTTAAATTCTATTTCAGAAAAAATTTTTACTGCAACTCTTGTTCGACCTAAACTAAATTATTACACAAAACAAGTAATCTATTTTTTTTATAGAAATGTAGAAATAGAATTTCCTGTCGAAGTTTTATGTGTGGCATAAGTCACTGGTGTCTCGTATATACGGTCCTCTTATCGCATTACAAACATAATTCTCAATTAACAGTGCGGTACAAGATATATTTAGGTTGTATAATCAAGCCGTAATACTTGTCGTGAGACCATAAGACCGTATGTTATAAATAAATATATTCCTACAAGAATTATCTTAAAAAATGAGAAAAATACAATAAAAAAGTGCAATATGAAGTGTTATTTAAAAAATGGCAAGTCATTCACGGGCGGACAGTTAAAAACAAAAGTTTTCAGTGTTCTATTGCTTGATTATTATTATCTAATTGGTATATTTTAAAAATACTAGGGACATCCCCACCGACCACAATCTTCTTCTTACAACAATTAGGATAGAATTTAAAAGAACAAAAAGAAATAAGCAAATAATAGCTATTAACCCAGATAAGCTTAAAGAAGAATCCACTAGTAATAAAATACGGGAAGAAATACATAGACACTTGAGTAACAGAACAGTACAATCGACACAAACTCCCGAGGAAGACTGGCACTATATTGAGAAAACACTTACAAGAGTAACAAACCATGGATGACAAAAGAAATTCTAAACATGATGGACGAAAGAAGAAAATACAGAGGTAAAAATGAAACAACATACAAGCAAATACACAAGAATATCAGAATAAAGATCCAACAAGCCAAAGAAACCTGGCTAAGTGAAAGATGCCAAGAAATTGAAGAGTTGGAACAAAGACATGATACTTTCAATCTACATAAAAAAGTAAAAGAAGCCGCTGGAATATTTAAACAAACTCCTACGTCTTTCATCGAAGATAAACATGGGAACCCGCTACTGAACAGAGAAGATCAAATAGGTAGATGGAGAGAATACGTGGAAGAGATGTTTCAAGACCGAGAGAGGACGAACATTTACATGCAGGAGGCATCGACTGGACCTTATATCACAAAGCAAGAAATTATCAAAGCGGCAAATCAGATAAAGAACGGAAAAGCTGTTGGGGAAGATAATATCCCAATTGAAATAATAAAGATATTACTAGACGAACACATCGAAGTAATGGAAGATATATTTAACAAAATATACGAAACAGGCATAATACCAAATGATTGGCTGACATCGGTGTTTATAAAAGAAGAAAAACGCCAAGAAATGTGAAGACCATAGGATTATTAGCCTGATGAATCATATATTGAAACTTTTCCTACGAGTAATACACAATAGAGTATACAATAAACTAGACGAACACACTGGTCAAACTCAGTTTGGTTTTAAGAATGGGTACGGAACAAGAGAAGCACTTTTTTCAATACGTGTGCTAGTTGAAAGATGTAGAGATGTCGATTCTGATGTATACTTGTGTTTTATATACTTTCAGAAGGCGTTTGACCTGGTGAAACATTATAAACTAATAGATATTTTAAGGTCATGTAATATCGACGATAAAGACTTAAGGATCATTTCAAACCTTTACCAAGAACAAAAGGCTAAAATCAGAATAAAAAGCGAAACATCTGGAAAAATCAATATCGAGAAGGGAGTAAGACAGGGATGTGTCCTATCACCTTTGCTGTTCAATGTTTACTCTGAGAAGATATTTCAGAAAGCTTTGGAAGGCACCTCGGATGGTATAATTATAAACGGGCAATGTATAAATAACCTGCGATATGCTGATGACACTGTCATACTGGCAAATAATGCTGAAGCCCTGCAACGCTTAATGGACCGAGTAACGACAGCCTGTAGAGAATTTGGAATGAAATTGAATACAAAGAAGACAAAAACGACGATCATCAGCAAGCACCAAAACAGAAGGGTGAAGGTCAATGTCGACGGAACAGATCTGGATAGAGTAACAAGAACAACGTACCTTGGAAGTAATCTTGATAAAACTTGGGACCACTCACTAGAGATAAGAATACGCCTGAAAAAGGCACGTACAATGTTTTACAAAATGCAAAAAGTTCTATCATCCGCCAGCTGGGCATCTCATTGAGAACTAGAATACTTAAGTGCTATGTTTTCTCCACCCTGCTCTATGGTGTTGAAGCCTGGACAATGACAGAAGCAACACAAAAAAGAATCCAAGCATTCGAACTTGGTGTTACCGTAAAATGCTCAGAATATCCTACATGAGCCATACGACGAATGCGGAAGTCTTGCGGAGGAATGAATAAGGAAAGAGAGCTTATGCTTATAATAAAAGAACGGAAAACACAATATTTTGGTCACATCATAAGAAGTCAAAAGTATGAACTGCTCCAACTTATAATCGAAGGCAAAGTCAATAGCAAAAGAGGACCAGGAAGAAGACGCAACTCTTGCAAAAAAACTCTCGCAACTCTTGCAAAAAAACTCTTGCAACTCTTTCTAAAAACCTACGGCAATGGACGAACATGACCTCCATAGAACTATTCAGAACTGCTACAAATAAGATTAAATGGGCAAATGTAATGGCCAACGTCCTTAAGGATAAGGCACCGTAAGAAGAAGATTGGTTAAGTGCTATCATTTGAGATATCGTACGTCACTATTGGCCTAATAGGACCATAGGTACATAACTAAGGCCCTTTTGACATGCAACTCCATTACCTCATTGTATCTCATTGTATTTTATTTGTTAAATCCTTTCATTTGAGGTACTGCACGTCATGATTGGACTAACAGAACCGAAGATACACAACTAAGGCCCTTTTGACATTGTGCTGTATTTCATTTTTCTATCCCATTGTATTCCTTACGGTAAATCTTATCATTAGAGGTACTATACGTCACGATTGGACTAATAGGATCAAAAATACGTGACTACGGCCCTTTTGACATGTTGCTGTATTTGATTTTTCTATTTCATTGTTTTCGATTGGTTAAATCCTATCATTTGAGATACTGTACGTCACGATTGGACTTATAGAAACGAAGATATATAACTAAGGCCTTTTTGACATGCTGCTTTTCTGTCTTATTGTATTTTATTGGTTAAATCCTATCATTTGAGGTGCTGTACATCACGACTGGACCAATTGGAGCAAAGATATGCAATATATACCCCGTTATATATACCCAATATATAACCGTTATTTTTAATCAAACAAGATGCTAGAATGATTTATGGATGAAAAAAAATATATATAAATTCTTAAATTTACTATTTCGTTGTGGGTAATATTATATTCAACAGCGATGCCAAATTTCTGATGCCAAAATGATTGATAATGAAAGTGCGATATACATTTTCATGTATATAATGGCAGCGAGTAAACGGTAAAACCCTGAACTAAATATATATAATATTTTCACTGTACCATCATTTTAGACTCAAACATTTCCTGGAATAAACTTATATAACTCAGTAAGGGATAAAAAGAGAAAGCGGACATTTTAAAATACCAACACGGTATCAAATCTCTAATCATTGAGATGGTTAAAATTCTTGTAACAAGTACAGGAAAAAAGTTATTAAGGTCTTGTAAAGTAGCGTCGATATACAGATGCTACTTTGCAAGACGATGCTAAATTGATGGTAAAAGCATAATGTATCGATGCCAAAATGATAGTAGGATGTATATATATATATATATATATATATATATATATATATATATATATATATATATATAATATATATATATATAATATATATACATATATATACATATATATATATATATATATATATATATATATATATATATATATATATATATATATCTGACATTCGAAATGTCAGTTTTTTGTATGTGTCAACAAATAATCTTTAATAAATAGTTTGGAGATATCCTTATGTGTACAATTATTGTAATTATTGAACCTCTTAACTTATTTTCGTCTAGTAATTTCATTACAGAATGCATACAAATCCCATTTAACTTTAACAAGAATTCAAATTCTACTCTCCAATGACAGCATGCGCGAACACGACCGATTTTGTGATACGGGAAGAGCCTATCTTGTTATTCATAGTATCATGGTTCAATCCATCAAGAATTAGCAGAAACATCTACTTTACCTAGTTGTAGTGTCGATTCGTAAGTAACCCTTTTTACTTTTTTTTTATTTACTTACCGTAAAGTAAGTAAATAGAGGGTTCATGACCTTACATATTATTTGTTTATGGTCAAAATATTACCAATGTTTTACTCTTAAATAATAATAATAACAAATAATATCATTTGCAGAAAATACTTTAAGTTTTATCGTTATTTCTAGTAATAGCTGTCATTCTCAGTCAGTTGAGATTGCCTCTCCGCAAAAACCATCTTTTTCGGTAGAAGACAGAAGAATAGTGGACATAAACTTTTTCATTAAATCTATTCAAGGTTTGAATAATCATTCTCCATTTTCATGCAACTTTTCTAATATGGAGATTATCAAAGAAAAAATGGACGGATTGATAAGTACATTGACTTTTAAATGTTAAATGAGGAATATTGAAAAGGAGATAGCAACATAGGATTCTGGTAACAATTCACTGAACTTGAATGGTTCTGGTTATTCAGACATACAGCAGCAGCACGCTGCATTAAATATACCTGTGATGTCCTACAAACAGTATGCAAAACATACGGAAATAGTTGCAGATATCATCAGCCAAACACTTTGTGATTCCTTAGAAGAGGCTGGACGGGAGGAATTAGCTTTAGCCAAAGAAATTGGTGAAGTAGATTCCGACGGAAATGGGTTAATAACCGTTATAGCTGATGGTGCTTGGTCAAAAAGATCGTATAAAGTAAACTATGATGCTTCTTCAGGTGTAGTACCTGACGTTGTAAAATTTATTAAATTAGTACGCCTTTGATGGATAGGACATGTAATTAGGCGAGATGAAGATGAAACGATCAGAAAAATTTTCGACCGAAGAGGACCAGTGGGAAAACGATCCAGAGGAAGACCAAAACTTAGGTATCAAGATAACATAGAGGATGATCTAAAATCCATCGGAGTTAAAGCATGGAGAAAGTTGCCAGAGGCAGGGGCGAATGGAAGATTGTTCTGAAGAAGCCTTTGGCTCATGACGAGCTGTAATGCCACTGATGATGATGAAATAACTATCCACGATTTGTATTTTATTCATCAATTGGATACTTTTCTTATGTAACTGCAACCTATAAATATATTAAAATAATGTATATTCCATTCAGAGAACTTTTTCCTCGCAGTGCGTCGCCTCGAAATACTTGCCAAATAAATACATTTACTATTATGATGGTTTCGCAGGTACCAATTTTTTATAGATAAATAAAAATATTTTTTGTTTAATTTTTACTACGCTAATATCAGTTTTCTCTAACAAATAAATAATTTATTGAAATAATTTTCAAGCTATAACTGCGAAATTGTTTATTTGTTTGTGACAACAAATTGTAATTTTTTTGATAATAATATTCGTATGTTCTTTTAAATTTATTATAAATAAACACCATGGTGTTTTTTGCAGTCACGTTTCACAAATTTTTATTTAATACTATGTTTAGCTAAGACATATAAATTAAAAATGTGATTAATTCTTTTTAAAACATTATCGACGATAATTAATAAAAAAAAAAGTATTCCGACAAAACTAATTTGAATGGAGAATAATGCATTTATTATCATTAAACAACCCGTCGGCCGGCGCCACTGAATAAACATCCAAACTTTTAAATTCGGTACGGCACGTACGGTCTGACATAAGCAAGTACATATTAGAAAAGTAAGTGATACGCCCACTTCAAATCGCAGTATGCTATAACTGCGAAAACAGCCTTAAATTTGATTAAAATCAACAAGAATCTGTTCAATGCGCTATGAAAATTGTCAGTATCGGGATGTTAGTGAAAATCTAATGCAGTACTGATTACATAGTTACGCATTTTGAATTATATTAAAATATTTTTTGTGAGCTAGACTAAATTTGGACTTTATTGTTGTTTCTTATGGCGTAATAGAGGGCATAGCAACGCTAAATAGCCGATTGGGAGGCTATAGAAGACGATATGCAACAAGATGAAGTTGATCAACCGAACACGGATGTTTCAGAGGCCGCTTTCTCAAATGAGGAAATAGATAAAGAGAATGTACAAGATCCTGCCTCTATACAATCAAATTTAAAAAGATCTGAAAGAAGTGGTCCCTATTATACTGATAAAGATGGTTCTAAATGGTTAGTGCACCAAAATCAAAACAAAATCAGAATAGCCATCATGATTGCCAATCTCCATCGCGGAAATGGCACGTAAAGAAGAAAAAGAAGAAGAAAAAAAGAAACTGACGATAGGGTTTTAGAGAAAACATATATATCCATAGATTAACATCCAAATTAGTAGAAAAATCGAGAAAGCAAAAGAAATAGAACTGCAAAATCATAATTATTATATTTTGCAATATATAAATTACCACTTTTGATCATACCGTACATTTCCCATTCTTCTTTTAATTATTTCTCGTTTTGCCACCAATTAATCTTGATTTTAATAAATATACATCCATTTCTCATTTAGAGCATAAACATTTGCAATATTTAGAATGTCATTAGCGAGAGTCGTAAATTGGAAAATGACAATTTAATTGTCCGAATAAAACATCGCGAAATCCAATTAAAATAATATTTTACGGACCTTATTTATTTCGCTAATTACGGAAGCTGAGATAATAAATATCGAAAGGGTGCAAAAGGAGGTCCATAATTTGTCGAAATCAAATAAAATGCTGTATTTTATGAAAATTGTTTATGCAACATTTTACAAAGTCTCGTTTTGTGTCCGTTAAAAAGTTTGTGTATTATCTTTTCAGTTATGACCATACCGAATTACCGAATCGTTTATTTACTAGGGCTTTTATTCAAAGTACAAGAAAGTAGGCTTAGAAAGTTAACACACAAAATTCTAAAAAGTTATAACCACGTTCCTTTAAATATTTGTAAAAAACAAGTCACAAAAAACGGGACAATGGCAATGCTATGTGATTTGCTATAAATAAGACAGACTTTATATAACATATGGGGACATAAGAAGAGAGTCTGAACACGCAAGCTTATGTATGTGTATGTATGTTATGACATACAAAGGAAATGAACAAGTAGCTACAAATTTCTCATATGAGAGGCGGCTTGAAACAAAAGCAGTAACCACTCTTGTGAAAACTGATACATTACATTCATTATAATTCACTTTTTCACAACAAATTTGCCAGTTCTTTCCTACTAAACAGACAGCGTCTGCTCTTAACAAAATCTCTTTCAAACCTTCACTTCAGTTACTGGACAATTAACTGTCACAAAGCTACACATTTTAAGATAAAAAAGACGACAAACGAACATCCGACGAAAAATTTGGACCATCAAAATCAACTGCCTTTGACAGTGGCTCTAAGGAAAGTGATGTCATTCTCTTCAAAAATCATTCGCTCAACAGTAGATAGACAAGGCTGCTTTGAGCGCACCCCTAAATTGCAACCCCTAAAATCGCAACCCCCGGTCGTAAGTTCCAAACGGCTTAACCTAGGATGACGTACGAGGGCTCGTTGGAAAGGGGATGAAAAATGGGGTTGAACGCAGTATGTGCTGTGCGCATCGGAGCATGCCAAAAGGTCATTATGGGGTATCTTCGTTTCTATTGGTCCGATCGTGACATACGAGGGCTCGTTGGAACGGGGAGAAGGCAGGGAGACAAAAAACAAAGATCGCGGCGTTGCCAAATGGGCGCTAAAACGTATCTTCGTTGCTATTGGTCTGATTTTGACGTATGAGGTGTCAAAGCGTTGGATGTCACGTGCCATTCGACGCAGGACGTGAAATGTCACGTGAAATGATGTGACATTCGACGTAGGACGTGATATTTGACGCAGGACATGTCATTTGACGCAGGATGTGACATTTATGTGACATTTGACATAGATCGTACAATATCACGTGAATTGACGTGACATTCGACGCAGAACGCGAATTGACGTGATATTTAACGCAGGACGTGACACGAGGGCTCGATGGAACGGGGATGAGACGGGGAATACTTTAAAACAAAAACAAAGATGGCAGCATTGCCAAATGGGCGCTAGAATGTATCTTTGTTGCTATTGGCAAGATTTTGACGTATGAGGTGTCAAAGCACAGAAGCCATGTCAACGATCAGTATGAACATTCTTCTTCTTCTTTTCCGGACAGTGGCTAAGAGAACGTTGACGAAGGACGTGACATTCGACGCAGGACGTGACAGTTATGTGACATTCAACACAGAACGTGAAATGTCGTGAAATTTGACGCAGGAGGTGACAGGTATGTGACATTCAACACAGAACGTAAAATGTCTCGTGACATTTGACGCAGGACGTGACATTCGACGTAAGACGTGTCATTTATGTGGCATTCGACACAAAACGTGAAATGTCACGTGAATTGACGTGACATTCGACGCAGGACGTGACATTCGACGCAGGACGTGACATTTATGTGACATATATATATATAATGACCTTTTGGCATGCTCCGATGCGCACAGCACATACTGCGTTCAACCCCATTTTTCATCCTCTTTCCAACGAGCCCTCGTACGTCATCCTAGGTTAAGCCGTTTGGAACTTACGACCGGGGGTTGCGATTTTAGGGGTTGCAATTTAGGGGTGCGCTCAAAGCAGCCTTGTCTATCTACTCTCAACTCGGTGTAAACAAAACATTTACAGTTAAATTCCCATTTATTTGAAGCGCAAAATATCCCAAAGTGGCTCCCGATCAAAGAATACTGAAGAAATACGCATTTATGATATATTAAAAAAAGTAAAATGTGTTCATTATCAACTCCAGAGATGCAAAAGGATTAAAAATACTTTTTCGGTGTTTTAACATATACGGGGTGATTTTAATATATACCAAAGAAAATAAAAATGCTACATTGTTATACAAAAAAATATTTACTTAAAAAATAAGATACTGAAAGAGTACAAAATTAAATAATGGTCAAAAATAGAAACAAATGGATCAAAATCGACTAAAAAAATATAAATAAATTAATTGGTAAATTAAAATACCTTGACTTACCCCGTATTATCATCAGTTAGCCTATATTTGTCCACTGCTCATTGTAGGCCTCCCGTAAAATTTTCCACCTATTTCTATCTTGAGCTTTCTGCATCCAGTTTGTGGTGATGCGCTTAATATCATCCGTCCATCTAGTCGGTGGTTGTCGTCTGTTCAATATGCCTCTTGCCTTGGTCGCTATTCCTGAATCTTTCTGGTCCATCTTATCATCCATTAATCTGGCAACATGTCCGGCCCAAGCCCATTTAGCCATGGCTATTTTTTTAACTTCATTCTTGACTTCTGTTCTTCTTCTTATTTTTAGGTTTGGTCCTTTATTATAAATTGTTCTTTTTGTCAGAGTCAGTGTTTCTGCACCATATGTAATATCCAGTAAAACGCACTGGTTAAAAACCTTCCTTTTTAAACAAACTGGGATAATAGACTAGAAAATTTAATCTATCAAAAGCAGCCCATGTGAGACCTACCCTTCTTTGTATTTCAGTTGTCTGATTATCTCGGCCTAAGCGAATCTGATGCCCTAGATATTTGTAAGCTATTACTTGTTCTATTACTAATAGATATTTTAAGGTCATGTAATATCGACGATAAAGACTTAAGGATCATTTCAAACCTCTACCAAGAACAAAAGGTTAAAATCAGAATAAAAAGCGAAACATCTGGAAAAATCAATATCGAGAAGGGTGTAAGACAGTGATGTGTCCTATCACCTTTGCTGTTCAATGTTTACTCTGAGAAGATATTTCAGAAAGCTTTGGAAGGCACCTCGGATGGTATAATTATAAACGGGTAATGTGTATATAACCTGCGATATGCTGATAATACTGTCATACTGGCAGATAATGCTGAAGCCCTGCAACGTTTAATGGACCGAGTAACGACAGCCTGTAGAGAATTTGGAATGAAATTGAATACAAAGAAGACAAAAACGATGGTCATCAGCAAGCACCAAAACAGAAGTGTAAAGGTCAATGTCGACGGAACAGATCTGGAAAGAGTAACAAAAGTAACGTACCTTGGAAGTAATCTTGATAAAACTTGGGACCACTCACTAGAGATAAGAATACGCCTGGAAAAGGCACGTACAATGTTTTACAAAATGCAAAAAGTTCTATGCAACCGCCAGCTGGGCATCTCATTGAGAACTAGAATACTTAAGTGCTATGTTTTCTCCACCTTGCTCTATGGTGTTGAGGCCTGGACAATGACAGAAACAACACAAAAAATAATCCAAGCATTCGAACTCTGGTGTTACCATAAAATGCTCAGAATATTCTACGTAAGCCATACGGCAAATGCGGAAGTCTCGCGGAGGATGAATAAGGAAAGAGAGTCATGTCATGAATGTGTTGCTTGTGTGACTCCATTTCAAATAGGTAAAGAAATAATAAATAAGACTTACTCACAATCAGTTTAATTTAACTATCAGACGACCGGTTTCGCTTTCTACAATATGCAAAGCATCCTCAGGTCTCGATACAAAGTTAAACAAATGCTGAAATAATAAAAACCTATATTAGGGTGTTGTCTAATAACGATAAACAAAGTAGGTGTTGTAAATTACAATAATTATGCCAATATTACATGTCTGTGGTTTTATTTAAATGAGTAAGTTGAATAAAAGGTATAAAATTTTTAAAAAAGTTTAAACAGACAAGGTAAGGCCCACAAATTGTTATAAAATAGTCTCTTCGATTGTAATAAATTAATAAATGAGCAAATAAATAAATAAAAAAACATTACTTACATGCCGGTACTCTATTAATAGATGGATGGTAGAACATGGTTGAAACTACTTTATATTGTTGAATGGAGAACTCAATTCTATCATTGCAGTTGTTTGACAGTAAACGGGAAGTTCTTGAGGAGAACTTCCCAATCCTTCCTCCCAATCCCAATTGATTGTGATTAAGTCTTATTTATTATTTCTCTACCTATAAGGAAAGAGAGCTTATGCTTATAATAAAAGAACAGAAATTACAATATTTTGGTCACATCATAAGAAATCAAAAGTATGAACTGCTCCAACTTATAATCGAAGGCAAAGTCAATAGCAAAAGAGGAAGAAGACGCAACTCTTGGCTTAAAAACCTACGGCAATTGACGAACATGACCTCCATAGAACTATTCAGGGCTGCTACAAATAATGTAATGCTTAAATGAGCAAATGTAATGGCCAACGTCCTTAAGGATAAGGCACTGTAAGAAGAAGATTATTGGTCGATGCTATGGCTCTCATAATCATAATTTTACTGCTGACTACAAGATTGGTCATAAAATTTGTCTTTGAAGTGTTAATTTTAAGACCAATTGATTTTGACACTTTATAGAGCGGGTGCAGTATCTTTGTAACTTTATCAACTTTATCAGATATTAAAACGATGTGATCGGCAAATCTTAGGTGGTTCAGATCTTCCCCATTTATAATAATTCCCATATTATCCTATTGTTCCATTTGCTTAAAGATATATTTAAGAACAGCTGTAAACAATTTAGGGAAGATAGCATCACCCTGTCTAATTCCACGTTCTATTCAAAACTTCTTGGTATCTTCATGAAGGCGGACACAAACTGTACCAGTTTCGTAAATACTTTTAATCAAGGCAATATATCGGTACTCAATGCGGCAGTCAGCCAATGCTCGAAGCATTTTATGATGGTCTATAGTATCGAACGCCTTTTCATAATCTGCGAATATAAGAAAAATGGGTTTATTATACTATGTACATTTTAAACTTTGAGGGTACACAAGGCAACTATCTAACACGGTGATTAATTTAATCTTGCCCAAGTACTTTCGATCAATAGATCATCTTCAGGGGCATTTCGTCAGTTGTGACCTATCCGACATGAGGAGAATGTCATAAATGTAAAATTTGGACATAAACAATACAAAATACAATACACAAAGACAAACAAACACTTTAAAATTTTAAGAAGAAGCTACATGTTGTATAGAAGCCGGAGATAGAATGTCGGAGAAAGCCGGAGACAGATTCTGTCTTCGGCTTCTATACAACATGTAGCTTCTCCTTAAAATTTTAAAGTGTTTGTTTGTCTTTGTGTATTGTATTTTGTATTGTTATGTCCAAATTTTACATTTATGACATTCTCATGTCGGATAGGTCACAACTGACGAAATGCCCCTGAAGATGATCTATTGATCGGAAGTACTTGGGTAAGATTAAATTAATCACCGTGTTCGATAGTTGCCTTGTGTACTCTCAAAGTTTAATTATTCGAACATTCAACCTTATATTGATTTATGTACCTACATTTTGTTTGATGATCATTTGTTTCGTATCTGGAGAGGAACCCAGCCTGTTCACAAGGTTGGTAACCATCCAGTTTGTTCACAAGCTGTTTTGTTATTATCTTAATGATTAGTTTGTATGTATGGGAGAGCAAACTAATAGGTCTGTAGTTCTTTAGGTTTGAAATGTCACCTTTTTTGTGCATTATAGTTATTATTGCATTATGCCACTGGGAGTGGGTTACGCCTCTTGTCAAACAAGCATTAAACTCATTTTTTAACATATTTACTAACGTTTCTCCTCCTTTTTTGATTTGTTCAATGACTATCCCATCCTCTTCAGGTGATTTATTGTTTTTTATCTCTGAGAGAGCTGATTTTATCTGTTGTGATATCTGGGATGTCTTCTGAGCCTACAGTTTGGACTTATGGTAGTTGATTTTGATCAGGATCTTAAAGTTTTTTTCGCTTATACAATTTTGAGTAAAAATCTTAAGTAATTTTAAAATATCTTCCTTATTTGTTGTAGTTTCTTTTTTTATTTACAAGTTTACAAATATTTTTCGATCCTTCAGTCATTTGCCGGCGCAAAACCTTTAAACTTTAATTTTTATCAATGGCTTGAGTTCACCCCGTATACATGAATAAAATTAGAATACTCTAAGCAGCCGAGACAAAAAATTCTTATTTTATGCTTTCAAAGAGACACAATAAATTCCCAAAATAATGGAAGATAATGAACAGAGAGAAAGTTTGTGATAATTTCTAAATCTGCCGACGACAGAACAAGCTGTAATTCGAAATTAATTTATATAATTATTCAATATCTTGATATTCGCAGAATATGAAAAGACGTCACGTAAAAGTTTACTGCTCGCCGTCTCTTTCCTTTTCTTTCTGTTTGCGTCTTTTCGCGACAAATTGTAAAAGTCCCAAGAACTTAACAAATTTTCGAACTACGTGACCAGAAATCATTAGTAGAGCCCTCACCTAAATGAGAATTAGTTAAGTCTATTTAATATTTCATTCTGTACATTCAGTAGCTTATTGGCATGGGTGGTTTTGAAAAAAACTTGCACGCAAGGAAAAGAAATCCGGACGTTTTTAATAAATTTTAAAATGGAAAAGTTTGACGGTCCCTAGGTCTCGTCTTAAATATTAAATCTAGCGATTGAAGGTGACATGATTTCTGAATAATTTAAGTATTACGTAGCTAGGACCGCTATTACACAGCAAAGAAAACATAGATATATGTAGAAACATAAAAAATCAAATTGTTGCAAATCTTCCAAGATTAACACTGTAGGATCGTTTTAGAAAACGTTGAGGAACTTAGATTTTTAGATATGGTTTTTGATTCAAAACTTATTTGGAACAAGGGCACCCAATTACTTAAAAATCATGTTTACAGAACATAAATATTCTTAAAGTAATAGCAAATGATAATTGGGGCACAGACAGAACACAGTTACTAAATATTTATAAATCCTTATACCGCAGTAAATTAAATTATGGATCAATTTTATATAATGTAGCTAAATACTTAACATTAAAAAAAATAGATATTGTACAAAAACAGCACTAAGACTAGTCCTAGGAGCCTACAGAATCCGTCCAGTTAAAAGTCTTTATGTCCAAGCAAGTTAATCTCCACTTTCTATTAGAAGATTTCGCCTTATTTTACAATACGCAAACAAGCTATCAACTAATCCAAACAACCCAGCTTGCTCCTATGCCTTCTCCACACATTACCATTCTAATTACAATCAAAATCCTAATCTTCGACCATTATTTAGCAAAAGAGCAACTTCACAGTTTGATTTTGAATCTGTTGTAAAAGATGTTTTGATTTTATAGTAAAGATTAAATTTTATTTTTCACAAAAGGATATCCATAAAATTTTAATCTAATTTGGCAACATTATTTAGTAGGAACCATTTCGAAGGTTTTTGTAACCTCTTTGTAAACAGTTAACATGTAAGTTTCTTTATTTGTATTTGACAACTATGTTTATATAGTATGCCTTTTGTATAAGCTGTATTTATGAAAACTGTTTGTTTGATACAATAAAAAACGTTAGATTTGTTTCTCTAACCTATTTTTTTATTTTTATTTAGAAAAATCTCCTAAGCCCTTTTTATGTATTTTAGATATTAGGGAAGAAGAATTTTTACTTTCCTTCCTTAAACTGGGATCCTTCAAGTGGCGCCCTATATTAAATTCCTTAAGGTGTTCCCAGTCTATTTTTGATTTATTTGTTATATCAATTGCCCAGGAGGTTTATGTAAGTGTCCCTTTGTCTTCATTTTAGTAGATACCCCAATCCAACCCCCATATCTTCAACGTATCCACGACCCAGCTCTCCAACAACCAACTGAGTGTCGTTCGCACTTGTTTCGATTATTTTGTTTGCCCAATCTTCTACCCCTCATGTTCTTACCCTGAGGTAAGCAAAATATTGTCGTTGCAATCTTAAAATGGGTGGTAAATATACAACGAGAAATCCTTTAGTCTATGAATAGAGTCTCTAGTAAAAATTGAACTGCCAGATCTGTTTATTGATAAATTAACCTGAAAATACTTACTATCCCCAAAATTGCAATTATGTTTATTTGTATTATTATTTACAAATAAAGTATAAAATAAAACAAAATCCGCCTCGCTAAAAACATGGTTTAAAATATCGTAGACTCTTGTCCTTTTCGTTTAATGAAATTGTCAGTTTAAGTAGAAAATAAAAGGTTCTTTATTATTTTGTTGTTTGGAAGTAATTATTCTAAAACCGTCTCTCTTTTCTACCACCGCACAAAGGGTAAGTTCGCTTCAACCCCAATGAGAATAAAACAGTCAGGAAAAAGGTCAGTTTGTCGTCCTGGTTTTTTTCCTCTTCTCTAGCCATTACTTTAATTAAAACACTTTCGCATTCTGAACCAAAGACAAACTCTGATTTACCGCCTTTTCAGACCCGACCTGAAACGACCCCTATACACACCGTGAATCTCGGCGCGGAACAAAAAATACATCAGTAAAAGTGATTTTTTAAAGGGTTGTACCAGATATAAAGTAAGTGAATTATTGGATGTACCAAATGAAGTCGAGGATAATATTTTTTTACAATCCGTATTTGCTTCTTTTCTATTAAATTATATGAACAAAAAGAGATAAACAAATTAAAATCAACGAAATAAGAAAAAATATCTGAGATCATCATAATCATCAATGCTTTTCATTCTGAATGGAACCATTACAATTTTTCTTAGACCTCTGTTAATACCATTATTCCAATCCATCATTTTCATCACGACAATGATAAGGCTATAAAAAATACGTTTCCTAACAAAATATACAACATTTTTCCACTCAGCTCATGTGGACGAGGTATTTCTGGTACATTCTCCTTTCTAGCAGATACATATTCTTCACCTACAGTTCTCGACCATCAGTATCATCAACAATTACCAATGCGTATCAAGAGTCGGGAACATTTTTGCACGGTTTCAATTTTGAAAATGTCTCATTAACTAATTGTACTTTTAATATTACTATAAATAAAAATGATGTTTAATTGTTATTAATGACATTTGTATTGTTGCTTTGTGACATGCTTCATATTGTTGCCATGACAACATTTTTCCCTTAGCCGTAAAGAAATGGGAAAAAAACTGCTGCCGGCGGAGACATCAACCTTTGGCAGGATCAAGTTAGATAAGTAATGTCATCATTATTTGACGTTTCAAAAAAAAAGTTTACTGCACAAATAGATAAATATATAAAATAAAGTAGAAAAATTCATCTGCTAGTACAATACAAGGTAATTTAATAACATAAACACTAATATACACATTTCACATATGAAAATTCCCGCAACTACAGCATTCACCGGTAAAAAACCGTAAATCTCCCTAACGGCTCCCGTTCCGCCATCATATCTGGATTAAAGTTGTTTATCTATCTCATATCCTGAAACTTTCATAACCGTAATAACAGACACGGTTGTAAATTAGAATTATGCCGGTTTAATAATTACCGACGATGTTACGGTGCTGGCAAATGTATTAGAACATCTCCTAAGAGTCCTACTGGTGGATCCGCTAAGCCGCCACTTATACACTTAGAAGCTTCCGCAATTTGAACGGTTTGGTTAATGAATGGAAAAGGTAATAATGGGAATAATAGAGCTTCCGGTGCATTCTTTATTATGCAATCTGCGAGCTACTTGCAGGCAAAGAAATCAAAGCGTTTCAGTGAAATTATATGCCGAAGCTTAGCAGTTATTATAACAAAAATTATTTTTACCGTGCCTTACACTCTTCTCATACGTTTTTGAATTGTTTTACACCTATAATCTAAAAGAGGTGTATTAACTTATTAACTAAGATTTAAAATAAGGATTCAAGATTCAGTTTCTAAAAAAATATTACAATTTTTCTTTCGATCAATATAATTAGAGACGTATTACTAAAGCAGGATCGTGCTGTGAAATTTAAAACAAGGGAAGCAATTTATGAAAAAAAAAAATGTAAAAACTCACCTATTTATAGTGTAATTTAATTCTTCTACCATTTTTTGCAAACTCGTCTATAACTTCATTGTAAAAACTTTGATATTGTGACATTGTGCCTTAAAGGGAAACATTATAGAGAAAAGGTGTCCTGTAGAGTTTGTAAAGTAAGTGTTTATTCGTTTTAGTGTTAAAAAACTAACTTCTGCAGAGGTACTAGTAGCTGGAATGGTCAGTACTAACTTACATAATTTCACTACCTCCAAATATGCTTTGTCCAAAGAAGTTGTTTTTAAAAACGTTAGTAATTCACTGGCATTATTTTTTGTGTCAATGTCCTCAGTGTTCTCGGACGCGACTAGTTTACGTCCGAGACGCATCGCCCCGCCCCTTATTTTTCCCGTTGGCCCCTCCCTGACCTGGAAATCCCTAATCGCTACTTCGGAAAGTATAAAAATAGGCGATATTCAGGTCAATCAAGTTCAGTCCTTCACGGGCTCTCCGAGAGCTTAGTGCTCTCGGGGCTTTGCTTTCTTGTTTTTTAGATTTTCCCATACTCTGTGGCTGGAGATGTTATTCTACTGCAACCTGGTATTTTTATTTCGACTTAACCTTTGTCATGTAAGAAATATCTTGCCTTTTTCAAGGCAAGATACCAGAAGAAAACATTTACGAGTCCATACCCTGAAAATGGACTTAAGTAAAGGAGCTATCGTTGATGTTTTCGAAGCCCTCTACAGAGCACCCGGAGGCAATAGAAAGAGTTTAGACCCCTATTTGTTCCCCCGCGGTGACATGGCGCCCAACAACGTGGATTATTCCACTCCCACGACCCAGCTCGTCGCACTGCAGAAGGCAGCATACTATTGACTTCAACATGGGTTGAAGTCAAGAGAAGAATGGGGAGAACCACGGAGTGTTAGAAAGCTATACACTCCGACATCGAGGCCTTCTGCAAACCGGATGCCTTCGACGTGCAGGCACCTTTGACGAGCCAGACTTCTTCGAAGTCAGAAGCCCCTGATTCCAATGGAAGTCCAGAAGTAGACCCAGTCATCGCCCCCTACCGAAAGTGGTTGGACGACCACGTAGGCTTCGGCACCCTGGTACTCTGCGAAACCCCTGGATATGGCAGATGGGATCCGGACGACCGAGAAGAAGACGAACCCGTCGAAGGAGTTGGCACAGTGATCGAGGATGGACTTGCAGGAGCCGGAGATGCCGTCAACACCACCGACCTCCCTATTAGTGCTGTGCAGTGAGTTTGCTTAAAGACAATTTTTAATTTTATTTACATTTTCATGTATTTTTATATATCTCATACTTTCCATACATTTTTATGTATTTTTACTTATTCTTGTGTTACTTCACATGTATTTTATTGTAATTTGATATATTTGATATTTTCAATAAATTTTTTTCCCAGCCACAGAGTCTCCAGAGGAGGGGGGATGTTCTCGGACGCGACTAGTTTACGTCCGAGACGCATCGCCCCGCCCCTTATTTTTCCCGTTGGCCCCTCCCTGACCTGGAAATCCCTAATCGCTACTTCGGAAAGTATAAAAATAGGCGATATTCAGGTCAATCAAGTTCAGTCCTTCACGGGCTCTCCGAGAGCTTAGTGCTCTCGGGGCTTTGCTTTCTTGTTTTTTAGATTTTCCCATACTCTGTGGCTGGAGATGTTATTCTACTGCAACCTGGTATTTTTATTTCGACTTAACCTTTGTCATGTAAGAAATATCTTGCCTTTTTCAAGGCAAGATACCAGAAGAAAACATTTACGAGTCCATACCCTGAAAATGGACTTAAGTAAAGGAGCTATCGTTGATGTTTTCGAAGCCCTCTACAGAGCACCCGGAGGCAATAGAAAGAGTTTAGACCCCTATTTGTTCCCCCGCGGTGACATCAGTTTCGTATAAAGCTGTTAGCTCAGAACGTCGTGAAATCAAATCAAAATAATGTTTTGTTTGGTTGTCAGAAAAATGTGTCTTTTTAAATGCATTAAAATTGCTACTACTATTACTCCGTGGTGTCGATCTGACTCGACAACATGATTCCACTGTTTTCTGTCTTAAACAAACCGATTCTTGCACTTCTAATTATGTGCTCCAGAGCTAAGTTGAAGAGTTATGGTGAAAGTGAATCTTCCTGGTTTAGTCCATTTTTTATTTCAAATGTCTCCGAGTATTGTTGTCCAACTTTCACCTTACATCGTAACTGTTCCAATCGCTGTCCACTGTCTGTCCCTGGATACTCTGTCAAATGCTTGTTTAAAATCTATGAACATCTGATGGAGCTCACGATCAAACTTTCAGCATTTTTCCATGCATAAAAGCACGGTCTAAATCCGCATTGATAATCTCCAACGATTTCTTCTGTGTATGTTTTGGTTCGTTCTAGCAGGATGTTTGCAAGGATTTTGTAGGTAGTGGTTAGGAATGTTATTCCCCTGTACTTAATACATTGCTTTTTGTTTTCTTTTTTGTCTATTGGTACAATAACCCCTTCTTTCCATTTATCTGGCATTGTTTCTTCTCGCCAAATGTCTTGAATTAGCTTGTATAGAGAACTGTACAACGCTTCTCCTCCATGTTTTAAGCACTCTGAGAATATACCATCGCTACCTGGTCTCTTATTATTTTTAAGTTTTTTAATTGCCTGTATTACCTCTTCGTATGTCTGGTATTGGACTTCTATTTTAGCTGTATGTACATCTATGTTTTTAGGATTTCCTTGTCATCCGTGATAAGCTGTCCACTGTCGTTTTGAAATAAGTTTCCTGTTCATGGTTGGTACCCATTCTTGATATCTGAAACTCCTTTGCAGAACTGTCTCGCTTGTTTGTTCTTTCTTTTTTCTTCTATATCCCTGAGTATTTGTTCCTGATTCTCTCTTTTCTTCCTTTTTATTAGTTTTCTTGTCTCTGTTCTTCTTTGTCTATACATTTCATTGTTGTTGTGCGAGAGGTTTTGTAGCATGTTCGTTCTAGCCATATTTCTTGCTGTTACGGAGTTCAGGCAATCATCATCGAATCATTTTTTTGTTGTTTTCTTTTTGTGTCCTAATATTTCATTTGATACCCTTGTCAGAGCTAACTTGATATTTTTCCAAGATAAGTCTATGTTGTTATAGTCTTCTGTCTGTATTAGAGCGATTTTTATAGCCTTTTGAAATTTCTGTTCTGTCTCTTTATTACGTAAAACTTCGGTATTCCATAATTGCGTTGGTGTATTCATGTGTGTTTTTTTGAACGCTATTCTTGTCCTTATCTTCGCTTTTATCATGATTGATGATTCGTGTCACCATCAGCTCCCCTTTGGCTTCTTACATCTAGACAGTCACTACCACTCCTGGCATCTACTAAAACATGATAGATCTGATTTCTTTTGACGTCATCGTTGAAGACCCATCTTTGTTTGTGTATTTTCTTGTGTTCGAACATTGTAGATTTTATTAGTAGGTTGTGGGACGCTGCAAAGTCTATTAACCTTGTTCCCATTGTATTAACCCCCCAAATTCCCAGTCATAACCGCAGCACCGTCATAACTTTGGGCAATTAACTTGTCATTGTCAATAATGGATTTTAAAAGTTTACAAACAATTTTATATAATTAAATTAAAATTTATACCATAATAGATCTGTAAACCAAATAAAGATATGTTATTAAAACAGTTACAATAATTCTGGGAATACGGTCCTGTGAAATGATCCTTCATTGTACACTTTTGGAATCCTGAAATTACAACATCCTTCATTCGAGGATGTCGGTTTTCGTCCTCTTCATGGTCGACAATCATTATATCCTGTAAAGCCGTACGCGATGTTTTACCAACTGTAAATTATTTTTAAGAGGCTATTCACTGGAAAACCACCAGATTTAATTGTGATAACTGTGTTTAGAGTTTGGTTTAAAGATTAAAATATGGAGAATGTGGTTTTCTCCTTTATTTGTTATTCTTATTCTCTTTTTATGTAATATTCGCCAAAATAAACACTACCGAAATTAAGCTGACTATAAAATTCGGGAACATTATGTATTTGTTGTAGCAAAAACTCACTATGAAAAGGTATAAAATTTTATTTCGCCTTTCATTATATGAAAATTTTTTGTAACTATGGATTTTTTGTCCATCATAGTCTTGTATATGATAAGCAGATTTGTTTATACATGTCGTGAAATTCTCTTCTTCTTGTTTCTGTAAGCAATTTTAATTGTTCATTGACGGGTTTTTAACTCTAGTCTATTCCCTTTAGAAAGTCTAGACAATGTATACAACCCATCTAGGCATATGGTCCAATGGATCTTTCGTAAGAAGATTCAAATTCATTAAAAATTTTCGGGAAAAAACGCAGTCAACAGATAATTTCTAACTTTGACTACAACTATGCAGCAGATACAGGGGAAGAAAACTTCTTTGTAATGAAACATATCGGGACTTTACACAACTGTAGTGGAAAAGCAGCAGTCCGCACAAATAGAAACAATCTAGATCGATACGTAGGCAATTTAGGAGTCCTTGAAAAACTAACTCATATTTTGAATATTTTGAAAATCTGATAAGTATGTTCCATGTTAATGTTTGATGTTTAGCAACATTAAGTAAGATAAAGTACAAATGATAGATTTATTTCTAATTGATGGATTTGGCCATTACTTGATGGAAATTTATTTTATGTAACAATAAAACACTGAAAACTTTGTTTTCAAACTTCTACAAAATTTATTTTAACTATTATCACTACAGCTGTTTCGGCTGATTGCCTTTCTCAAGTGATCTATTTTTGGCATGCGTTTACAATGTATAGTCTCTAATGAAATAGGTTGAGGAGGGAAGAAGTGTTTGTCTCAAGTTGGTCATTCAGAATTATATCTGTGTTTTTTAATTTGTTGATTTCCATAGATTCTGGCAAAGATAGCTTAAGGCCTTTATTTTGAATGTAAAGAATTTTAAATTTGTCATTAAAAGAATGATTATGATCTCGAAGGTGAAGTGCGTATGTCGAATCTGTTTTTCTATTATTAAAAGACCTTTTATGTTCTGCTATTCGTTTATTAAAGTTTCTACCAGTTTGACCGATGTAAGTTTTTGGGCAGTCGCCAAATTGAAGTTTGTACATACCACTATTAAGTGTTTTTTATTTTGGCTCTTGTTATTTTTAATATATTTGCATAGTTTGTTATTTGTTCGGAAAGCTGGTGTTATTCCTTTCTTTTTTATGTGTTTGGCTATTTTTGTTGTTATTTTGCGTGTATATGTAATCGAGCAGAAGGTACTGGGTTTTTTCTCTGGTGGTAGAAATAATAATTTTAGAGCTTTCTTTTGTAGTTTTTGATTTAACATTTTATCAATTGTTTGTTGTATCTGTTGTTTACTACTGTTTGAGACAGAATTAAATATAATTAAGCAAATAGCAGTAAACAACGGAAACTGAAAGTGAACCAAAGGGAGAAAAAAGAAGATTTTTCAAACAAGAAAGTATACCTAAAATGATACTTTGTCTTAAAAGTGTCCTAATATACAACAACTACATGGAAGGTGTAGATCTCATGTAGGTGCAGCCGTGAACTGTAGGTTATTAGCCAAAAGAGCGAAGAAATTTGATGTACTCCTTTTGGATACCAAACTAGCAATAGCCGATGCTCTATGCAAAAAAGGAAAAAACCAATTAAACAGAACAGAGGAAGATGGCAGTCAAGTGATAGCATTCAGCAGACGTATGGAAATAAATGAAAAAAGGGACCCACTAACGAAATACCCCAAGAAGGAATGCGTAAAGATGGATTTGATTATTTTCCCTCATGGAATGAAAGCACTAGGTCAAGATGCAAATTTCTAGGCTGTACAGGGAAAACATATATAGTATGCACAAAATGCACAATACCGTTGACAATAGAATTAAAATTCCTATCTGAGAATTTATTTTTGACAAAAAATAAAGATTCATGCGGTAAAGGGATATTAGCATTAATTAGCTAACAAGGCAAAAGAGCAAGTGCCGCTAGACTTTACTGCTGTTTAAAATGAGAGTCTAGCCTCTCTATAAGTACATTTATTGCCATAAATTCTTACTTGTTACAAACAATAGTAAAATGATTATAAAAATATCTACGTAATTACAGCTACAATATCTGCGTAAACAAAAAAGTGCAATTCCCAAGTAAATTTTTTCGAACAACTAACCAAGAGTGCCATCCATCAGAAAGCTTAAGCCGTTTCAGAAATTAATTTTAGTCGCGGCTCGAAATCTAAATCAAAAACAAACTTTTAAAAAGTTTTGTACAACTTGTAGCCGAAATAACAAATCAGTTTCGGTATAGAAGGAACATTGATGCCGAAGTAAACAAGTCGAAATCAAAATCCAATTCGCCGACAGTGACGAAGATGCTTATATTTCTCAAAGGAACTTCTAAAAGAAGTACATTATGTAACAGTTTTAAGCAAAACTATAAAAGAAAGTTTTGCCGACAAAATGAATATATTTCGAGAATTAAAAGATTATTAGAAATACTATACATAAAGAATTAGTAAAGCAGTAATGGCCGTATTAGAAAATTATCAACAAAAAAACTTTTGTTTTTATTTCAGAGATAAGAAATTTGATTTAAAATATCGATAGTATAACGTACCTACCTATTTTAAAACAGTGTCGTACTTTCATTAAAGCGTATATTATCCTAAAAATGCAACAAAAAATTGTTAGACTGTTCTTATTTTAACCCTTTGGGACAAATTTTTTTTTTGTGTTGTTACGATCTCGACTTTAATTATTTCTTCGTACTGGTAACCATAGAAACCATTTTAAAGTGTACCAAACCAAATTTTTACATAAAAAAAAATATAAAAATACTGGGATATATATGTCCCAATGGAAATGGTTGGGATTATTATGTTCCGTAGGGTAATATTGGAAGATTATGGCCACAAATAAATGAACACTTTATTTCAGAAAGATTTACACAAAATATGCATAAAAAATACTTCCATGTAACTTATAATGTGAATGTGTACACAAACCTACATCCCACATTGTGCAGATGGTTGTGGTTCTTCTTTCTTTACCTATTCTTGAGCAACCAACACAACGCCGTTTCTTAGCAGTTTCAATCGGCATGTGATCTCTTTGAAGGTCTACCTACACTTCTTTTTCTAAGTTTTACTTGTGTAGTGGTTTTACCTTTAGAAATAAGATCTTCTGATAGCTCAAAAAAAGTTTCCAAATGGGTGTTCTCTTGCGTGTTCGATGTAAATCATTATATATTACCCAACTATTTACCACCGACACCATAAGCAATCGGTAGAAAACTTTTATTACATTATACATTACATATATACATTATATACATATATACATATATACATTACATTATAAACACAGCACTTTCGGATCAAAATATAGGTATTAAGATAAATGGCATCCGAATAAACAACTTGAGATATGCCGATGACACGGTACTAATCGCAGAAACTTGGAAGATCTTCAAATACTAATTAACAAAATAGTAGAATGCAGTGAAGAACACGGATTATCACTTAACATAAGCAAAACAAAAATAATGCTAATATCTAAATCACCACAAAACTTCCCTGATATAACCGTGCATGATCAAAGAATCGAACGTGTAAGAAGATATAATTACCTGGGAACTGTTATCAACGAAAATAATGACTGCTCTGAAGAAATCAGAACCAGAATAGAGAAAGCTAGAGCCACATTTACTAAATTGAAAAAGGTGTTCTGCGGAAGAGATCTAAGTCTAAAACTTAAAATTCGCTTTTTGAGATGTTACGTTATGTCAGTTCTCCTCTACGGGATGAAACATGGACATTGAAAAAGATCGATACCAAAAAGATAGAAGCATTTGAGTTGTGGATGTATCGTAGAATATTAAAAATACCCTGGACAGAGAAAGCAACAAATGTGGAGGTTTTGCGGAGAGTGCGGAAAGAGAAAGAGCTGATACTTACTGTTAAAAAGCGCAAACTACAATATTCGGGACATGTTATGAGGGGAGATAAATACCAGTTGCTGCAATTGATTATACAGGGAAAGATAATGGGAAAGAGATCTATAGGAAGAAGAAGGCATTCATGGTTGAAAAACTTGGGAGAATGGTACAATTGCACCAATTACCAACTGTTTAGATCTGCAGCATCAAAAATACGCATAGCTTTGATGATAGCCAAACTTCGGAACGAAGACGGCACTTGAAGAAGAAGAAAACTTTTTTCCGCCATTTACAGGATTGTCTATCCATTTCATACACTCCACTTATTTGGTCAGCCAGGTCCACACCACCCATAATTTCGTTGTATAAAGCAACAGCAGCATGATAAGGAACATCCACTTTTGTCCCACTTTTATTTTTCCTTTGAATAGTTGTACAACTACTCTTATGACATTTACTCAACAAGGACACTTGTTTGGTATCTTGCCATTTTGTGGCTAGGGTTTGAAACTCATTTGTTAGAAATACAGAGGCTCCCTTGTTCATTTTGCTTTTTATAGAAAACTCCTTAGGCATGTTTTATCTATTTGTAATGGCTATACCAACTACAGCGAATTTAATAGTGTCCACTCTGTCTTTCATGGTTTCCATAACACCTTGTATCCAAGACTTGGCTGGTCTTCCTTGTTTCCTTCTATTACTTGGATTGTATTCCATAGCTCTTTTTGGCCATCTGTTGTCGTCCATCCTCTGTACGTGTCCATACCATATTAACTGTCTAGTTTCTATTCTTTCAGAAGTTGTATGTACTCTATCTGTTTTTCTTTTAATTTCAGAATTAGGTATACGTTCTAATCTTGTATACGTATTAATATAGTATATTTTTTGTGCCATCTATATTTTGGTAACTGTGTGTTTTAAGACAAAAATAAATGTTTGATTTATTTCTCTGGTTTAATTTTTTTGTCTTTGGTTTAGAAAAGTCTCCTAACCCTTGTGTGTATTTTTGATTTTAGGAAAGAGGAGCCTTTTTTCTTTCCTTCAGCAAACTAGGATCCTTCGAAGCGGTGCCCGTATCTTAAATTGCTAGAAGCTTCTTTTTTGTTGTATTATTTGCCCAGGAGATTTATGTAAGTAACCCTTTGTTTCTTTTTTGTGTAGTTACCTCAATCTTACCTCTTTGATTCAACTTATCCACGAGCCAGCCCTCCAATTCACCCCTGAGTGCCGTACGCATAAGTATTGATTGTTTTGCGTGCCCTATCTCAACTCTCTTTGTTTCTGTCCCCAATTTTCTACCCCCATGATCTTACACTAAGGTGAGTAAAATATTATCGTTACAAGGTGGATTGACAACGTGAAGAGTGTTAGCATTAATTGAATGCATAGGACAAAGACAGATAGAAAGAGCTGAGGAAGACCTATGTTCAAGCAGTGGATTCAAACAGATTGATAATGATGATGGTAATTTCTGTAGAAACTTGTGATTATTGTGGAGTATAGATCACACGTCCTTCATCAATCAATTCAAAATTGGATTACGGCAATGTTTATAATTATTATTAAGGACAAGTGGCCAATAAGATGACCACTAAGTTCCCTGTTTCTCTAATTTTTTTTTTTTTACTTTATTTTCTATATTTACCAAAGTTTTTAAAACTAGTCTTGCGATTTTTCTATATCAAGTATAATTTTAAATTTACAAAAATGTGTTCTGAAATAGATTTCTTCTGCTCCGTCAATGTATTTGATTTTTTAAATGTCTGTAAAGTTAAATGAGAATTGCAAAGATCAGAAATATATTTTAAAAGTGTATTGGGAATTTGAATTTACTTAAGAAAAGTTTTCTCCTGCTCACGCCCCTACCCCACACCACCCCCCCACCGGTTTATTTGGCGACACCTTACGAGACTGGATCCGAGATTCGCAACTTTTTTCTTTTTCGCGAAGTTTATCTCGTTTTAAGTTTTGATTCTTTTTGGAGGAACGCCGATGCCAGGAGAACATTCGGAATAGAAACTTGTAATAACTTACGATTCATATATTTTGATCTAACGAGGTTTTATTCATGCTGAGTAAAAGTTAAAAAATTTAATATAGTCGTTATGGTAGTCTACAGCGTCTGCTAAACAGTAAACTTTAATAATGACCTAACTTTCTTTAATTTGAAATAACATAAGAAAAGGAAAAGAAAACAAAATTCACATAATAGTTATAGGCAATACGTACAATGTATATATAGATATATAATATCGCACGTTCGTAAGAAAAGTGTAATAAGCCAAAATAACAAAATTTGTTAGAATAGCAAAACCAATTTTTGTCATTTTTAAAATGCGAATAGATGAACCCGGAAGTGAATTTATATACAGAGTGGCCCAAAAGTCTGGAAATGGCTAATTATCTCGTAAAATGCTAATCATAATTGTACAAAATTTGAGGTACACCTATTTTGGGATACGGAGATTCCATATTTCATATTTACAATGTTGCCAGATTTGCCGTTTTTCTTATATTATTAGTAACTTTGGTTTTTCAAATACATCACCCTGTATATTCAGTCATTGGAATTTCCTATTCAATACGACTTTAACCATATAACTTATGATTTTATGTAATCTGGAAGGTCATAAATACATAAAACCGAAGTCTGGCAACGCCTAAATTGTTTCAATAAATTTTTTAATACTAACTAATTTCAAATACATTAAAACGTAACAATTGATAGTTTAGAACATTTTTTAACATAGTAGTTACGTTAATAAGTGTTCAAAATGTGCTCAATTTGTGAGTTGACAGCACTCTAATCGATGGTAGAAGTCTATCACATTTCTCCATGATTGTCTAGAAATTATTCGAGATTCATTGATAATTCGTTGCCTTAGCTCTGCAAGACTTGCTGGTTAAGTTTTTTAAACTGAATTTTTCAAGTATCCCTAATAAAAATAATCTTTAGGATTGAAATCGGGTGAACGTGGAGGCCATTCAATTCTACCTTGTCTACCAATTTATCGTCCAGGAAATATCTCATCTAAATATCGCCGAACATTTACACTACCTATCTGACGTTAAATTTATTTCGACAAAAAATGACCCAATTGAATAAGTAACTACTATTATCTGACCATACATTTAATTTTTGTGGTCTTTCAGTATGGTTTTCACGCATTTAGTCTTCAGTGTGATATTACGTTACAGCAGTACCTTAAATTGTGTCGATTTACACTTCCACACAGTGTAAAAGTTGCTACATCGGAAAAACATATTCTGTAAACGAAATTTGAATAATTTTCAATTTTATCCATCATTACCTCAGTAAACTCTAATCTACGACCAAAGTCATCTTCACTTAATTCTTGCAATAAGTTAATTTTGTATGATTTAAATTTATTTTTACGTAATAAACGCAAGACTGAAGAATGACCTACATCATGTACTTGTGCAACCCTGCCTGGGGATGTATGTGGGTCTTCAACAAAACTTTGCTTATATCTGAAGTTTTGTTGTCATTGATAACTCGTTTCGGTCAACCTAATCGATATCTATCTTTTACTTTACAAATCCTTTTTCTTGCCTTTTTCTTCTTCAACGTCTTTCGACTGTCCGATGTTAAATTCTGAGTCAGTTACTGAAGTAGAAGATTCTTCTGCTAAGCTTAATCGATGTTTTGAAGTTGAATTAGCTACAGAGTCTGTACATCGTGGTGATCGTGCTGATCTAGTGGAAGATGATGAGCTCGATGAAGATGAAGAACTATTTAATGATGAGCTATTTGTTGCAGATGACAAACGGCTTGATGATGATGAATCAGACTCATAATTTGGATCTTTAATACTATCATTACTATGGCAATCTTCCAGGTCAAAAAATCGGGAGTTTAAATCTTCGGTGTGGCTAGTTACATTTTGTTGGGTATTTGTAGGAAACGATTCTATATTTTGTTCAACAATATCAGAATCATGACGTTTTGAAGATTTTCAAATGCTAAACAGCCTTTTTCATTTTTTTTTCACATGTTCGCTTTTCCGAGGTTTCCGAGGTTACATGGTTTTAACCTTTTCGATAGATTTTTTAAAATAGTTTTAACATCATTGAAAGAAGTGATATTGGTCGATAGGATGTCACTTTATTAGAAGGTTTACCTGGTTTGGAGATACTAATGACTTCGGCTAGTTTCCAGAGTCTGGGAACATATCTCAATCTAAAAGCAGCATTTATTAAGTTTGTCAACTTACCTATGGCTTTTCTTTATAGATTTTTTAATAGTTTTCCTATTATGAGATCATATCCTGGAGCTTTCTTAGGATTTATATTTTCTTTTATCTCTGTTGATACATCTCTAAATGATGTTAACGTTATTCTTTCTTATCGTTCTCAAAACACATTTTGTTTTGTATTTGAGAACTAATTCCGAAGTGGAAATTGAAACGTCAATAAATTTACTTTAACCTTTTTCTTTGTCAACCATTTTCCATCCACTCCTGAATGTATGTATCTCCCAATTGCTTTCATCTTTCTCTATCTTGCGCCAATCTAATCCACTGTTTGCCTGCCACTGCTCTTATGTTATCTACTCATTTTTTTTTTGAGGTCTTCCCATGCGTCTTGGTGTCCCTAATCTTCGTTCTACGTTTTATTTCGGTGTTTCTAATCTTGTCTCTCAGTGATATTCCAAGCATGGTTCGTTCCATTGCTCTTTGGGTTGTTTCTAATTTTTTAGCAGATTTTTTGGTAAGGTCTACTAGTTCCAAGCCGTAGGTACAAACTTGTAGTATGCATGTATCATACACCTTTTTATTTAAGTTTACAGGAATGTAGGTGTTTTTCAAGATATATGATAGTTTGCCGAAAGCGCCCCATGCCAGTTGTGTGCTTCTTTTAATTTCAGCATCTTGATTTGGTTTTCCTAGTTTGATGAACATATCCTTTAATTGTGGCTTATTCTCATTTAAATAATATCAGAGTTCATGTTGCAGTTGTCATTGATATTCAGATAGTTAGCTAAAAGTGGCTTCCCACGATCGGCGATTTTACAGATCATCGCGGATAGCCGATCAGCACGAACGACAACGCACCGCAGACAGAGCTCTTCCTACGGTCCGTGACAGTCTGTGTAGGTCCGTGACAGTAATGTTTGATTATATTATAAAAAGGCCACTCAGGCTTGTAAACATCATTGCCTTCTGTATGTCAACATTTAATTATCTCTCTTCTTTTTTAATTCTTTAATCGAAATAGTACTATTTTTCAATTGATTTTTTATTCGGTTCCATATATCGTATGCATCGTTCCGGTTCTTATGCTCTGGCGCCGTGGAATTCCATAAACTTGGTTCATTTTGATACAAATTTAAAAAATCAAAAATAACTTTGTTTGTTCATTCGATTTTTTAGCAAAAAAATTGCAAAACAACTTTGACATCACTACAAAGAACTACTCGTGTCAGTGATTGAAAAAATTCTGATTTGCACTTGTCGTCTGTTAAAAGACAGACGCGCTAGGATCGCGTCGCACGAGCATGTACCGCAACTTTGATGTTACCGACTCTAGATGGATAGGACGGACCAGCACAGACGTGCCTGCGCTACCACGGACGAGACCCTTCCCACGGTGCGTGGTGCGGGCTGGTCCGCTTACGTCCGCAATATCACCGACCGTGGGAAGCCGCTATAGGATATTTTTGTAAATAAATAAATATATGTTCACAGCATATGACTTTGCATAAAAAACAGTCGCATTGTCCTGATTTTTTACTAGTAAAATACTTTTGAGGATCTTATCCGTTTTTTCCTTGAAGATCTTACAGTTTTTAACTTCTCTCTAATCACATTTTGTTTGATTTTCGTAAGCTATTTTAACTCAATATTTCACATTACTCTATATTCTTGGCTTTAGTGGGATATTTTTTTTTAGTATAAGGCATTTACTTTTTGAACTGAGTATTGGAATACATTCATTTTTTCACGCATGCATGCAATGTATTCATAATATAAAATAAATTATCCATAACTTGGATGGATATAAAAATATATAATATAGAATGTAAAAATGCTTATAGCTTTCATATATTTATATACTTTTTGACTAATTAATCCATATCAAAATTTCTCATACCGTCAACAATTTGTTGAATTAAATTTTTATTTTAATCAGCAACATTTTATTTATTGAAGTTTATATAAATGTATTGGACTATTTTTAAATATTTATTTATCTGGGACTAACCTACCGGTTAAATATTAAAGTATTTTTGAAAAATTCTATTTATTTAGTTACAAAATAAAATTTGCGGGATCTAAATATTTAAATAGAATATGAAATAAATAAATCTGCACTGGACTGTGCAAAATAACAAATATTAAATGTAGTATATGCAGGGCTGGGCAATCAAAAGAGTTACCCTGATATTTTGCAATATTTATTGAATTATGTGAAAATGCTAAAACATATCAATTTTTATTTCAAAGTAGACATGTTTGGAGGCAAAAAAATGTTCCTCTTGATATCTTTGGAAGACATCAAAAGGAAACCAAATCCAATTTTTCAAGCAAATCTGTTGTGACAAGGAAAGTTACACTTCTCATCGGTCATTTAACCCATTTGGTCCCACTATACTCGTCTAAGTACAGCAGCAAAAATGGCCTAGTAGTGACACATCTTTTATCGGATGGTAAAATGTTATATCCACTCTATTCTTCTTTATAGTGTCGAAGCCTGGACTATTAATGTTGACTTATTGAGAAAACTGAAAGCTTTTGAGATGTGACTTTTTAGGAGAATTTCGAAGATACCATGGACGGATCATATAGTGTAGACAACACTAGAAGAAGAAGAAAAGACTGACTATCAAACTAGACAATAGGTATAATTAGGCACCTCAAGTGGCGCCCCATATTAAATTCCTTGAGGTGTTTCTTGTTTATTTTTATTTTGTTTATCCCAAGAGCCCTTTATTTCAATTTTTTGTAGTTGCCCCATTCCAATGCCCTTATCTTTTACTTATCCACGACCCCCGCTCTCCTACGAAACCCTGAGTGCCGTTCGCATCAGTAGCGATTATTTTACTTGCTCTATCTCCACCCCCAATAGTTTTTCCCCCAATTTTCTATCTCCCGTATTAATGCCCCCTGTGGTAGGCAAAATATCTTCGTTACAAAGGTCAAAATAAAATCAAGAAATCTGACTGGACGGAAGAAATTACTGATATTAGTATGATGTTTTCAACAGGTTACGATGGTCATCTGGATAATATGAAAGAACAAATACAAGGTTAATCTGCTATAGAAAGGTTTGAGAAATTTTTCGACAATGAAATTAATAAATATTTTGCACAGCAGACAAATTTATTTGCCGCTCAAAATAATAATCATCAATTTTATGGGAAGGAAGAGATAAATATATTCCTGCTATTGGTGTTTCTTTAGATGAGGATGTTCAGGTTCTCCTCGTGACTAATGCAATTTCGAGGAACTGTTTAAAATAAATTCAAAAGTAATCACATTTGGCAGATAATTCGCAAATTGATACAAGGAACATAATGTATAAAGTGAGGCCTCTCATAAACAAACTAAATAAAAAATTTAAACAATTTGACATGTTTCACAAAGACTTATTTATTGATAAAGAAATGCCAGTAAGACTTGGGTACAAGGACTTGATGCTTTGTAGTTAAACTAGATATTGTTACAATTTTGACAAATATTGTGGAGCATAATTGGATAAATCAAAAATCGCGGCGTTGCCTTTAGGATCACAAGTTGTTCTAAAAATACTTGATGTCGTTGATGTGCCTACTGACCATGAAGTATTTTTTGACAATTATTATACTAGTTACAAGTTGATGAAAACTTTAAAAGAGAAGGGCTTTAGGGCAACAGACACAGCAAGAGAAAATCGTATAAAAAATGTCCTTTGTTACCTTCCGCTGTAATAAAACAGAAGAATCGTGGACATTTTGAATATCGCTTTGACAAAACGAGTCTACTACTATTTGTAAAATGGAAGGACAACAATGTGGTCACAATGGCAATAAATTACGATAGTACTGAACCACTTTCAACAGTGAATCGTTGATGTGCTGCTGCCAAATGATAAAGTGATCCCTAATCAAAACGTTTCTTATCATACAATGCTTCAATGGGCGGTGTTGACGTCTTTGACCAATCCGTTAATAACTATCGAGTCAGTATATAAGGTAAAAAATATTGGTGGCCCATTTTTACCCACATGCTCAACTCAGCTCTTGTTAACTCTTGGACAAATATTTGCTAAAAATAAAGAAATGGATCTTTTGGCTTTTCAACGAGATGTAGTATGTCATTATTTAAGAAGTTTTGGGAAACTTATGTATTCTAGAAAACGACAAGCAGGATCTGTATCAATTAGTCTAAAAATGGATGGAAGCGGTCATATTCCAAAGAGAATAAAGAAACAACTTCGATGTCGTTTATGCCATCAAGAAGTACGTTGGATTTGTATAAAGTATGAAGTTACTCTGTGTATTAAACGTGATTGTTTGTACAATTTCAAATTAGTTAGATTATAATCCTGTATTATTATACCCAAGTATGTACCTATATTGTAAGAAAATAAAATATTTTCATTTTTACACAATGTTTTATATGTTTGACTCCCAATTAGCCCATTGTACTCGTATGGGTACACCTATTTTCTGCTAAAAATTCAATTTATTATGTCAAATAACAATGAATTGTTACTATTAAAGCCAGATCCAACAAGGACATTTAAAAAATCTTATATTATTTAAAAAAAATGTCGTGGGTTCAATGGATTTTAATGGAGTATTGCAAAAAAAATAATAGTAACATTTGCAGTTATATTATAATTGGGTTGCTATTATTTTAATTTGTTTAATATGTCTATAAAATATTGATAAAATCTACTCGTATGTCTTTGACTGTTCTATAAAATAAAATAGCAAAACTCCTACTAAAATGAACCCCCAAATTCGTATCTATTTACATGGGATCACAAACACATTTTCCAATTCGTCGATCAAATCTCCTCTAGTCGAAATCCCCCACGGACAGGAATCCTTCCTAATAAAGTTTGTTGGAAGAAAAACCGATTTATATTCATTAGAGAAGTGCTAAGTTCTACTTTGTTTTACTCGCTTTGACCTTGTCTCTAGAACGTTACGGCCACATTTATCAGCTCGTATGCAGGAAAAGAAAAGAAAAAGGACCTAAATGACCGCAATAATCATTTATTAAACCAGATGGCTTCGCACGGGATGGGAGATGGGATTACTCCAGAAACTCTCGAAGAGCACACCTATATCGCACGTAATTCGTTATGTTCATGTGTGAGGGAGCGTTGTTATGCATAGCGGACAAGTCTTTTTTATCATTTTATTTCTGAGGAAGAATATAAGAAGTAGAAGGAATCTAGTTAACATAACATATAACTATTTACACGTTCACGCTTGAATTTGGATTCTACTTTTTCATTTGTAAACATTCCAATTGAGTTTTAAGATCTTTATTTATGTTATAATACAATAAAATACTTACATACGACAAATACTTACATACATTGGTTCATAAATATGAGTGGAAATTATAGCATCCTTAATATTAAAAATTAATTCTTCTTGTGATTCAATGCATATTTTAAACGGCGTAAACATTACTCAGATAATATTGAAGGTCTTCAAATTCTGCTAGATCGTATTTACGAGGTAGGAGAGGAAATGGGCATTAAAATAAACTTAAACAAAACCAAATTTTTAGTGTTTAGTCGTGACCCACATCCCGATGCAAAGCTTCAATTAAACGGAGTCTAAGTTATGAAAGTTTACAAAATGACATATTTGGGAACTGTGATAATGGACCAACTAGATTAAGATATAGAAATAAAACGTAGAATAGCAATGACTAGAACTACTTTTATGAAAATGAAGTCATTTATTTTCAATATTCATCTCAGTTTAAAACTAAGACAAAGAATGGTTAAGTGCTATATTTGGTCCGTACTTTTGTATGGTGCAGAAGAGTGGACGCTAAAAGTATCGAATATAAACAAACTGGAAGCATTAGAAATGTAGGTTCATAGATGAATGCTAAAGATACCCTGGACAACAAGGAAAGCTAATGAAGAAGTACTTAGAGTGTCAACAAAGATAGAGAACTGCTAAAGACAGTTAAACATCGAAAAATTTCTTATCTGGGACATGTAGTAAGGGGAAGTCGATATAAAATATTACAACTGATCCTTAAAGGTAAAATAGAGGGCAGTAAAGGTGTAGAAAGAAAACAAGTTTCTTTGTTCGCAATGGTGATGGCCAACGTCTGATAATTCTGATATGGTACGCAAAGAAGAAACATTCCAAATTTCTTTTATTTTCTTTCTATTAACTCGGCTGAACTAAAAAAAATTTTACTTCTGAGTTCTTTCGTTCTGAGAACTTTAGCGGAGGCAATTAACACATCTTATTCAACGGGCCACTTTAGCGATTGTTTAAAATGTGCTAAGTTTATTCCTCTGAACAAAGGTCATGATCACAACCTTTATATTTACCTGCTGATAATCGTCTCAGATAATAAATGCAGGACAATAGGTCCATATTCCAAAAAAATCAAGAAGCCTCCGCAATGTTGGTCACCAACGTCGGATAATTCTGATATGGCACGCGAAGAAGAAGAAACATTACAAATTCCTTTTATTTTGTTCCCACTAACTCGGCTGAACTAAAAAAGTTTTTATAACGCATTAAAAATCCTATGGCTGCAGGCTGGGATGATATCCCGTCTAAAGTTTTATTCCTTCTTCCTGATAGTATTCCAAGAATTTTAGCGGAGGCATTTAACACATATTTTTCAACGTTCCACTTTAGCGATTGTTTAAAATGTGCTAAGGTTATTCCTCTGTATAAAGGTCATGATTACGACCTTTATATTTTCCTGCTACTAATCGTCCTCTTTGTTACATTCGCTTTCAAAGGTTGTAAAAAAGTTGGTAGAAATCCGAATGTTGACTTTCTTACAAAAACACAATTTACTTTCTTCCTTCCAATTCAGTTTCTCGTCAATAATAAGTACATATGATGCCATTTTCGAATTCATAGAAAAACTATACTTGGACTTAACGATTATGTTGCTGGTTATATATTTACCCATATCTCTTCAATTTTCTAAGAAGCAGTTCAAATGTAGCACACAGATAACAGTTCTGCTTAAAAGCCTCTTGAATCTTCATCACTAAATTAATGATGGTCTTTGTTGTATTTAGACCCCCTCTAAAACTAAACTTACTATTTGTAAACAAATTTTTGAATTTAAAATACTCAACCATTATTGGCGTATATTTCTCAAAATACCTTTATTATTATAGGAAGAAGAGATGGATGTATGTATACCGTTAACAGGTCTTTTGGGCCTACTGATAGATAGATAATTACCATAGTTTTCTGTTCTTAGCTGTCACTCTTCAATCCCTGATTCCATCTCTCTGACATTTTCCATCACTACATCTCTTAATTTCTTTCTTGGTAATCTTGTCTTTTTTTAAACTCAGCTACTCTCCTATCAAGATTTTTGACTTATCTATTACCTTGCATTCGTTCTAGGCGTCCGAGCCATTCTGGTCTACGTTTTTTCACTACTTTTGTAAATGAAGGGTTAGCATATAATTGGTACATTTCTGCATTAGCTCATCTTCTCCATTTTCCCTCTACCACTGTTCCACCAAATATTCTGCGAAGTATTTTTCCCATGCTTCGAATCTGTTCTGTATGGATTTGTTCATAGTCCTTGTCTTGACAGTGTATAGCATTGTAAGTCTTATTATAGTCTGAGGTCTGAGCTTGCTTTTAGTTTCTTCTTTATATGTCTAATCAAGACATATTAATAAGAGTACTTAATTACATATATTCATCTGCTTTCTCGAATTCTATATCTGATCCACCCTTCACCTCCAATTTCCCTGGTATTTATTTATTTTTTGCTCGAGATTTTCATGTCCTTGGATTAATTATTATTAACTTTCATTTCCATTTTAGAGCTTTCAAGAATCAGTCTGTTTTCTATACTTGTAAGTTATTTTCCATTTCTTTTAATAAAAACCACATCATTAGCGTACGATAATAATTGGTGCTCTTTGTATAAAAAAAAGCCGGACCTATTTATCCTACCTTACCTTTTTTCCTAAAACTATTTTTAATAGCAAGGTATACAATGAGCCTCCTTGGCGAATACCTTTTTTCACTTCAAATCCTTCTCTGACTGTACCATTGCATTTCATTGCAGAAATTATGTTTCTAATTGGTATTTTATCAATCTTACTCTTTTTTCTAGCACTGAAAATTCTTTCAGCGTTTCTGATAATTTGTTTCTGTCTATTGTATCGGAGGTGGCTTTGTAATTAATAAAAAGTACTTGTGCGAAAATTTTGTATTCATAGCAATTGATCAGGATTTGTTAAAGCATAAAAAATTTATCGGTTGTTGATCTTCTCGTGCGAAATCATTCCTGGTATTCTTGTAGATTCTTTTCCATATATATTTTTAATCATTTTTTAGTTACTATGGTAAACACTTTGTATATTAACTCTAATAAGGATATTCCTCCGTAGTTTGGGCATTGAGTTCTATCTCCGCTTTTTGTATAGGAATTATAATGGACTTGATCTATTCTTGAGACATTTCTTCAACATTCGATACTTCTACTATTAGCTCAGTAAGTTCGTTTCTTAAAGCTTCTTCTCCATATTTTATGTTCTGTGCCATAATGCCACTCTTCTTCTTTTTAACGTGCCCTATCAAGTCTCCTTGACGTTGGCGATTAACATGGCGAAACTGTCTCTGTCTCGAGCTATTCTAAATAGTTGATCAGCTTTCTTTATTCCTGTCCACTCCCTGATATTCTTCAACCAAGAGGCCTACTTTCTACCAATTCCTCTGCGTCCTTTGATTTTACCCATCATGATAAGTAGAAGAATATTATATTGGTCTCCCCTTACTACGTGTCCAAAATAGGCTATATTTCTACATTTGATGTTATCAAGCAGCTCGCGAGCAGCATTTGCTCTCTCAAGGACTGCCACATTTGTCAGCATAGCCGTCCATGGTATTTTTAGTATACGTCTGTGCAGCCACATTTCAAAGGCCTCCAGGCGATTAATGGTGGATATTTTTAATGTCCATGCTTCGTCCATGCAAATATCATGCAAGGAAAAATAGCAGGCAAACGCAGTCCAGGACGAAGAAGAACCTCATGGTTGAAGAACTTGCGAGATTGGTATGGTGTAGATACAAGCATGCTATTTAGGGTGGCAGTGAATAAAATTAAAATAGCTATGATGGTAACCAACGTTCTGAAAGGACATGGTACATGAAGAAGAAGAATGCTTCGACACCGTATAAGAGGACTGACTAAAAATGCCACTCTCCCCAGAGGAACGAGTAATATTAGCCTATCCCTCTTATACAGATTGAACGAAATAAATTCGGATAATACGAAATATTATGTATTTCGGCTTAATTTTGCTGTAGGTGGTTGGTCAACAAAAGATTGTCAAATAATTATATTATAAAAATCCAATACTTCAGCAGGCTGCTGGATTCTGAAATCATAAAAATTGAAAGCTGCACATAAATCTACGATTTTATTATGCTGTTAAACCAGTTATCGCTTCTTTAGACAAGCCCTTCTTTGAGCGGTGTTGACAACCTCATTCCTTTAGATGTTTCTCAAATGAGGTGTTATCTATAAAATATTTACAAGAAAAAAAGAAAATGACTACAAACCATTAAGTTTATTTTTGTTATTAGTCTGTTGTAGTAGATTGGTAAATACAATGAAAAATATAGGCAAATATCAGATTTATTTAAAGATACGAAGAAGATATAACTCTCAAAAAGATCCGCAAATCGGATTATTACACGGCGATTGGCAACATTGTTGCGCAAACAACATTGTTGCGAGAGAAATAGTTGAACGATATTTCATACAATGTCTATCTCCAGGTATGGATTTATTTTTGTCCAAGTTTTATATTGGTCCACTATTTCAAATGCAGTTCAAACAGACATATATTAAATTGTATGATCCGTTTTAAATTCGTTCAATCTCTATATTGGTACTACTACTGCTTTTTTGAGGAGATCCGGAAAAAGGTTTTTTTAAACAGACATTATGATTTATAATTGTGGTAAAAGCTTTAGCAAGTAACAGAAACACTTTGGAAAAAAATATGTCGCTGGACAGAATGAGTTAAAAATCTAAAGGATTGAAGATAGAGGGTTAAATCGGTGTCTGTAAGTTACAAGCAACATTATTGAATGAATCATTAAATTTTTTAAGTGAAATCTTTGTTTTCACCTTGCTTTTAAACTTGTGTAGGTGGTCATTGATAATATCCCATACCAACTTAATTGGATTAGATGCTATAGCGATAAGGTTATCATTTCCCTTTCGATAAGCAGTTTTTATTAATTGTAATTTGTTAATTGTAAGATTTTTCAGAGCTAATGTAAATGAACCTAACAATGAACAAGAAAGGACAAAGAATTGCATTTATAAAATACCTTGTGAATGCGATCAGTTTTATTTAGGTGAATCATCAAGGCCATTAAATGTTAGAATAAGTGAACATCAATCTTATATTAAAAATAGGGAATTTGATAGATCTCAAATATGTAAACACGCATGGGATAATGAACATAGGGTTCAATGGAATAATTCAAATATAGTCCTAAAAGAAAAGGATGGTAAAAAAAGAAAAATCAAAGAAGCGGCTCTAATTATGCTAAATGAGGCCAATTGTGTCGCAAATTCCTCGGCAGAATGTAGTAGGATCTGGTTACCAATATTGAAAGAGGAAGTTATTAATAAGAAAATACCAGTATTAGTAAGTCAGTAACATATAGAGGATACATCGTTTATATTTTTTAAATAACGTAACATATAAAATCAGAATTTTGATGTTTGTTGAAGGTAAACTAAATTCACGAACAAATACTTACAATGTCGGGATAGTATTATGAGGTTTTTTTTCCTGGTTTTTCCCTCATAATTTACTATGGAATCACTATCAGGAGAATTTTACTGTCATCATGTCATGTGTTTGTCTTTTTAAAGACGAATTACATGCTATGATTTTTTCTGACGGATATTCTCAAGTTAAAGTTGATTTCATGTAATCGAATGAACTATCTTATAAGTAAAGTCGTCCCAGGAGCGCAACTCAACAATATTGGCAATATCATTTTAAAGTCGTCTACTTTAAAATGCATAATGTATGTCTGAATTGTCAATATAAATGAGTCAGATAAAATTAAATTATTAGAAGAATTTTTTCACTATGTAACAAAAAACAAAATTTGTTTAATTTACTGTTTGTATTTTGAGAACGATTTCCGAATTGGAAATTGAAACGTCAATAAACGTATTTTTATCTTTAATTGTGGTTTATTCCCAGTTATAAAAGTAATTAATGTAAAAAACGTATCACATTGCTTCTGAATCAAATGCAGAATTTCTCTCATGGTCTTCAAATCATCATTGAATTAGTTTGTCAGTCGACTTTGATCTCTATGTTTTTTATAGGATTATTTGGAAAAATAATAAAGAAAGGGTAACTTAATTTATTAAGAGATGCAAAGAATTTGGCTGCAGCAGTCAAATCAATGTCTTTTTTGGAATTATTGTTTTAACCCTTCGAAATATGAGAAAAAAGTGCATTTACCCTTTTGTATAATTGGTCTGGGATATGAAAATATGAGAGACTGTTAAACATTGCGTAACAACACCAGTGGATCGCTCAAAGAAAAATAATCCGGTGAAACGGAAGCACTGGATAACAGATGAAACTCTTAAAATAATTGAGAATAGAAGAAATCTTTATAAAAGTGGTGTACATAGTGAAAGGGAAAAAGCTAGTTTAAAAAACCTCAATAAAGAAATAAAACGAAGATGTAATGCCGACAAAAAACAGTACTATCAAAGTATATGCAAAGAAATTGAGAGACATGGTCAGAATAATCAGCCGAGAGATCTATTTAGAAAAATAGGCTACCTGACAAGAGACTTCAGAGCCAGAACTTGGGCCATTGAAGATAACACTGGAACCCTGAAAACAAACAGAGAAGACATAGCAGAGACATGGAGATCGTATTGCAGGGACCTATATAAAGATGATCAACGCCAAGAGCTTGTTAGCCAAATCTCTGACGAGGTGGAAGAAGAACCTGATATACTCGAAAATGAAGTAAGACAGGCTATCAACAAGCTCAAATATAACAAAGCACCAGGTCCAGATATGATAACAGAAGAAATGCTTAAAGCCACAGAAGAAACCGGCGTAAAGTTACTTCATCTACTCTGTAACCAAATATGGCATTCCAAACAATGGCCTGAAGACTGGACAAAATCTACAATAACGACCATACATAAAAAAGGCAGCTTCCATAAATGCGACAATTGTAGAACTATCTCTCTTATATCCCATTCTAGCAAGATAATGCTACATATAATCAATGAGAGACTGAAAACATTCCTTTAAAGAGAAATTCCACAAGAGCAAACTGGATTTACCAAAGGTAGAGGTACTCGAGAACACCTGCTGAATATAAGACAGATAATCGGGAAATCTAGGGAATTCAACATCCCACTATACATCTGTTTTATAGATTACCGTAAAGCGTTCAAAAGGGTCAAGTGGAGACACTTATGGCGAATACTAAAAGAAGTAGGCGTACCACAACATCTAATTACGCTTATAACCGAACTATATGAACACACTACTGGATCAGTTAAAGTACTTGACACACTTTCGAACGAATTTCATCCAGAACGGGGTGTCAGACAAGGATGTATACTATCTCCACAATTATTCAACATATATGGGGAGTATATTATGCGAAGAGCACTTAAAGGATATGAAAAGGGCATCTTAATAAATGGTCATAAACTAAACAACCTACGTTTCGCAGATGACACAGCCCTTCTTGCAAATAGTCAAGCAGAGCTGATAGAACTTATACGACTGATCGAAAACGAAAGTAAAATATTTGGTCTGCAATTAAACATATCAAAGACAAAGATCATAATAGTGGATAGACTACACAACAATCATCCACACATAACCACAATTGACCGGTTCGAGGTTGTGAGCTTATACTTATATCAGGGATCATTAATCACTAACACAGGGTCATTACAAGAAGTGATTAAACGTAGATCTGTTCTAGCAAAAGTTGCCACAGCAAAAATGACCAAAATATGGAAGGACTGTCAAATTTCAAGAGCGATAAAGATGAGGTTGATCAACTGCTTAATATTATCAATACTGACCTACGGATGTGAATCTTAGACTCTGAGACAATCGGAGAGAAGAAAGATAGACGCCACTGAAATGTTCTGTTGGAGACGAATGTTACGAATTCCTTGGACCGACCGCAGAACAAATAATTCAATTTTAAGAGAGCTAAAAGTTAGCCAACGACTCTCTAGTAAAGTCCATCTCCAACAATTAAAATATTTTGGGCATGTTATGAGAGCAAACACAGAAAACATAGAAAGACTCATAATACAAGGAAAGGTAGAAGGCCGAAGATCACGAGGAAGATCCCCAACAAGATGGATAGATCAAATTACAGGAATATGCCAAAGACCTATGCATGAATTAAAAGAAATGACCAGAGACAGAGATCTCTGGAGACGGACAATACACGACATCACGTCGACCACTACACTCCCCCTGGGGGGGGGTCAGGATTGAAGAGAGAGATAATTGGTCTAAAAACGCATCTAACAAGTGATGGATCATTGTTACTAGTAGGCATAAGGAAATCAAATTAATATGAAACTTGAAAATAAATTGTCCAGGCAATTCTTTCCCGGTGTATGTTCAAAGACCAACTGGGCTAATCCAAAAGAAGAAAACAAATTACATACTTTTACACATTCTCGAGCCAGAAAAAGAAAATTCACATAGTTTACTTAATGGTATTTCATATGAATGTAAAAAACTTACTTCCACATATATCTTAAATATATCACAAATCTAGCAATTATACTCAAGCTGAATAGATCCCAGGAAACTTCCGTAATTAGCAATGTCTGTATCTGACGTGATTGATAATAAAACCTCTGAAGTATCAATTTTGTAATTCGAAGACCCACTTGCTTCCTTTATAATACAATACACCTCTGGAGACATTCAGTCGGCGCGCTATACACAAAGGCCGATTCACTGATAATTCCTCTTATTAAGAACAAAAGCCTCTACAGGGCAAGTTCTCCATTTAATGGAGCCACTTGAGTATTAGTAGGGGCTGAGACTTCTTAACTTCAAGTAGCGGCTTGGAATCGAAATAATTTACCTTTTGTAAATAATTTGTTTTGACAAGTTGGCAAATCCGGTGCAAAGAATTAGGGAGGCAGTCGAATGATCTACTTAACTTATTTTCTGTTGTTGTGACAACGATGGTCTTTTTGGTATCGTTTATTTGACAGGCATTTTAGTTTATTCTTAAAACTTTTTAAAAAGTATATAAAACATTTTTCTTGTATCTAAACATTTTTTTTATTTAAACACATATACCCGCATCAACCACTAAGGGTTATTAGCATATACAAAAAGTAAGATATATATATTGTTACATGGAAAAAAATATTTTTTACAATCTGCTATATAGTTTACAATAGTTTTACAATCAAATTGATTACATAATGGTAAACAAGAGATTTCGTAATGGATGCCTATCAGTTAAGAGTAATGGATGCCTATCAGTACCCAGGTGCTGACGTATCATCAGATCATGTTCCTGTTGTTGGTAAATTTAGGTTTAGATTCAAGAAGGTCACAAAAAAGAATAGTAACAAAAAGTGCGATATGCAAAAGACTAAAAGATAACAAAACAAAAGAAACAGTCGCACAGATCTCTTCAGAAAAGCTAAGTAATATGGAGCAAACATATAATGCCGAAGAATCACTCCAAAATATATGTAAAACCTTTAACAAGATCAGAGAAGAACAGCTTATAGAAAAGAAAGATAAGAAAAAAAGTTGGACGAATGATAATATACTGCAACTTATGGAAGTAAGAAGAAAATCAAAAAATAACAAAATAATGGAACAAAATTCAGAGACAAATAAGAACCGAAATACGAAAGGCCAAAGAAAATTGGTTAAAATCAGAGTGTGAAGAGATAGAGTTGTTAGAATAAAAACATGATACGTTTAACATGCATAAAAAGGTGAAACAAGCAGCTGGTCTTCAAAAATCCAACACAGCTAACAAACTGCGAGACCAACAGGGGAATATCATCACAGACAAAAATCAAGAAATCCGCATATGGACAAAATACATACAAGAACTCTTTGATGATACTAGATCCGAATAACCTCCATATGTCGTCCCTACCATTTCCAACTATCGAATGTGAAAAGTGGTACTTTTCAGGAGAGCAAAATAACTCTTTTTTAGAGAATTCTAAATCAGCGCATTGACAAATGGAAAATTTTTTATATTTTTAAAAATTAATGTTTTATCCTTGTTAGATTGATATCAGAATAAAACTGCTTACCGTTTGCTTCTTTCCACAAAATCACATTCGTTATTTTGCTTTTTGTGTTAATCAACGATTTGTTTTGGTCCAATGTTTTAAAATTGCGAATGTGGCATTTTCGACAGTTCATATTTGTATAATTTTAGCACATTTATTTGGTGCAATGTTTCAAAATTGCGAATGTGGCATTTTGGACAGTTCATATTGGTCTAATTTTAACACATTAATATTCTTAATTGAAAAAGAGGAAAATGAAAATAATCTTAATGTTCTTACAAAGTTTATTACAAAATATTTAATTAAAAATTGAAGTTATAGGGTAAAATGGAAAAATCATGTATAAAGAAATTATTAAAAGTATTTTTATGAAAGTACGTATTGATCGAAAACTAATGTAATTAGAAAAGTTAAAAATAATCACCATAAATTAAAGTAAGTCTTAAATTTTAGATTCAACGTTATCATTGTCTTCAGTTGCGTCAGGTTCTGGAAGACAATCTCTGGCAGTATTAGATGTTGGTAAAGATTGGTAATATTGGTGGTATGGCCTAGGTACATAGCGACAAGAGGTTTTTTTTCTTCACATCCGTGATTGAAAGTATTTCTTCGTATGCCTTAACAAAGTTTATACTATTTTGTTTGCCTCTTTTTTGTATGGTTTCAAGAGATAAGAAGTTTCCGTCAATGCTAGTCTTCATGTAAAGTTTGTTATTTTCATTTTTCCGATACTGACCGATACAAACCGATAAAAACAAGATAATAAAGTTCCTCATCGAAAGAACTTCTTGGAACCTCGGAAGAAATAATTCACACAATTATTGTGAATACGTGCGTTTTGTTCTTGTCAGCAATGTTTAGTATTTTCGACAGTTTGCAGATTATAATTGAATAACTGTATCAAATACAACACTGAATATAATGAATGTGACACATTCGTCATTTTGCATTGTACATATATATGCCGTTAGTTATATTTATACAAAACAAAATATCGAATATTCCATTTTCGTCAGTTTGCAGCATATTCGATATTTTGACCAAAACAAAATGACAAAATGTTCATATTCGATGGTTTAGACAGAATATTTCCCGCGTTTCTGATCAAGCTACAATTTCGATATTTTGCTACAAGGTGTATCACATTTAATGCAAGGACAAGGTATCGAATCTGAAAAACCCGATTTTTCACATTCGATAGTTGGAAATGGTAGGGACGATGTGATGACTACTTACCAATCACATCAGATGAAGTGCAAAAAGCCATATTACAACTAAAAGATGGCAAAGCTCCTGGACCTGACAATGCATATGCTGAGCTTATAAAACTATTTAACACCGACGGTATTCAACACCTAACAAAAGTATTTAATGACATATATTAAAGCGGAATAATACCAAGAACATGGCTGAAGTCGACCTTTATTGCTTTACCAAAGAAAACAAAATCCGTATCCTGCAGTGATTTCCGCACCATCAGCTTAATGAGTCATATTCTAAAATTATTTCTAAAAATCATACATTAAAGGATATATAGACTATGCGAAGAAAAAATCAGTCATACACAGTTTGGTTTTCGGAATGCAGTAGGTACAAGAGAGGCTCTCTTTAGTATACAAGTGCTATTTCAACGATGTAGAGACGTGAACTGCGACATTTATGCGTGCTTCATTGACTACCATAAAGCGCTCGATGCAGTAAAGCACGACAAGCTGATGGAGATATTAACGAATATTGGAATAAACACCTGTGATTTAAGAATTGTCAGCAATCTATACTGGAATCGAAACATGATCTATCCGGACAGAGGCAGGAGAATCCGACGATATCAAAATCAAACGTGGCGTCCGTCAGGGATGTGTACTACCACCACTGTTGTTTAACATATACTCTGAGGAAATCTTTCAAGAAGCAGTGGGTGATGTTGAAGCCGGAATTTGAATCAACGGAGAATCTATCAATAACATTAGATGCGCGGACGACACGGTAGTATTCGCTAACAGTTCTGAAACCCTCCAGGAGTTAATGAACAGAATTACAGAGGTCAGTCAGAGATACAACCTTTCACGAAACATTAAGAAAACAAAATGCATGATGATCTCTAAGAAGGAACAGCAATTTGGACAAATTAGTGTTAACGGTCAACAAATAGAAAGAGTAAAAACATACATCTACCTTGGTATGAACGTCAATGAAAATTGGGACCATTCCATAGAAATCAAATGTAGAATAGAGCAAGCAAGATCTGCATTTCAAAAAATGGCTAAGTTATTCAAATGTCATGATTTATCAATGCCCATAAAAATCAGGTTACTACGATGTTACATCTTTCCTATACTGTTGTACGGAGTTGAGTCATGGACTCTCACAGACGCCACCTGCAAGAAAATTGAGGCTTTTGAAATGTGGCTTTATCGTCGCATCCTGAAGATATCGTATATCGACCACGTTACTAATGAGGGTGTTCTGTTGAGAATGAAAAAAGAAAAAGAGCTGTTAATCACAATAAAAACAGCCAAAATCGAATACCTCGGTCACATCATAAGTAACAGCTAAAGATATGGACTGCTGCAACTAATCTTGCAGGGAAAAGTAGAAGGAAAACGGGGACCAGGAAGACGAAGGATTTCCTGGCTGAAGAATCTACGAACGTGGTTCAACACAACAACCACAAATCTTTTTAGAGCAGCAGTGTGCAAAGTGCAGATTGCTATGATGGTCGCCAACATCCAAAACGGATAGGCACTACAAGAAGAAGATATATTTTCGTCATTTTAAGAAAACTTAGTAACGACTGTAAATATGACGTTTTTACATTCAAAAAGTACACTTTTTAAATTGTCACTAAGGGCACACGCGATTCTTTCGTTCTGGTACACTGGACACTCCACAATTACATGTCTCACTGACAACTGAGTGCTGCACTTGGTCACATCGGAGCAGCCTCCTGGTTGAAGATATGCTTGTGGATAAGGAAAGTATGTCCTAGTCGGAGTTGGTTGATCATGACTTGGTCTTTTCTATTATTTGGTAAGATGAGTTTGATTCCGGATTGACTTAGATATTTTTTAAGTTTGTTGGCAGTGTGATCCCAAGTAGTTTGCTACGCTCTGTACATGTGGGCTTTGCTATTTACTTTGTGATTAGTGCAAGGCATTTGATTTATGATAGCAATACTTTGGTCGGTGGTTGCATTGCTTGCCAGTGAGTCCACTTCCTCATTACCACTTATTCCCATATGGGAAGGTACCCAGATGAAGGAAATATCTTTTTGTTGAGTCTGTAGGTAAGATAACTCTTCTTTGATCTTGAAAAGTATGGCGTGAGTTGTATATAGCTGTTTTATTCCAAGTAATGCGCCCATTGAATCGGTGATGATAACGTATTTGCTTTTTTGATAGAACCACATTTTTCCATGGCCTGATAAATTGCCGAAAGTTCTCCGGTATATATAAAACAATTTATTGGGATCCGTATGATAGACTTGTCGTTTTCGTAGGAGTATTTCTCATAAAAGAGTCACAGTCACATCCGACAGTCAAAAAAACACCCGCTATTTATTGGTGGCTATATCCTCCTGAGACCTGACCTGATCTTTTTTGTTTTTTTTTTTATTAAATAATAGAATTTGTTTGATGTTTAGTATAAAAACACATGTAAATTTTTCTGAATTTTTATTTTTTTGCTGAATGTGAAAAAAAAAACATGTCCATTTAAAAGGACATCAGGATCGCATCAATACAAACTTATTGTAAATGAAATTGTTTAAAGCAATTATTATTTCCCGTTAAACATAAAAATATGTCACATGATTCACAATAAACTTTTGTTTTACCCTTACAACCTGGAAGCTTACATCTAACAGAATTTTTTAACTCGGATGCCATTGCAGGAATGTGTTGTATCTTTCTCTTAGTAGGCGTTTGAAGTGATGTTCTAGGTTTGTAACTGTTTCTAGTTACCAGTGTTGAAATGTTCTCAAAATCAGAATTTTCAGAAATGTTATCTTTAAGGAGCAACTCAGAAACAGCTATTTTAAACTCCAGGAACTGCATAACGGTTTTATTAGCATCACCCAGTTGCTTATGGTCATCTCTGTACAGAATCCAAGAATTGGCAATCGCAAGATCAAATAAGTGAAAAATGGTTTTTACTGTCCATTTCTTACTTCTAGCTCCCATTCGATAATAACTGATCATCCTGTTAATTAAATCTATTCCCCCCATGGATTCGTTGTACTTTTTAACAATGTTTGGTCTAGGTACCTCAACATATCGGGAGTCCTTTTTTGACCATCGCTTACATTCATCTGAAGGTTCTATTTGCAACGCAGTTGACGCTAGCATAACTGATTTCATGTCATACCATTGGACTATGTTAATTTTTCCATCAGATCTTACATCTTGCTCAGAAGAACCACGACCTAATCGACTCATCACCTTATCTGATGTTACATGAACTGCTTTGGGTATTCTGGATCTCATTATTGTACCAGTTAAAAAAATATTTTTGTTTAACATGTACTCAAGTAAAGGTAAGGTGGTGAAATATCTATCAATGAAAACATGTGTTCCTTCTGATAATGTTGTAGATAACTTAATTACTGCAGATGGACCAACACCTAACTTCTTAACATCATCATCATTCTGCAGAAATGTATTTTTCCCTTGATAAATATCGAAGTCTAATATTAATCCTTTGGGAGTGGCGCAGACAAAATTTTTTAATCCTTCTGGATTAGGTTTACCTCGAACAAATTGTTTCATGTTACACACTCCCGTAAAAGGTATCATTTGTTCGTCCACAGCAACCTCACTGTATCTTGGAAGTGTTAAGCAACCTCTTCGTATTCTTTCAATCAAAGGCCGGATCTTAAATAATTTGTCAGCATTTCTTTGATCTTGAGGCACATCAGCTTCAATAACTACTTTTAAATTGCTTCTGATTTGAAAATATCTATCACGTGTCATGGCTTGTGCAATACCGTTGACTCTTGTTGTCTTGGCCCAAAACATTCTAATTTGTGGATACTTTAGACAGGACATTAGGATAGATATTCCAAAAAATTTTTTCACCTCAGTTAGAGTAACGTTCAAAGCTTTTCCTTTTTCTTGCAAAAATTTAATATTCGTACAATTACAAATATTCTCAGAATCTGAATCATCAAAATACATACCGACGTAGTTTTCAACTTTCCAATTTTGCCTCTCGTGGACTGTATCGACAATTCCAATAAAATCTACATGCTGAGGGACAAAAACACCCATTTTATTCCATGTATTTCGGTTCTCAAGCTTTTTCTTTCGTTCGTTGAGTGGCACGTTATCTAATTCATCTTCGGATGGCATTTCTGTCTCTTGTTCATCATCTGAGCCAAATTGAGCCAAATCTGATTGATGAGACAATTCTTCATTTGGATCAAGGCCGTCATCATAGTTTTCAGAATCTGAAACGTCTATATCCGAACTTTCCAAACATTCAAGAAGTCTTTCATGGTCTACTTCGGGTCTTAAAAATTTATTGTTACCAAAGACAGCTGAAACAAAAAAGTCTAATATAATATTTTATATAATTTACTATTTTATTTGGGAATGAAAGCTTTAATTGTAGTTTTAAATTAATTTATTGACGTTTTATGCACAATAATACATTATATTTTATGTATGCCTAAAGACCTGACGTCCATAGAAATGGACGTCCCTATTTTAGATAAAAACGAACTCAAAATGGTTTGCTAAGACAATTAAATCACATTAATATATTTATAATATCGTATGTTATTAGACTAAGCTACATTTAGGTTAATAATCTACTAAAATTAGCTACTTACCATCAATTGTTTTTCTAGAACTGCTCGCCATGTTTATCACTTGCGATTAAGAGGTTAACTAAATTAAAATGTGGTCTCATCAATACAGCGCGCTGTTGTCAGGTTCACTAATATGTACACTACGGTGGACTGTGGGACTAGGCGGTGTAAATTTAGTTCTTGCGAAAAAAATATATAATACGTAAATGTCCATTTAATTGGACATCAGGTCTCAGGAGGATATAAGTAGAAAATTAAGAGGTAACATAATAAAATAAACTTAAGTAGATACTACTACCTTCTCTAAAGAAAACTGATAAATACAAACGAGATCGCTTAAATCAAACGTAAAGCACGATGTCTGGGTTCTGACTGACGATGTGGCAACATGGGCAAAAGTTGCGCGTCTGCCTTTGGATAAAGCGGTTATTATAGGTAACGAAACGTGTATTGTAGGTACGTTTCGATTAACATCACTATTTTCAATTTTGTTCGGTTTTTGACGTGAAATACTCCTATGTGAGATAGAGCGAACAAGTATGTGTCCAAAACCAAACTGTATTGCCTTGAGAATGCATAAACGATTTCCGAAAACCTTACTTATCATTTACTTATCGTTTTCCGCTTTCCAAATAACCTCTTCACCTAAATATCATATAAAATGCATATGCGTTATATTTTTATTATAAAACATTTACAAAGTAATACCCTCATGGATTCTCTTACTCAGATACCACACCTTAAGTGGGAAATACGTTTTCTGACAAGGAATCTCAGTGGAGCGATTTTGAAACACGTCTTGTTTCGCTACCACAACATAAACATACGACTGCATATTCCCACTTCCACTAAATATTTCACCTCCTCGTCTCCTATTATAAAGTGAACTAAAAGTTCATAGGCGGAACATCATAGTTTTAGTACGACAAGTGTGTAGTCTGAATTGTTTTATTAAAAAAAAAACAGGTTCCAAGATGGGTTTTTAAAGGGAAACAAAGTAATAGTTATGTAACTTTTATTTCTTACTCAAAAAATTCTCTTAGTTTTCAAACAAATTCACAATGACAGTAGTAAATAAGTGATGGATTCGACCGATACTAGATACAAGTTCATTTTATTTAACAATGAAACACAATTGTGATTTTAACACAAATTTAATTATAATTTATCATCACTACAGCTGTTTCGGCAGAGTACATTTCTCAAGAGATCCATTTTTGGTGTGTTGCTTTCCTGTTGCATACACTGCCGTATCATCTGCGTAAAGGGCTGTAGATGTTCTTGGGTCTGTTTGTAAATCTGAAGAAAATATGTTATATATAAAATGGTAAAAAAACTGCCCTTCCATCCTTTCTTGGATTTCTTGGATCATGGACATCTTTTGGTTCGCTAAAACTTGAAAAGTTCTATTAGTTAAATACATGTCACTAATATATGTAATGGGATAGTCCAGCTCTGTTATTCTTGAAGATTATTGCCTGCTTCCAAACCGTGTCGTATGCTTTCCTATGTCCAGTATAACTATTTCTGTTCTTTGTCTTCTGTTAAACCTTATCTTTGTGGCGCTGAGGACTCTTGCTAGTTGAAGTTCGCAGTTTCTTTTTTTTTTCTAAATCTAAATTGATCCTCCTGGATGATCCTTATTCTTTCTGCATGTTTCGTTAGTTGTCTGTATATGATTTTTTTAGGATTTTTTCAATTGTTTCTAGGAGAGATATTAACCTGTAGCTTTTCGGTCTTTTTTCATCTTTCTTTAGTTTTACTAGAGAGATGATTGGTGTGTTTCCAGTTACTTGGAAAATGACCTTTCTCCAAGCAGTCCTTAAAGATATAGTACAGTTGTACTATTATCTTCTTTGGTAGTTCCTTGAGGGCGATGTTGTGTATTCCTTCTGGTCCTGATGCTCTGCTTTCTTTTAATTTCCTGACGATTTTGGCGACTTCTGATGGGTTTGTGTAGTCCTTTTCCTCTACTCATTTCTTCTCTTGATCCTTGCGTATTCTTCTGCTCTTGTTCTTACCTCTGACATCTCCTAGTTTTGTCTGTGTGTGGCTGCCATTCTTCTTGCTATTGCATCCACTTTTCCTTGTGTTGCGAAGTGTATTTCCTCGTCGTCTATGACTTGGGGCATCTTTTGTTTTCCTCTTCGTTTGGTTTTCAGCATTTTCCATACGTTTCCGTGATTTTCTTCTGCTTTTCTGATGTTGTTGTGCTATTTATTTTTAGTAAAACTTCTGAGTCTAACCCTTATTTCTTCCGATAGTATGTCTCCGTATTCCTTGCTTTCTTGTCTTCTTGTACTCTGGAAACCTCTTCTGGCCTTATTTCTGTCCTTTATGATGTTTTTGTAGTTCCGTAGGGTGATGATTAGTTCTTTGTTATTCGTTAGTTTTTTTGGTATGTTATCCTACATTGCTTGTTGAATTACTCTTGTTATTTCTTTGATTTTTCTTCCAACTTTTTATGTAGATTGATATTCTCTCCCAATTTCTATTTGGTTGAGTTGTTTTCAGTAGTTTGACCAATTTTCGTTTTTTTATCCTCATCTTTCCACTGGTTTGATTGTTAGAAGGTCTACCCTTGAAGTCATTTTCCTGTCACCGATTTGTGATCCGAACTGCATTCAAAGTTGGCCCTTACATCTGCCATAATTACGTCTTTTGTTATAAAAATGTCCAACGTAGAATTGTTTTGTCTTCTGTTTGGATTTATTCTTGTTGGTTCGTCTGCAGCGAATAAGATCTTATTTCTGTCTTCACAGTATTTTAGTAGAATTACTAGGACAACGGTTTCTGCTGAGTTTAGCATGGCATCTAATTTTTCTAGAACTGAATCTCCTTTTCCTTTCCTGCAGGTTGATAGTTGTGATGAGTCTAGTTTTTATGTAGAATTGAGTTATTTGTGCAATTAGCGGTCCATAGTATGCGCAATAATTTAAGAAGATTTCTACAGAAAAAAAAAACGATTTACAAAAATGTTTATAGGAAATAAAAGAGTGCAGCCGTTTTACAACACAACTGGAAGTAAAACACATCCTAAAATAATTGTTAAGGTTCTGTATTTAAGGTTCTGTATTTTCTGAGCATTGCATTTTCAGTATCACATTGTATATGAAATCAAGCACTTGTCATTTAAAGTGGCAGTGCTTACCCATTATAAAATTAGCGTCATTTACATCAGATTAAACTACAAACAACACTTTTATTGGATTACGTATTGGATATCCATTGATAACTACTGGTAACCGAATTTACTGACATTAATAATAGAAATCATAATCGCCAGCGCAAATTAGCCTCTGTAGTGAGACCACAATGTACTATAATATACATGTTATGGGGGGATTGGTAATTGTTGATGTAACAATAACGGCGAATGCGATATAGAATGACAGAATTGATTGATAACCTAGCCATAAATGGTATTATTGGAGCAAGGCCTGTGTTTATGTTAGACAAGAGCTAGTTTGCTGACGATACCTTGTCATGGTGATGTAAATGAGAGGTCACGGTGATAACTATAATAATTAGTATTAATAGAAAATAATAAACACTTTGTTTGTGTTGTGGTAGAGTTATTTTTTTTTGTTGCTGATAATAAAATTGAAGCTTGATACACTTGCGAGCAAATAAATCTAATCAACAGTAAAATAAGTTATATTTTTTGACTATGCTATTTGGCCAGTGTATATTTACATATACGTAAAATCAAAATAAAAATATCGTGAACAGAAGTAATTTTAATTGTAATGGCACCAATATTTGTAAAGTTAGTAAGTAAAAAACATAACAAAGATAACTTTACAAAGATAACTAACAAAATATTGTATGTGAGAATACATGTTATGAATAAAAGACATTATGTAATTAATCTTCTTCTTCTTTTTTTTTTGTGTCTATTCTCTGTGGATGTTGGCAATCTCGTTGGTGCATACAACTTTGTTGACAGCTGCTCCAAATGGATGTATGGTAGTCATTCCTGCCCACTGTCTGATGTTCTTCAACCACGATGTCCTTCTTTTGCCTTCTATCTTACCTTGTAAATTTAGTTGAATTAGTTGATCATTTGATAACAGATAACACATCAATTATATCTAGCTCTCAATTTGGTTTTAGAAAAATTACTTAACAACTAAAGCTTTATTAGAAGTATTAGAACATATTGTTCACGGTTTTGATGCAGGTGAACCTACTAATTGCTTAATGTGTGACCTTACAAAAGCTTTTGATTGTATAGATGTTTAACCACTATTGATAAAATTGGAGTACTATGAAATAAGGGGTACCATACATGACCTTTTAAAATCCTATCTTACAGGAAGAACACAGATTGTTGCATTTAATAATCAAGAATCTGATCCTTTACCAGTTTCAACCGGAGTACCACAAGGATCACTTTTGGGACCTCTGCTATTCTTGATATACCTATATCAATAATTTACCAAGTGCATTGAATAATACCAACTGTGTTTTTTTTGCAGATGACACAACCTTATTATGTAGAGGTAAAACTGATTACAGTCAGAAAATATTAGAAAAATCTAAAATCTAAAAATCTAAATCTAAAAAAAACAGGCTTTAAAGCAAACATACAAAAAAGAAGAAGAAGAAGTACAATAAGCGCGTACTGCCCTACTTGCATACGGAGTATGGAAAATAACAAGACACTGGAATATGGACACAGATCTATAGCTTATGATTCTTAAAAAGCCACACAAAAAGAAGTGATACTTCAGGACAAAATCCAATGGATAATAAACTTATTTAAGCCAGATAAATAACCAATTCGGGTTGGAATTTAAACCAACCTTTTCTACAGAACGTAAATAACTGAGCTTTTGTACAAAAAAAGTATGTATGATACTAAAGGATACTATGGATACTAAAGGCCTAGTATGGATACTATAAAACTCTGGTACAAAAAGTATGGATACATAAGGGTAACTTTTATACAGTAAAAGGAAGTTTTATTGTTAGGACCTAATCATAGCAGATCATCATCATCATCATCATCATCATTCCTCAACCTCTTGCATCCATTGTTGGATATAGGTCTCCTCCATTTTCTTCCACTGTTCTCTATCTTGCGCCTTCTGTATCCAATTTCCGATTGTTTTTCTCAAGTCGTCCATCCATCTTTTTGGTGGTCTGCCTCGGTGTCTTTTGTCTTCTCTAGGTCTCCATTCTATGAGTCTTTTAGTCCACCTATTATCATTTAAACGTGCTATATGTCCAGCCCATCTCCAGCCCATCTCCTTTGGCTTGTGCAATTTTTTCTATGACATCTGTCACTTTAGTCCTCTTCCATATTATCTTCATTATCCTATTTGGTACCACATCTCTTCTAGTTATTCCCAACATTGCTCTTTCCATTTTTTTTTGAGTTACTCTCAATATATTTGCAGAATGTTTGGTTAAAGTTATTGTTTCGGAACCATATGTAATAACATATGGTCATAGCAGATACATTAAAAAAAAACAATGTTTTATTTTGTTTATGTATTTATATTTCGTCGATCAAATTATTTATAAATTATTTTTCCATATTGTATATGAATTATTGTGCTTTCAAATGTACACCTCTTAATATTATTAAGATTTTGATAATATATATCAAATATAAAACATACAACAATTGACTTAATTCTTCTGTATTTTATAGAGTGCAACGAATTTCCATGTAAGCTTCTTATTTGCTCCTAAAAGCACATATAAGTCGAGAACAAAGAACATAAGCTTCAGGTATTACTTGTGTTTGCAAACAACATAAAAACTGTCGTAGAAACTATTACGCCGTTGCGCTACTGTACACACAAAGATCCATATAACTTTTCGTGCCACTAAGGCCTTTAATTATGCAGGGCCCATATGCTCAGGTCTCCATTACTTATTTATGAACTACCATGCAAAGTACTCTTCCTAAATCCTTTCCAGCTCCGTAATGGAGCTACTTGAGATCTGAATATTTATTTTCACCTAATCACATACGTTATTTATCCGTGCCGAATGGGAATCCAATTTGCTGAGTCTTGGTTAATTAATCTGTTCTTCGAATTGATTTTGATGTATTCGGTGGTGATTCACTTGACTTGATTGTTTCAGAGATTATCGTGTGGCTGAATACATACACTTTTAAGAGGTTTGGATTGATTATTATAGTAAGTTTTCAGAAGAAAACACGCTAGTTACAGTTTTCTGCTAGTAATTGACGAAATCAGACAAACAAAAAAGCAAAAAACTACAATGGATGTGAATAAAAGAAACAAAAGAAAGAAAAACATACAAAACATACAAAATTTACAAAGAAGTAAGAAACATAATGAACTGTGACATAAAAAAATATCAGCGAACATATTGGAAAAAAGTCTCACTAGAAAATGAGCATGGCATGTGTGGAGGTCAAAAAAAGGTATTAAATATGCTAATATAATATAAAAGGAGAAAATAAAAAAAAGACAATCAAATAAAACCTGCAACTTGGACAAAACAATTATAGTGAGAAATTATAGAACACTGCATAGTGAGAAAAATGACACAGATATATTACAAAACAAAACTACAGTAACATAGATATTTCCGAAGATATACCTAACTAGTAAAAAGGTAAAAACATCCGTCAGGAAAATTGAAAAATAGAAAATCTCCAGGAACTGATAATATAATTCCGAGCTTACGGTGGCCCAGAAATCGTGAGAGAATTGAAAAATATAATTTAAAAAATACTGACCTAAGGCATTCTGCTACACACTAGTAAATACTGTATTCTTTTTTATTTATGCAACCACGCCCTTTAAATCTGATTTGGAGGGCTGCTATGTCTACTTCGTACTTTATTAATTCCTGTGCAATACTTTGCATTTTGTCCGACTGCAGCATGGTTTGGACATTCCAGGTTTCCAGTCGCAAATCCATCATTAAGTCCTTATTCCGTAGCTCTGGTCGTTCTTCATTGGTCCGTCCGGTTAGGTCATTGTTCGTAGCATTCGTGATAGCTAAGTTTAAGGTGAACACGTTATCGGCCTATTGCACCAGAGTTCAGTGCCAGGGCTGCTGGCTATAGCTTCTGAACAAGCTATGCTTTCTCCCTTCCTCGTTTGCCCTGAGCCTACCTTCCATTGGGTTTGGTAACCCAATAGGGTTGTTCAGGTTTCCGGAGTTCACCCGTGTGATCAAGATTACACTTCTTGGAGGTGAGGATAGGAATTGAGTAGGAGAGGCTAAGGTGATATCTGGAAGCAACCCTTGTATTGCGCCTCACTACTCCTTTGAACAAAATTTTTCGCTGAGATATCGCATTTTAAAATTTATTAGTTTTAAAGATCTCAACACTATACGATTAGAATCAAAATTTTACCAATACCAAAGATCAGAATAGACTCGTACCGTCCTATATCACTCACTAATATAGCATGCAAAGTTCTAGAAAAAATTATAAACAAAAGACTGTTGTGGTACTTAGAACTAGAAAAACTTTTAATTCCTCAGCAAAGCGGCTCCCGTCAAAATAGATCATGCGTAGACAACTTAGTAGATTTAGAGTCAGAGATACACGAAGGTTTTGCAAATAATCAAGAGACCATCGCAGTATTCTTCGATATCACCAAGGCATACGACACGGTTTGGAGATTTAATATTATATCAAAATTATACAAATGGGGAATCAGGGGTAATATGCTAAGATTCATAGAAAACTTTCTTCAGTCAAGAGCTTTCTCTGTTCGCGCCGATAATTCCACTTCATAAAAAAAAATTTAGAAAAACGGAACAACTCAGAGATCAGGTATGAGCCCAACTCTTTTTTTCGTAGCTATCAACGATATATTGGATCACTGCTCCCCGCTAGTTAAGGGAAGACTATATGCCGACGATCTGGTTCTATTTGCAAAGGGCAAGAATATAAGAATAATTCAAAAACACTTACAAGAATCTATTTATAAATGAGAGATATGGTCAATGTCAGTAGGCGTGTAATTCTCCCCACTAAAAACAAAATGCATGTTTTTCTCAAGAAGCCACCGGCCACAGAGAACATCTTTAAAACTGTATGGCGAGCCGCTCAAATTCTCAGAAAAAATTAATTTTCTCGGAATGGTATTTGACCAAAAACTAACATGGAAACAACATATTTTAGAAATAAAAAAGTCTTGCCAAAATGGATTAAATATAATAAAAACATTATCAAATAAAAAATGGAGATCCGACGAAACCATGTTATTAAATATTTATAAGTCACTCGTTACATCAAAAATAGATTATGGGGCTATTGTGTATGCCTCCGCTAAAAACATGTTACCAAGCAACTTGAAGTTATTCAGAACACAGCACTTCGCATTGCCATAGGTGCATTTAGAACCACACCAGTTAAGAATCTCCAATGCCTCACAGGAGAGCCACCTCTTAATCTACGAACAAATTATTTATGCCTTTCGTATGCAGCATCAGTCGCCAGCAACAAATTCCACCCAGTATTTCAAAATGCATTTACGGACCGTTACCTAGAAGCTTATAACAAAAGTAGGTTCGATCCACCATTCTACGAAAGAGTTCGAAGAAATTTAAAAGATCTACAACTCCAAATTTCTGACCTCTTTCCTTCAAATGTAAAACCTCCACCTCCCTGGTTAATCATGATTCCCGAAATCAATACGACACTACTCCAATATAACAAATCAGATACATCACCCACTGTAATCCGACAGTCATGTTTAAAGGAACTCGAGACTTACGGAAAAAGCTTTTGCATTTATACAGATGCCTCCAAATCTGCAAATGACGTAGGAGCAGCATTTGTCACTCCATATTCCTCTTCCCAATTTAAATTAATGCCAGCCACTTCTATATACACAGCAGAATTATATGCAATATTACAAGCCCTTATTCATATCAAAAGTACAAACCATTCTTCTTCCGTCATTATCACAGATTCTCTAAACTCCTTAACAACAATCGGTCAACTATATACTAAGAACCCTATAGCCTTACTTGTCAAGAAAGAACTAGCTGCCTTACAAGAATCTGGTTCAGAAGTCAAATTTATGTGGGTTCCATCTCACACGGGAATACAAGGTAATGAAAACGCAGACCTCCAAACAACAGAAGCTACCAAAAATGATCAAGCTGTAATAGTGTCAAAGACTATCTGTAGTGATATAAAACAGTTCATTAAAGAAAAAGTGATTAGTGCGTGGCAAAATAAGTGGAACTTATCGGAATCTAAATTAAAAGAAATTAAATCGACAGTGAAACCGTGGCGCCTAGTAAACTTAAAAAGAGCTGACCAAGTCAAAATTTCTCGACTTCGATTAGGTCATACCAATACTACTCATAAGCACCTAATAAGTAAAGAAGACATTCCAGTGTGTGATTACTGTCAAGTCAATATTACTGTTAAACATCCTAACAGAATGTGGAAAATATACAGTTAACAGACAAAATAACAATATTTCCAGTGACTTAAAACCAGTATTAGGTGAACATTTAAATACTAAAAACTTAATTAGATTATGAATTAAGATGAACTTAATTAGACTAATGACCCAGGTGGTTGAAGCGACTATTATTAGTAAATAAAAAAAAAAGATCAGAATGACTTAACATAAGGTTTCTGTGTACCTGGTGTAAGTCTGAGCTCCACATTTCAAGAGTGATGCAAAAATAGAAGTTTTAATAACTTTTCTTTAACCGTTTTAAAGTGTAGGTAAGTCTTAATCTTTTAAATGACGCAAATTTTATCTAGTCACGAAGATTGAAGCATTATACCTACTAGTTTACTGTAATTATCATCTCAAAAAAAATATAATTAATAAAATCTCATTGATTTCAGAATGTTAATATTAAGCACTCAATGAAAGTCAATAATAAAGGCGGTACTACAAATGTGTTCCCACCAAATGTGAACCACCCATTGTACCTTATTAATATTTCGATTTGTCACCTGCAAAGGAGGAGGTTCTTGTTTTACTAATAGTATCTATAAATGTTTGGATTGGATACTGTTATCAGTTAAGTCAAAAACAAGTTATGAAGCACCAATAACCATGATATATTTTGTAGATATGATATATTAAGTAGATAGTTTTTCTTTATAAGAGCAATACCAGAATGCTAAGAGTGGTTTTATATAAATAACTGGAATAAATTTTGCAATAAATATGTAATTTCACTTAAAACTCATTTACTCCTTTTAAAATTAAAATTACATGCTATTGTTTTTTATTCCAGTCTGGAAATACATTTTAAAACACTTACTTAAATTTAAACATTGATATAACTCCTAATATTAGTATGTGGATACATAATAAAAACAATGTTTGTATTTTGAGAACGATTTTCGAAGTGGAAATTTTTTAAATTTATTTAAATTAATGTGTCACGGCTGCAATGGCCATGGACACAAACAATATTGGGTACAATAATTTTATTACAATAAACATATGTTACTAATTGCTATAGTTAATTTATAAGCTTAGAACCTTCTTTTTCTTCTTCTTCTTTTTTATAAGCAAAATGCTTGTTCAATGTCGATTAATGCCTCTATTGGAGGTTATCACTTCATCTTTTGCGTGGTCGCCCGATACTTCTTCTACCTTTTGGTGATTTGTCCCTCGCTATTCTGACTAATCGGGTCTCTTCCATTCTGTTTATGTGTTCGTTCCATTCCTTTTTTCTGTTCAGTGTCCACTCATTTATTTCTGGTATATTACATTTTCTTCTGATCTCTTCACTCCTCATTCGATCCCTCAGTGTGTTTCCTGTAATTCTCCTCAGTAAACGCATCTCCGCTGTTTCTAGTAGTTGCTGAGTTTTGGAGGTATCCGGTCTTGTCTCTGAAGTGTATGTCATTATTGGTCTTATTGTTGCTTTGTAGATTCTTGATTTCACGTCGGTATTAATGTGGGGATTGCGCCATATCGTGTTATTAAGACAACCTGCTATTTTATTAGCCTTTTGTACTTGATTTTTCACTTCCTTCTCCACATCTGACTTGATAGCTTAGAACCTATGACTAATTAATACAACAGTTTTATCACTAAGTTATAAGTTAAGTGTGAAGTACATGGAAAACAAGGGGTCATATTCTGTTGAACAACTGAATGTCTTTCAAGAGACCAATTAGGTTAAAAACTTGATCAGACGAGTTTAAAACGTCTTTGATATTTGACTTAAGTTTATGTTGCACTCTGTGTTTTGCATACCGGAGACACTCGATCAGGATATGTTTCAAAGAATGCTCGGATTTCATTAAATACTCATGATATTTGACTTTTTCGTTTCTAGACATTTTTGGAAGTTCAAATTTTTCAACAGTCTGCCGGATCTCATGTAATGCACTCTTGATTGTGTTTCAGTGGGTTTGCTAGGTATGATACTGTTGTTGCTTAAAAGTTTGCTTTAGGTCATTACGGATTTGAATATGTTGAGCTTTTAAGGATTGACTGTATACTAAGGATTGACTGATTGAAGCTTGCTTGGCAACTTGGTCTTCTCCTTTTGGCATCATAACCCTGGATGGGTCTTTGCCTGTCTGGCTATGTCCTTTCATTCAGATCTCTCTTGTGCCCTTCTTCTCCATTGTCTTATGTTCATTGTTTTCAGGTCGTCTTCCACGTCATCCAACCATCTCGTTCTGGGCCTTTCTATGGGCTTCCATTGTAACATTGTCTTTGTTGTTTTTGCATCGTTTTGTCTCTGCACATGTCCCAGCCATGACAGTCTTTGACTTTTCACAAATCTTACAATGTCATAATCTTCATTAAACTAATTAACCTCGTTGTTTCTCCTGTTTCTCCATGTGCCAACTTCCTCTTGTACCGGCCATATACTTTCCTCAGTATTTTTCTCTTGAATGTCCTGAGTTGGGCTTCATCTTTTTTCGTCATTACCCAAGTTTCATATTCATAGGTTACTACGGGTCGGTCTAATCAGTGTTCTGTAGATAGTCATTTTGGTTCTTGTGTCTAATAATTTCGATGTCATCAATCTTTTATTAGCATAGTATGTACGATTCCCACTGGAAATACGTGCATTAATTTCGCTACTTACGGAGTTCTTCTGATTGATTTCTGTGCCGAGATGTGTAAAGGCGTCCACTCGTTCGATAGTGTAGTTGTCTATTGTGATATTATTTTCATTGTCAGTTATTCCTTTGACTGTCATATACTTCGTTTTTGCTTCGTTTATTTTGAGACCTCTTTTTCTTGCTTCAGGATCGATTTGTTTGAACACTTCCATTAGTCGTGGCTTATTTTTACTAATGATGGCTACATCGTCTGCATATGCAGTAATTTGTACTGATTTGGTGTTTATATGGCCGGTTATATTGGTTTTTCTGATGACTGCCTCAAGAACTAGGTTGAATAGCATGGTTGATAGGGCATCTCCCTGTCTTACTCCCATGTTGATGTTAAACAGGGGTGTCAGTTCTCCATCTACTCTGACTGCGGCTTTTAAACCCTGCAACGTCATTTTTATGAGGCTGATGTATTTTTTAGGTATACCTAGATTACAAAAGTCTTCCAGCATTCTGTCTCTTTTCACACTATCAAAAGCTTGTTTAAAGTCTATATACATATGATATAGGTCTGGCAGCTTGGTCTGCTTTTTCATTACCGGGGATACCGACATGGGATGGTAGCCAGATGATCGTAACATCTACACCTTGAAAAGCGAGTGCACTGTGTGTCCTATGGATTTCTTGAACTAATGGATGTTATCAATTGTAGTGACGACAGGGAGTCTATGTATATTGCTTGGTTTTTATGATCTGTTTTTAGTTTTTTTGAAAGCCTCTAGTATTGCATAGAGTTCTCCAGTGTATACGCTGCATAAATTCGGTAAAAAAGATGATTTTATTACTTCATTATGTGTGGTAACGGTACATCCAACGTCTGCTTCTCTTTTGGAGGCATCTGTATACAGAATTGTTTGGAATTGGTTCTTGCTTATGATTTTTTTGAAGTGTTGCCTTATGAGAAGGCTTAAGGGTTCATGTTTACTGTATTCTAATAGAGAAGTGATTGAATGTGGTATTGGTCTACTCCAAGGCGGAATATCCGGGATTGGGAAGGGATATGTTTTAGTAAGGAAGTGGAAATTGAAACGTCAATAAACGTACTTTAACCATTAGTTGTGGCTTTTTCCCATCTAAATACTAATTGCTCCTTCGTATAACCAAATTGACCTAATTAATTCTTAAAATAAATATCATACTACTAACTGTAAAAAATCTTATAATAACTGCTAAAATATAATTTTCACAGCTTCTTTCCCTCATTCCACTTACATTCACTTTGTTAATCATCCAATAAAACCCGATCTAACGTCATGAATATTTAATGCGGCATTATATAAGACTTTTTCACACAATGCTAGTGTTATGCCGGCTGGTTGCTGGCGAAGAAGGAAATATTTATGTATATAATTATGGAAAAAGACGAAATTACATCCAGTGGAGAAGCACGTAATAAAAATGGAAAAATTCCATCTGCAAACAGCTCGCATTTGCTCGAAAGTTGGATTTCGGAAGATAAATCATTTTCCGAGAAGAGGCTAGCGTTGAAGTTGAAAAGCAGCGGCGTAGAAATTAGAACAAGTCTATTAGTAGATAATACATCTGTATTGGCGACTTTTGTAAAATGTTTTCGATATCGAACTATTTACTTGAATGGTAAGATAATTGACTTATATATGGCAGGCACTATTTCCATCATTATCTTCTTCATAATGTTCTTCTTCTTTCTGGACCTCTTTTTCCATGCACCTTGTCTTGAAGTGTGGTTCGAAGTAGGTCGTAATATATGGCCCAAGTATTTTAGTTTGCTACGTTATATTATTATGACTAGTTCACAGTCATTACCCATTATGTGAAATAACTTCTTCGTTGATAACTTTTGTCTATACAGAAAATTTTCAACATACGTTAACACTACCACATTTTAAATGTTTAAAAAGCATTTAAAATATTGCACCCAAATAGCAAAAGTTCTTGGTATTTCTGTCATATTCAAGAATAGAACTTTGAAAAATGGTCACAAAATATAACACCAAACAGACATAAAATTCATGGGAGTGTGGTTGGACAAAAGACTATCCTGGAAAAAATACATAGATCAACTTATCGCATCGTGCAATAAAATATTAAATATACTAAGAACTTTATCTAAAAGGGATTGGGGCTCTGATTACGATACACTAATTAGTCTATATAAAGCATTAATAAAATCTAAAATAGAATTTGGCTCCATTGCATATATTTCTGCATCTGATACAACACTAAAACCATTAGATAGTATACACAATACCGCATTAAGAATTGCTCTGGGAGCATTTAGAAGAACACCGGTAGAAAGTTTATATAGTGAAACTGGAGAACCAACTTTACTACACTGTCGCATTTATTTAACATTAACACATGCAACTTTTATAACACCCAATCGAAAGAGACCTATTTTGATAATTCATTCAATAACAAACATATACTTCAAAATAGATCTAATTCACACAAACCTTTCTATAAGAGAATTCGATTCTATCTAAGATATTTAAACCTAGATTTTCCAGATATATTTTAAATAAATTTGAACCATCCTCCACCTTGGTCTACCAATATCCCCGAAATAAATTATAATCTTAATGTAATTAATAAGCATTCTACAAATCCGGCTGTTATTAAAAATAACCTCAATACAATCATAAACAAATATGGAGAAAATTGCTGCAAGATATTTACAGATGCATCCAAATGCAACACAGGAGTTGGTGTATGGCATATGTAACGTCTAAGAATCAATTTCAATTCAGACTGCCCAAATATTTCAGCATCTTCTTTGCTGAACTTTATGCAATACTCAAAGCTCTTGAACATATTAACAATAATAAAATAACAAAATGCTTGATACTAAGTAATTCCCTTGGTGTTTTACAAACCTTAAATCATATGTATCCTAGAAGCTCCCTAGAAAAAATGCTAAAATCTGAACTAAAGCTAGCTAAAGAAAATTCCAGACGCATTACCTTCATATGGATCATATTTCATTGGTATTGATGAAAACAGCTACAGACCAGTGTGTGAGTAAAGTGTCGGAAACTGTCAAAACAGATGTAACGGAGTGTCGAAATCCCGCGGGTGATATAAAAACATCTATAAAAAATTTAATTACGTGTAAGTGGAACCAAGAATAAAATTATTCACAGAGAATACTACGAAAAATTACAGACAATGTTTATCTATGGCTACCTAGAACTCGAAAACGAAAACTGCAAATCATGGTTGTCTCTGTTTTGGATGGAATGGAATTTGGATGTTTTTAAATGCTCCTATTAATTTGGGTTTTATGGTAGTCGTTTTGTAAGAGTTTTTGCCTTATTAAATTAATTTTAGATGACCTGTGGTAGGGAAACAAGAGTGTTGATAACTGAATTGAGTTGGGCGGGGTGATGATGTGACTGGGCAGTGAGACAACGGTTTGTATGAGTGCACAAGCAAAATGATACATTGGAGGCCAAGAGCAGACAAATGTAGTAGAGGAAGACCATCTACACGTTGGGCTAAGACAGCAAGCGTATCACGAAAAATTGACAACAAAGAGCACAAAATCACAAAGAATGGAGAAATTTAAGGAAGGCCTATGTCCAGCAATAGACGTGATAAATAAAGGTTGGATGATGGTCCAGCAGGTGGGTTTAAGATTTGATAAGGAAAATGCTGTAGTTTCGAAATGTTTCACGTAGACATCAGCTATTACGGGAGAGAAGGTGATCTCATTGGGGCACCTTTGGTTTGAAATGATTTTGGAATGAAAAGTATATATTAAAAATGCAGTGTTTTATAATGCATGTGTTTTGGAGGATTTGATGTTTAGAGTCCAAGATGGAAATATTTTCATCGATAGGACTGATGATAAATAAACAATGTCAAAACTAACTAGTATATCTCAGGGTAAAATGGAAATATTTTGCACAAAATCAATGAAATGAAAAGAGTTTTTGACAAAGGAGCCTTTTCAGCTAATGGTTGTAATGATAAAGCAAGTTCTTTTGCCAATTTCTGAGTTGGTCAGTTGTATGGACTGACTAACCATAGTTAATCATTATGGCTAGTACAAGATGGTTACAACAAGTTACTGATCATGATTTTCGGTCGTCAAGATCCGGCAGGGGTAGACAACCAAAAGACTGTAGGGCTCCCCCGGTCGTTAATCTACGAAAACCCTACAAAAAGAATAAAGGTGCAAAGATCGCTACCTGGAATATTAAAACAATTTATGAAGCCGGAAAGATACACAACGTCATACAAGAAATGCAACGCATGTCTGTCAAAATATTGGGACTAAGTGAAACCAGATGGCCAGACTCGGGTGAACAACAGATTTTAAATTCCAAAATATACTATTCGGGAAATAATGATCCAAACCATCGAAATGGAGTAGCAATCATTGTTGATAAGAACTTATGTCAATCAGTCACTTCTTTCAGTCCTATCTCAGATAGAGTAGTTATGGTTTCTTTAACAATGATCCAACGAAAGTTAAATATAATCCAAGTATATGCTCCAACTTCCGACAAGACAGACGATGAAATAGAACAATTCTATAAAGATATACAACAAGCCCTGGATAATACAAAGCATAGAGATATCACGATTGTTATGGGCGATTTTAACTCAAAAGTAGGAAAAGGAGAAGTAGAAGATATTGTAGGGAAATATGGACTTGGTTTAAGAAATGAGAGAGGGGAAAGATTGGTGGAGTTCTGTCAAGAGAACAGTCTGGTAGTTACAAACACTTATTTTAAGTTACCTAATCGTCGACTCTACACCTGGAGATCGCCTGCGGATAATGATAGGAAAGTTATTAGAAACCAGATAGACTATGTTTTAATAAGAAAAAGGTTTCGGAACTCCATTAAATCAGCAAAAACATACCCTGGGGCTGATGCAGCCACAGACCACAATCCCGTTGTTGTATCATTCGATCTCCGATTTAAAAAACTAACTGCACGTTGCAATAAGAATCAAATACAACGTTCATTTTTGAAAAATTCATTTGTAAGAGATCAGCTATCCAAAAAAATTAACGAGGAAATAAAGATAAATATAATCGATCCAGACGAAGATTCGAACAGAAAATGGGAAACATTTAAAAACATAATGCTGAATCCAACGAAGGAGATTCTAAAAGGAAAGAAAAATAATAACACAACAAAGTCATGGATTAATGATGAGATACTGCAATTGATGGAAAAGAGAAGATTGTACAAGAACGTAGACATCGAAAAATATAAAGACATATATGGTGTAATTAGAAAGAAAATAAGAGAAGCCAAAGAAAAATGGTACTCAAACAAGTGTGAGGAAATAGAAGTACTATTGGAAAGGCATGATGACTTTAATCTACATAGGAAGGTAAAAGAACTGGCCGGCATCAGAAAAACAAACCACAGTAGTGTTCTATTAGATGAAAAAGGTAAAATTATCCTTGATAACAACAAGAAAATAGAAAGATGGAAACAATACATACAGGAATTATTTAAAGATGAGAGACAACCAGAAAACATAGAACTATACAACAGTAGAGAAACGGGGCCCAGTATAACAAAAGAAGAAGTCATGCATGCAGTAAAATTGGCAAAAGATAATAAAGCTACAGGTCCTGATGAGATACCAGCGGAAATTATAAAATTAATCGCAGAAGATCAAATAGATATACTAAAAGACTTGTACAACACCATATATGATACAGGCGTCATTCCAAAAGAATGGCTTAAGTCGACGTTCGTGACTCTACCGAAAAAAGCTAACGCTAGAGAATGCTGTGACCATCGAACCATCAGCTTAATGAGCCACACTCTAAAGATATTCCTGAAAATTATACATCAAAGAATTTTCAGAAAACTGGAGCAAGATATTAGTAACACGCAGTTTGGCTTCAGAAACGCAATGGGTACAAGAGAGGCCTTGTTTGCCCTGAATGTATTGGCCCAAAGATGTATGGATGTTAACCAACCTCTTTATGTCTGTTTCCTTGATTACAATAAGGCATTTGACAAAGTCAGACATAATCGCCTCCTACAGCTACTTCAAGATAAAAATCTGGATATGAAAGATATTAGAATAATATCAAACCTTTACTTTAATCAAGTTGCATCTGTAAAGGTTGGCAACGAACTATCAGAAGAAATAGAAATACAACGAGGGGTAAGGCAGGGATGCATATTGTCTCCGCTGCTTTTTAACCTCTATTCAGAAGAGGTAGTTCAGAAGGCACTAAAGGAAACATCAAGTGGAATTAAAGTCAACGGAGAACTTATAAATAACATCAGATACGCCGATGATACTTTAGTAATCGCAGAGTCAGTTGAAGAATTGCAGGTTCTGATAAATAAGATTGTAGACAGTAGCGAAGAGGCTGGACTTACTTTAAATATCAAAAAGACGAAATTCATGACCATCGCAAAGACACAACAACAGGACACGTTATGGATTAGGGACGAACTCGTTCAAAAGGTGAACAGATATACATACTTGGGAACAATCATAACCGAAAACAACGATTACACACAGGAAATCAAATCACGTATAGGAAAAGCCCGATCAACATTCAATACTATGAGAAAAGTACTTTGTAGCAATGATCTGAGTCTGCAACTTAAAGTACGAATGCTTAGATGTTATGTATTTTCTGTGTTATTATATGGAATGGAGGCTTGGACGCTTAAAAAAGATATAAGTAACAGAATAGAAGCGTTTGAGATGTGGGCTTATAGAAGAATTTTAAAAATAAGTTGGATCGATAAGGTTACGAACAACGACGTTTTAAAAAGAATGAACAAGGAAAAGGAGATATTAAATACAATTAAAATAAGAAAATTGCAGTATCTGGGTCATGTCATGAGAGGTGAGAGATATGAGTTGCTGCAGATCATTATACAGGGAAAGATACTGGGCAGAAGAAGCATAGGCCGACGACGTGTATCCTGGCTAAACAATTTGAGGCAGTGGTACAATTGTAACTCTGTTGAGCTGTTTAGAGCAGCAGTGTCAAAGGTGAAGATAGCCGTGATGATAGCCAACCTTCTTAAAGGAGACGGCACTTAAAGAAGAAGAAGATGGACTGACAATGGGTTTTAGGAGAACATTGGACTTATGGATTTTTGGATGTTTGACCGATGACACAGACTGACAAGTACCACGACCTAGGTTCACACTTTATTTTTAAACTTTAATATATAAACCACATATTCATGCCTCCACTGCAATTTTAGTGTTTGCTACAAGTACTACCAGAATACACTGAGGATAATCTGATTCAGATCGGAAACGTTATGCAGCTCTAATTTTTGGACGATAATTTTAACAAGTTTTAATAAAAAAGTTTTTATATCATTTATATACTTCTGTATAGTTTTTTAGCTATGGTACACAGCCAACCACTGGGATTTTCCCATTAATTTTAGGTTGTTATAAAGATTTTTGAGGGCACGTCGTTCTGAAAGACTAATATTTGACAGTGGGGGTTTGGAAGTACGGAGAATTCTGGCGATATTTTGTCTGGCAACTTCGGCTTGGTCGGAAGGAAGATGAGAAAACGTTTTTTCTGTTTGAGAAATAATTATCTCAGTTGGAATGAAACAAAAGTTACAGAAAAATTAAAGCCTTTTGACTGAGCTTTGGTAGCTGAATTGGATATATAAATATCTAAGAAATTGCGAACAACAGTAAAGGGCTGTTGATTCAAAATGGGCTGTGGACTTTTCTGAGATAATCCATTTTGCGAATAACAAACAGATAAAATCAGAATTTGGTGTTTATTAAAAGTACAATAAATGTACGACCAAATACTTATCATGTCGGGACTCGGAATAGTATTATGAGTTTTTTTTCCCTCATAATTTACTATGGAATCACTAACAGAAGAATTTTACTGTCATCATGGCATGTGTTTGTCTTTTTAAATATGAATTACATGCTGTGATTTTTTTCTGACGGATATTTTTAAGTTAAAGTTGATTTTATGTAGTCGAATAAACTATCTTATAAGTAAAGTCGTCCCAGGAACGCAACTCAACAGTATTGGCAATATCATCTTAAAGTCGTCTACTTTAAAATGTAAAATGTATGTTTGAATTGGTAATATAAGTGAGTCAGATAAAATTAAATTATTAGAAGAATTTTTCACTGAGTAACACAAAACCAAAATTTGTTTAATTTACTAATGTTTGCATTTTGAGAATGATTTCCAAACTGGATATTGAAACTTCAATAAACTAACTTAACCTTTAATTGTGGCTTATTCCCATTTAAATAGTAATTATTTCTACATATAATACCAAAAAGAAAAAAAAGGCATCCAATAAAATTTGTCAGCTTTATAAAGAAAAAAAAAATTATTACTTTTACTACAAAATATTTGAAATGCATTCTTATATTGTTTTTTTTTTATTTCAGGTACGTGACTTTCTGTGGATTTTCAGGGGTAAGCTGCTATTTTTACAACTTCCAAACTATTTTTATTTCGAGGTGTTTTGTTTGTATACACACACTGAAATGCTGTCCCGTTTTTTCATAACCGATATTCAATTTTTCGATAAAAATATAAGCCTTTACTCATTTGAATTGCCCTGTTTGGACGTTTTTTTAGCTTCATCGTGTAATATGGTAAATTGAATAATAACTGTAAAAAATTTAATTAGTTCTGTATTTTTCCTTCCAAAATACAAATTTACAATAAGAAGGGAAATTTTGACTTGATTTTCTTCATTTTCTCTCTCTGTCTCTATCTCTCTTTCTCTCTTTATAAATAAGATTTCTTCTCCATTACTGAAGGTGAGCTATAACTACAGCAAAATATATAGCAAAACTATATATTTAGTTAAATAATAGTGTTAACGTCTGAAGAGTTTCTTCATTGATAAGCTTTATCATTTCTACGTATATTTCATCTCGACCTGAGGCTTTTTGTTGCTTTGCCATATCGATTTTTTTGTAACTTCTGATGTTAATATATCAGGTATTGTTTCTTGTATTATATTCATTTGTAGTTCTGTTCTCTCGTCATCAAACATATCTTTGATGTATTTTTCCCACATATCTACTACAATTTCTGGACCAGATACTATTTGGTTGTTCTTATCTAGTAAAGTTGTAGTGATTTTTTCTTCATATTTGTGACTTCTTTAATCGTTTTCCTCACAGTTGCTGCTCATTCATTCTTCTTTGGCTTTCCTGATTTTGTTTCGGATGATTCTCTGGGTTTCTTTATATTTTTCTTCATTGCGATTTTTGTAAGATCTTAAGTCCATCAGTTCTAGGACTTCTTCTGTCATCCATGTGTTCTTTGTTTTTGTGATGTTGTCTTGTAGTTGTTCTCTTTGTATAGTTGTGATTGTTGTTTTGAAGGTGTGCCAAATACTTTCCATTGTTTCTTCTGCTTCGGCGGGTGATTCACTGAACTTTTCTTTGAGTGTATCATTAAGTGTTTTCTCTATTTCTGCCTGTACTATTGGATCTTTATGATTTTCAAGGCTAGGTTTTATCTTCTCTTTGCATTTGATTTTCTTTAGTTTAATATATCGCTTGCTAAAAATATTAATATATCATCTTCTCCTGATCCTCCAAAAAAAACATGTCATAGTAGGTTTTTTTTGTAAAACCTGTAACAAAATCAGAAATTCAGAGTATTATTCATTCCGTAAAACCAAAAAAGTTTCCTGGCATAGACAATATTTCCGCCAATCTGTTGAAGATCATTAGTAATTATGTTGTTGATCCGATAACTGATTTAATAAATAAAATATTTGAACATGGTATATGTCCTGATCTTTTTAAAAAAGCTGTAATTATACCTATATTTAAAAAAGGTGATACAAAATTGATGCAAAATTATCGACCTATATCACTTATTACCAGCCTGGCAAAAATTTTTGAAAAGGCCTTAGCTGAATGTGTAAATCAATATCTTACAAAGTTTAACCTGCTGTCTCCAAACCAATTTGGCTTCAAGAAGAGATATTCTACTACAGATGCTATAACGTCCGCTACTGATTATTTATATAAGATGCTGGATAATGGCTCTCCTACTTTAGCGATATTTTTGGATCTAGCTAAGGCATTTGACACTGTTAGTAGTCAGCAGTTGTTAAGTGCTTTGGATCATCTTGGAATAAGGGGCATACCGTACTTACTATTTCAAAGTTATTTAAAAAATAGATCACAAATTGTTAACATTAATAACAAAGTAAGTGCTGAAAAAACCATTGAGTATGGTGTGCCGCAAGGTACTGTTTTAGGACCTTTACTGTTTTCAATATATATAAATGATCTAGCATCAATGAAAATAAACGGAAAGATTATTTGTTTTGCTGACGATATTGTCATACTTTACACTAGTAATTCTTGGGAAAAACTTAAAACTTTGGCAGAAACAGAAACTGTAAAAGTTCTAGAATGGTTAAATAGGAAATTACTGACAGTTAATACTGATAAAACTTATTTCATACTATTTTTAATATACAAAAACAATTTATCCGACTTCTTGGAATTAAATCTAAGCTATAATAACGCGTTCAATAAAAAAAATAGGAAAAAATTCATAAAATATTTAGGAGTTTATATTGATTGTCACTTGAAGTGAGACGTGCATATTGATATGGTATGTAAAACTCTAAGAATGTTATTATACAAATTTAGATATCTAAGCAATATTCTTAATTTGTCTTACTTAAAGACAGTATGCTATTCTTTGATAGAGTCACGTCTTAGATATGCTATTTTAGCATGGGGTGGAACATATGCTTCTTATTTAAATAAACTCGAAATATTACAAAGAAGGTTTTTGAAAATAATGCTAAAAAAATCTCGATTATATTCTTCAGAACTTCTTTATCAGCAAGCAGATATTTTTAGTATAAGACAGTTATATTTGTTTAACATTATTTTGCTTACATACAAAAATAAACATGAACTTGAACGTAAACTTAAAATCAATAGATCATACTTACAGCACTAGAAGAAAAATTCATGATTATGTCCAAATTACTAGTGCTTATAAATCAATTGGAAAACACAATTTCTCTTACTTCATTCCTAGAATATTTAACTATTTACCCGAGATCTATAAAACCTATATAAGAAAAATCAACTCATTTAACATGATTAAATCCATTTTTTCAAAATTTCTGAAGAACACTGGATCCGAAATTGTGGATGCGATCTTCTTTAATTAAATTCATCGTATAAATAATACTATACAGTATACTTTGTAACAATATTATATATTATCAACCTAATGATACTGTAGAACAAATATTGAATTGTGTAAATGAGTGTAATCCCTGAGCACAACCTCTGGTTCATCAGGGAAGTTCATCTTTGTTTATTTGCTAACAACTATTTGTTTGTACAAAATATTTAACTTTGAATATATTGTATATTGGGAAGTAAATAAACATTAATATTATTATTATTATTATTATGATTAATTAAAATTTAACCAACAACAGGATTGTGGTCGGAACCGATGTCCTTATCAAGATATGTTTTAACCCCCCTGATTCCATTTCTATAACGTTTGTCAATTAATATATAATCAACCTGGTTTCTTATTATGCGATTTTTTTTTTCTGTAACCGAGTATTCTCTATATGGAATAGCCTTTCGGCTTAGGTCACAGATGCTTCATCTGTCAATATTTTTAAAAATAAACTGGTTGACCGAAAAATGACCATAGCTCTGCTTTGTGATGAAAACGCTCAGCTTGGAACTAAATGCTTTTCACACCTTTAAAGTACTTTTCTTTTCTAATTCAGTCATGTGTTCAAAGTTTGTACAAAATCATATCAGTCTTTTAAACTTAAGAAAATATTTTGTAGCTTCTCATGAAACAGGTTAAAAGAGTTTCGAAAAAGATTATCACACATTGATACGCCAATGGTCGTCTAGAGTTAGTGATGAAAATTTCGCGTTTCGAAACCGACGCCTTACCAAGAGATCTCCAGAACTAATGGCTCATCTTGCGAAGAGCTCGATATTTTTCAGCTGACACTCGGGATACACTATTTGAGAGATAATGAGAAAATTTTCAAAGAGTGCCTTATTAATCTGTACAGATATTTTAGTGTCTCGAGAGTGTGGGAATGTATTTTTCATATAAAATTGGAATAAAAATATAGATTTTCTGAGAATTTACTTAATAATATAATAATATTGGCATAGAATTATTGGAAATAACTTTGTTTAGTATAGCCTATAAGATATTATCAAACCGTAATTATATAAGAATGACTAAGACTATAATTGTAAAAAAATAGCACGGTGATACAACTATGGCTTCTGTAGGCAGAAGTACCAGAATATATCAGGTCTTCGTGTTGGGTCAGATCTTAGAAAAAGCTAGATTTTTCTTCTTCTTAACGTGCCCTATCGAGTCCCCTTGAAGTTGGCGATTAACGTGGCGAAACTGTCTCTGTCTCAAGCTATTCTAAAGAGTTACTCAGCTTTCCTTATTCCTGTCCACTCCCTGATATTCTTCAACGAAGAGGTCTGCTTTCTACCAATTCCTCTGCGTCCTTCGATTTTACCCATCATAATAAGTTGAAGAATATTATATCGGTCTCCCCTTACTACGTGTCCAAAATAGGCCATCTTTCTACATTTAATTTTATCAAGCAACTCGAGAGCAGCATTTGCTCTTTCAAGGACTGCCACATTTGTCAGCATAGCCGTCCATGGAATCTTTAGTATATGTCTGTGCAGCCACATTTCAAAGGCCTCCAGACGATTATTGGTGGATATTTTTAATGTCCATGCTTCGACACCGTATAAGACGACTGACCAAATGTAGCATTTAACCATGCGCTTTCAAAGTTGAAGTTGCAAGTTATCATTACAGAAGAATGACCTCATTTTTAAAAATGTCGTGCGGGCTATCTCGATTCTACATTTTATCTCGTGATCTGGATCTAGTTGTTCAGTAATATGGCAACCAAGATAAGTAAAACTGGACACTCTTTGAATTATATGACCATCTACATATAATTGTGCATCTTGATGTGCTAAACGGCTAAACACCATGTGTTTTGTTTTGAACAGTTTATGTTTAGGCCAAACTCTCTTCCCACTGTATCAATGACATTTAAAAGGCATCGTAGTCCATAAATATCATCACTTAAAATAACTGTATCGTCTGCATATCTGATTGTATTTTTCATAATTCCATTAACTTTCACGTCCCATTTCAAATTATGCAGCGCTTCTTTAAAAATTCTATCTGAATATAAATTAATTAACAGTGGGGATAGTATACAACCCTGTCTGACACCTCTTTGCATTTTACATATTTCTGTTGATTTTCCGTTTATGCAAGCTGTCGCTGTTTGACGCCAGTATAACTTTGCTATGAACCGTATGTCTTGATTATCAACTCCTTTATCTTTAATATTGTAATTAATTTGTGATGCTGTGCTCGATCAAAGGCCTGTTCATAGTCAATAAATACAGCCAAGACGTCTTTCCTTTGATCTCGACATTTCTGCAGTATTACATTTAGTGCAAAGAGGGCGTCCCGAGTTCCCAGTCCATTTCTGAAGCTAAATTGTGTTTCATCCTGGTCTTCTTCACATTTATCTCTGATTCTACTGTGGATGATGCGTAGAAATATTTTCAACGTTGTTTTTTTGGTAGTGTTATGAATTCGGATTTTAACCAATCTTCAGGGATATCTTAATCTAGTTTTTTCATTATTAATAAACAATTTTTATTTCTATTTGTATAATAGAAATATAACTATTTCTCACTCGTTTGCAGTAATAACCAACACATACGTCGAATTTTGTTTCGTCGTTAAAAATTACTTTAAATGAATCTTCTATCGACTAAGAAAGTTTGGTTTTGCCCACATGACCTTGGTTCGCTTTTGTTTTGATGTTAACAACGGATTTTTTTGCCGATAAAACAACGAGGAAACTTTTATTTTGTTCCTTGTAACTCAACCTTATCAAACTGTAACCCGGCGTCACCCAGTTAAAAAATGTATATATAACCCAAGTGGGATATTATTGATCCCATTTAAAATTGTTTGGAAAAACTCAACATATATTTCGAACACGAACTGAATATGTTATTTGACTATCTAAATTTTCATAAATAACAGGAGTTTTAACCACTGGATCAAATTTGACTGCGTAAGGTGATCGAAACAATAAAAATGTTGGCATTGATCGCACGTTTCTTTAGTTTTCCGGTCAGATTTGTTGGAACAGTTTTGACACCGTCCACGTCCCATATGTTGCGTTTTCGGTAGAGCTTGGTCACTTTCTCCCAAAACTTAAACTATTTTGGATCGTAAATATTTTGTAAGTAGCGGATTACTTTTTCGTTCTTCCATAATTGGCGTGACTAATGCGAATTCCAGGTCTTCCAGAACTGATACAGTAACAGTTACCAGCTGTAGTCCGTTGGAAGAGGTTTACTCTCCGGACGCTGGAACTCATCTAAGACATGGGTGTATGTTACCTAAAGTTAAATTTAATTTAATATTTAACAAGAAATATTAATTACAACATTATGTACAATCTTTTTTAACCTCAAATATTTTAAAGGGTTTTTACCCTGATATTTTTGTGGCTCAGGCATGTTAACTTGACTTTTTAATCCTGATGATGGAATAATTATTCCGAAAACGTTTGTGTAATTTTATGTAGCCCTTTTAAGGGTTTTTTAAATATACCCATTTACAAATATATTAGCTCTCTTTTTTATATAAATTACACTTTGTGATCATTGAGGTTTTTCTCCAGTAAGCGTCGGTAAATGATTTTTTCAGAGTAATTGATTAAATAAATTTCATAGAGGGTATCTAATATAAAGTTAAACATCACACCATATTTTCAACAAATATGTAACACATTAGTACATTGTTTACGGGGTAGGAAAAGCTTTACATTCCTGGACGACTGTGAAGATTGCTAGACAGAGTCCAGGAATGTGGCTTTTCCTACGAGGTAAACATACTATTTTTCCGCAAATCGTTTAAAATTCGACAGATATTGATTGATTTAAAAAAAAACGCGATAATTTTATTCCCAAATAAATGGTGCTTTGAAATTCCTAATAAAATTACTTGGGTTACTATGGAAACGTATTGAATGGGTTTTATATCATTTATGTAGAACACTAACAACTGTACGGAAATATCACTTCCTTACAGTAAGGAAATGACATTTCCTTACAGTCCTGACTTTTTCTTCAAGAAATTTTGACAGGAATGTCAAAATTTCCTGGCGATTTGCGGAAAAATATATTTCGTACCATTTTAAGGGTTTTTGTTCAAATATTTAGTTGTTGGATTCATGTACATATGACAATACACTGATGATGAACTGTTTAGTTCGAAAACCTTCTCTTCTCTGATGTAGTCCAAAGTGTCTTTTTAATTATATACCTGTTATAAAGGATTTTTTAATAAAACTTATGCGATTCATCGTATACTGCAAATACAAAAATTTCATTTTCCTTGTGAAGTTTAACCATAGTAAAACATCAGTAAAACATCTTTGTCTTCTTTTTTTACATCAATTAAGTGTATGCAAGGTTTATGCAATTTATATTAAAAGATAAATATGAGGAATTGCTGTTAAGATTGGGAGCTTTATTCCTTTTTTTTTGTCGCGGTTTATCGAGTTTCTCACCCAGCATATCTTCCTTGTGTAAATCGCTGATATTCAAATACAAAATATATGTCTGTTTTAGCCAAGTTCGCCGCAGGTTGTGTTTGATTAAAATAAAGCTTATTATTCGAGTCTATATAAGAGGAACTCAACGCTACCATGTTGTCAAGGTTTTATAGTAGAGGGAATTGTTTCGAAAGCATTTTGTGCCTTGTGCATGTGCCTTTTTAATATTATTTAGAACAATACTCCTACAGTTTTTTGTTATTAAATACTAAATACTAGATTCATAATCTAGAAATCCATGATTGTACAGAAGATGCTGATCATGTTGCAAAACACATTACAAAGAGAAAAAATGATGAGAGTGCATCAATATAAACAAAATTTTTAAGCTCACAGATAGAAGCGGAACATTTCGTTTTCTTTACGTAAAATTCCTCAAGGTAAAACAAAAACTGGCTTTTAATGTCTTTATGGTATTATCTAGCGAAGTACTAAAAGTTTCTCTATTGTACACCATTTTTTCGTCAGTGGACTCACCTTCTATCTGACAGGAATTTTGCTCTTCTCGAAAAACGACATAAAATGCATGCTTCGCTTGTGTACTCTCCTGAAGAATGGTATAAAATTATTAAAGAAGCTAATAAAAAGAAGCCCTACAACTGAACTGTTATAGGGCAAGAAGATGTCCTTAATATGCAGCGACTCTTACAGAATATTAAAAAGAGTACTTGCAATAAGGACTAGCAATTCTTAGCATTTTTTTAATGTTTTTTTATTTTTATTCAAAAGTTTTAATAAAAAAACATTTTACCTGAAGCATTCTGTGAATGGTACCTACAACTCCGTTACTATTGTCGAGAAGGGACGTCGAAATGTGCTTTTTGATCTGCTTTACAACTAAAGTATACCTATTGAGCTTATTTGTATTGCAAAAAAAACTCAAAAATGTGTGATCATTAGTACTCTATATACCTTCAGTGTTTCATCTCTTCTACAATAAATTACGTGGGAATGTCAGCACAGATGTTGCTGATGATGTCGCAGAACTCGTTGAATAAATAAAATTTTGCGTAGTTAATATTAAAAATATTGCAACAAGCTACATTTTTCAAATAAAGGCTGTTTTTTCATAAGTTTAAAGTAGTTGTATTAATGTATGATACATTAGCTCCTCCTTCTCAGTCTTAATCCGTTTTGGGATGTTTTGACACGATCATGCCTTTACAGTTCTTTTTACAATTTTTCTTTATCCTTTCCTTATCTGGGCTAGTTATTCGGCTTTATGTAATTTTTGAGCCATCAATGTTTTTTGTTTGATATACCCAACGGCTTGGAGATCTTTCCCTAGGTCCCTTTCAATCAACTCTACCCTTGACTATTAGTTTTTTTATTGTACCTGTTCTAGTAATATGTCCAAAATACTGCAAATATTAATGTGTCATCCGCATATCTCAAGTTACTGATTTTTTTACCTCCTACTGATATTAAACCCTTCTATCCGTCTAGTACCTTTCGCATAATGGGTTCGCTGTAGATATTAAACAGAGTTGGCGAGATTATGCATCCCTGCCTGACACCTGTCTCTGTTTTGAAATGATCGAAATGGGTGTTGTTTATTTTTTTCTTCTTCTTCTAGTACCATGACCGTTACCAATTGTTGGATATCATGTTTGCTACCATATTCGCTATCGTGACCTTATTGACAGCAGCTCTAAATAACGATGTAGTTATGTAGTTGATTTTCCATATATTGCCTTTAGCTTTTAGCACAGTATCTGTGGCTGCTGAACCGTCGAAAACTACCCTTAATTTTGTGGTAATAGAATTTTGAATACCCCGTGATGTGGTTAGTAGTAACTATCCCCTCTCTGCATGGAAGGTGTTTCTTCTGAAGTTAAATTTGACATATGCCCCAAATCTATATATTCTCGAATAAATGCATGATACAATTCTCGCAATTCTTCATCCTTTCTAACCCTCTTTCGAGCTGTTTGAGTCGTTTTTCTGCCAAAAATGACAAGTTTCCCAAATGATTTATGTTGTCACGTAGCAACAAATTTACCGTAAAACGTCCTTCCTCATTTTTTACTGTTATTTTCCTAAAGATCCTTTCGCATTCTTGTTCCTCTTTGGTTGATTTGTGTTCCTCACCAAATTCCTCCAACAATTAGAATTTTTCTATTTATGTGTGTATAGAACTGTTGACAGAAAAGTTGCAAGTAACTGCTTCGATTTTTGAAAAACATAATATGTTTAAAATCCATTGGGAAACATCCCAAACAAGACTTTGATGATTGTCCGATAATCACCGCATGTCTTTGGACGATGTTTCTTAGGTATTGTGACAAATGTCCACTTTAACCAATTAGTTAGTAATATGCCAGTGTCATAAATTCTGTTAAAGAGATTACACAGAGCTTTAATTCCATTTTCTACCAAAAACTTTATTATTTCAGCATTTACTTCATCAGGGCCAAGTGATTTTCCATTTTTTGCCGTTTGTATTGAACCTGTAATCTCACTTTCTGTTATAGATGGACCTGATATAGCAATCGGTGTATAGTGTTCTACTCTATCATCTTCAAATAATTCAGAAATGTGGTTTTCCTATTCTTTAACTGTTCATTGATGTCTAATATTCTGTGTCCGTTTCTGTCTTATAAACTGTGGGATACTTGTTTCCGTATGTTTCCAGCGACCTCTTTTAATTTTTTGTGCAGATGAAATATATCGTGTTTCTTTTCATATTGTTCAATTTCATTATATTCTTTACCATGAAATTTTCTTTTCGCGTGTTTTATCTTCTGCCTGATTATTGCGTTGATCCTCTTGTATTCGTTTCTATCTTTATTTCTGATTGCTCTTCTTTGATCCATAAGTCTCAGTATTTTTTCTGTCATCTACCCTTGTTTTTTTTGTTTTGTTTTGTTTTTTTTGTTTTAATAACAGTCTTTAAGATATCTTTAATTCTCGTCCAGTTTTCCTCAGTACTTTCCTCTTTGCTTGATGGTAACTTCATTTCTTCTAATATACTAGTTATTTCTTGTTTTACAGTATCATTAAACATCTCTTCTCTATCAATAGTAACTGTTTGCTTATTTGTACTTGCAACTCTTTTTAATCTGTGTTATTTTTCTTACTAAAATATTGTGATCTGTTGATACATCTGCGCTGGATGTGTTTTTACTGCTAATATTGAATTTCTGTACCTCTTATTTATACATATGAAGTCTATTTGGTTACGAACAACTCATTCAGGTGTATCTGCTGGTGATTTCTAGGTGTAAAGACTATGTTTTGGAAGTTTGAAAATTGTGTTTGTTATTACTAATTGCTTTTCTACGAAAAAAGATGCCAACATATCTTCTCTTACATTTAGTATTCCCAGACCATATTTTCCTATGATATCTTCCTGTTTACCTTCACCAATCATTAAAATCTCCCATGACAATATTGAGATCGTGTTTCTTTGTAGGTGTTAATACTTTTTCTAAATCATGATAGAATTTTTCAATTTCTTCTTGTTCATAGTCTTGCGTGGGTGCATATACTTGTAATATGATCACATTGATTGCTGTTGAATGTATTTGTATCATCAGTATCCTGTCTGAGAATAGAACAACGTCTTTTACATCTTTATCTGTTTCCTTGGACACAATTATTGCTACACCATTTTTGTGTTTTGAGCTGTCTTCTCCTGAATAGTATACAATGTGACTACAGTTACTTTTCCAAACCCTGGCCATCTCATTTTACTTATTCCAAGGATACTTATATTTAGACGCTTCATTTCTTTATTGGTGTTGTTAATTTTTCCTGGTTCGAACATACTTCTTACATTCCATGTATCTATTTTTCTTTCTTTAGAAAATGTGTTCATGTTTTCGGATTTGCAATCTCCAGCCAGTTTTGATTATGTCGCGTCATTGTTCATATGCATTGACATATTCACAATAAAACAATAAAAGTTTTTTATGGATTTTATAATATTAGTTTTTAACATTCAAAGTCAAATCTCTCACTTTTACCTTATTAAGGCTTGTAATTTTTTGACATTAAGCCCTTCAAATTGTATCCTGTTATACATAAATCAAAAATAATCAAATCGCATATAAGCGTCTTCACTATAACTCGATTTCAGCAGTAAGCACTTAGGGATTGCTATGTTTTATTGATGTAAACAAGCATATCTCACTCGTTCCAGATCTCGTTGTGGAAGTGGTATATGGCGAAACTCTCACGTACATGTATTCGTCGAACGACGATAGTCAGGATCAAAGCTTTAGGAGAGAATCAAAGATCATTAGATGTAGATTCCAGTAGGATGCGGTCGAACAAGGCGACCTCTTTGATCTCTTTACTGAACTCGATGGGAGGCAAATATATGCATCTATTAATCGATATATCAAATATGTACTGGTTATAATTCAATACCGGAAAATTGTGTTCAATTAGTACACAATACACGGAAGCTTTCTCGCGTTCTAACCTGAGAGCAAATATTCAATTAATGAAGTAAGTGTGACTTTACAAAAAATAGTAATTCATTTTAAACACAATTTATAAAATAATAAATATACTGGGAAGTTTGTAACCAGGTAAAAATAATACCATACGCGCAAGTGTATTTTGTTACGATATTACTCCAATAAGGACTTTTTCATTGCTTAACCAATGGATTTTTAAAAAGTTTCATAACTTATTTACGATGTTCTGGAAATTAATACGGGTACGGAAGGGACTTTTCGTGACTACAGATCGCTCCATATAGCGAGAATATCACCAGCGAAGTTCAACAGTAGATTCTAATCTTCATAGGTCATAAAACGTAGATATGTTGCCAGCTTGTGGTATTGTAAATAGAAACACTTAAAAAATAAAATTCTCGTATGTTTATGCATAACAATATAACAAAGTAATATTTTTTTGTAGAAAGTCGTTAAATATTTACTATTTACTAAGCCTAACTCCGTCGTCTTACCTGTAGTGAGTTGGTGAATGAAGTAACTCAGTAACTGCCTGCGCCGTTACCAGGCCCTATCTCGTTCTCCTTCTAAATCATATATTTCCACTATTACTAAAATGAAAATTCACTATAGTTGCTTTCCAGCCCATCTATATAAAAAAGAAGTCTTTCAAAGCCCTTTTGTTAGTGTAGCAACAATTCAGTGGGAGACTTAAATGATTTGATGACTTGATGACTTAAATGTCTTTTTCGAATGTACCAAACACATGAGTTCATCCAAAAAGTTATTTTTCAAATTGCACAAATTACACATTGCGAATCCAGTTAATATATCATGTTTAATTGCCTCATTCAAGAATATGATGAACAGTTGGAGGAACAAGATTTCCCCATAAAATGATACACAAAGGAACATGGGAATCCCCTGATAACGAAACCATTAACCAGATAGATCACATCCTGATAGATGCAAGGCACTTTTTCGATCTCATAGACGTCATAAGCTACCGAGGCCCAAACATTGACAGTGACCACTTTCTTGTAATAGCAAAAATCAGAGGAAGAATATCAAACCTAAATAAAGATAAACACACGAAACAAGACAGAATTAATGTTGATAATCTGCGCATTGAAATCATTGCGAGAGAGTATAGGAGACAAATGGACGAGGAAATAGAGAGCATGGAGATGGGGGAAAATGTAGAGGAACTGTGGACAAAATGTAAAAACATAAAAATTAAACCAGTTAAAGAAAACGAATGGTTTGACAAGGAGTGGCAAGAAGCAACAAATAACAAAAACCTAATACAAATCAAGCTATGTGCACAAAAAGAGCAAAGGAAGAATACTGGCCCTAAGAAGAGAAGAAAAATGATTACATAGAAGAAAAAAAAAAGACAATTTGAGCAAAAGTGGTTGGAAAGCACAGATTGGCTAACAAATCAAAATGAAACTCGAAAGTTCTACAGAAATCTAAACAAAATGCGCAAAGAGTTTAAGCCAAGAATAAGGAGCTGTAAGGATGTAGAAGGAAACATCCTAAATGATACGACCTCAATCCTAAACAGATGGGTTGAATTTTTCGATGCAAAATGTAATGGCCATCATATCGAAGAAGCAGATAACACCCTAGGAAATCGAAATGATTGGAATCCTTTCAACTCAAACGAAAGACCACCTACCATCGAAAACGTTGCCCAAGTCATTAAAAAGCTTAAAAATAATAAATCACCAGGCATTGATCAAATTTGCAGTGAGCTCTATAAGAATGGTGGCGATGCCCTACTACAGACACGGCATAAGCTTTTACTTTTTATATGGCATAATGAGACCATGCCTTGTGAATGGTCTCCAGGCGTAATATTTCCGTTAAATAAAAAAAGTGACCAGCTCCAGTGTGACAACTATAGAGGTATAACCCTCTACAGGTTAATAACTGCTTACAAAATACTAGCAAATATTCTCTATGAAAGGCTGCAAGTTTACACAGTGGGCATATATAGTAAATATCAAGCTGGATTCACTCCAGAAAAATCAATAATTGACCAGATTCATTCAATAAGACAGATTCTCGAGAAAACATTAGAATTTAATATTGAAACCCATCACCTATCCGTCGACTTCAAGGCCGCATACAACAGTGTCAAGAGAACACTGCTATACCAATCAATGCATGAGTTTGGTATACTAGAGAAACTTATCCGACTAACGAGAATGACAATGTCTAACTTAGAAGCTACTGTTAGAATACAGGGAGAGAATTCTAGATCCTTTGAGATAAAGGATGGACTCAGACAAGGGGATGCTCTGGCTTGCCTCCTATTTAATATTGCCTTAGAAAAGGCAGTCCGAGATACACGAATTAGGGATGGCGGTACTATTTACAAGTCTTACACGGTCTTAACATATGCTGATGACATTGACAAAATAGGGCGTAGCAAGCGAGATGTTGGGCAATATCTCCTAGAATTGGAAACAGCGGCGAAACAGGTCGGTCTAGTCATCAACGAAGACAAAACCAAGTACATGTTAGTTACAAAGGATCCGATAGCAAATGAGGAACGAGAAACAGTCTTTGGAAGTCATACCTTTGGACGTGTTGACCTTCACATACCTTGGGTCGCTATTGACTGCTACCAATAAAACAAGCGAAGAAATCAAAAGACAAATAAATCTTACAAATAGGGCATACTGTGGATTCCAAAAGCATTTCCACTCAAGAAACATTCAAAGAAGAACTAAAATTATTATATACAAAACGTTCCTGAGGCCGGTCATCACATATGGAGCAGAAACATGAAACCTAACGCAGAAAGATGAAAGACTTTTGGGAATATTTGGGCGTAAAATACTCCGCAAAATATTTGGAGCTATAAACGACCAAGGGCAGTGGCGTAGATGATATAATTTTGAATTGTATCAGCTCTTTGATGAGCCAGATGTCATAACGTTCATTAAAACACAACGACTTAGATGGGCTGGACACATAATACGAATGCCAGAAAATACGATTGCTAAAAAGCTAACCACAGGAACACCTGTAGGAAGAAGAAGCAAAGGCCGACCGCGAATTAGGTGGTTAGATGGAGTTGAAACCGACTTACGAATATTAAAAATCAGAAGATGGCAACATGTTGCCAGAAACCGAACAGAATGGCGACGAATCTTAGAGCAGGCCAAGATCCACCGAGGATTGTCGAGCCAAAGATAATGATGATGAAAATTAAACTATATTTAATTTTATTATTGTGAATTAATATTTAAATTTTAAAATTAGAAAAAAATATATTTGATCCCTTATGGTTTACCAGAGCTAAACCCGTAATATTTGCACCTTGTATATGATTATGTACATTCTGGTAGAGAAACACAAAGGACCACTAAAAAATCGTGACCTCCTGTCCCTATCCCAACCGATGCTCAAGCTGTATATGCTCGTTATCCCCAAGTGGCGGCAGGTCGTGACTGCACATAATGAACCAACTAAATTGTAATTATCTGGATTAATATATGCATTACCTACCTGTTTTACCATTCGGCTTTTTATTAAATTTACAGTGTTTGAGATTGTGGCTTTTGTTGGGTGTTCGCGCATGCACGTCCACTGTTTAACACCGTAGCATGATAATAACTAACGGGGAAATTTCTGCACTAGAGCAGCTTTTTCTGGCAAGGGTAATATATGGAGAAGAGTTTGTTACCTCGTGAATATTTAAATGTGGTTTTATCCTGAAAACATTGTTTGTAATAACAAAGTTTTTTATTATTTAAAATTGTCGGTGTTCGGACATCGTAAACCTGGAGCAATGATAATAATAATTGTTTTTTTAACCCTTCTCTCTATTGGGATTGCGAATTCACTAATTCTTGCCATTCATCTCTGTTTTTTGTAAGACATTTTCACATTAGTCCTGAAGTTCTTTTAATATCGTCGCTCCTGCGCATTTGCGGTCTTCCTCGTGGTCGTTTGGCTTCATATGGCCGTCAATTCCGGATTTCTTTATTCCATCAGTCATCGTTAAGACGTTGGTTATGTCTAGACCATTTTCATTTTAGTTTAGCTGCCTACTCTAGAGCATCTTTTACTTTTGTTCTTTTAGGAATGCCTTCATTGGTTTTAGGGTCTTTGAATGAGATACCCAGCATATGTCCTTTGATAGCTCTTTGAATTTTTTTATCTTCTCCATGTTTATTTGAGGAAACGTTCAGGTTTGAGCTCCATATGTAAGTACAAGTAGGATACAGGAATTAAACACTTTGTTTAGCAGTCTTTGAGGTACATTTTTATTTTTAAGTATATATGAGAATCTTCCCAATGCTTCCCATCCCATTTTTAAACTTCTGCTTATTTCGGTAGTCTGATTTTCTTTGCTTACCTCATTGATTTCTGAATCATTTTTATCCATGGTGGATCTGTCCTTTTTAAATCCTCCTTGCTATTCACGAACCTGCTTGTTTGAGTGCCTTTCCAGTATATTTCTTATGATTCTGGCGAGGATCTTATATGTTACATATATAAGAGTGGTAGCCCAGTAGTTGTCGCGCACTGCTTCATCTTCCTTCTTATGAACAGGACGTACTATTGCCTTTATCCATACTTCTGGAATTTCCTCTTGCTTCCAGATTTTCGGTAACAGTCTACTTATCCGCACATTAAGTACTTCTCCCATATGTTTGATTAGTGCTGCAGGAATACTATTGCTGCCTGCACTTTTATTGTTTTTCGTGCTTTACTATGACTTTTATTTCCATGGTAAAAATCTGCATTGTTTTCATCATGTCGTTGACTTTCCCTACTATTTCCATGTGCTCCTCATTGTTTCTATCCGGTTCTTCATTAAGCACATGTCTGAATCACTCTTGCCGTCCATCTAGCTTCCTCTGTTTATCTCATATTAGATGCGCTTCATGTTCTTGTGGTAATTATGTTTTCTTGTCCCTTGCTCACTGCTCCTTTTCGCCACCTAACACAACTTTCTAACATTTTAATTAATGTCAATGTTCTTCAATCTATTGGAGGTTTTTATCCATATGGTTCCCTTTCTTCCTCCTATGCATTTTTTTGCAGTTCTTCTCTTTGCCTGACTTTCGTCACTTGTTTTGTCCACATCATTTTTATAAAATAATTGGCAAGAAAATTAAACCCCTTTGATGGCTCTTTAAAGCTGTTCTTTCTTATATACTAGTTTATTAAAAAATTTATTGGAGAATTTATTGGGTTTACTGTATATTTTATTGCATAATTTCTGCAATTTTATAAAATAATATATTTATAGGATATTTCTGGAACTCCAATATAGAATAACTACAGCTGTCAGTAGGGCCTACACACATACTCTGGAGGACCTAACCACATACTCTGGTGGACCTAACCAGATAATCTGAAGGCCACGTATATTTAGAAGCAAGCAGCTCATTGATGCCATAAGTATCATTTAAATTTTTGTACTGTAAAGCTTTAGGCAGGTTTTTTTTGATTTGTTATGTTAAATAAATATGATTGGTTAAATTATTGTGATATTTGTTACCAGTTAAATGTTCATTGTTTAATTCATAGTTTAAGACAAGATGGATTCACGTTTAAGGGACTGAGCTAGACGAAACATAGAAAATAAGCTCCCATGGTTGATTATGATTATTATATATGATATATTATTATTTTATAATAATATTTCAATTATGTTTGGTAGTCTCATCGCTACCTAGTCATGCCTTGATTTGTTTGTTATCTAAACAATCCAGTTGTTAGATTTTTCTATTTGAACTATTTATTTACTTTCTCAATTATTTGACTTCTTGATCAGTCTGTAAACCTGATTTAAATGTAGCTTTGTTGATCTTTTTAGAACAGCAACATAAAATTATATGTCATTTACAATAAACTTTCAAAGTTGGCTTATAAGAGGCAAGATTTCACATTCGTTTAACATAAATTTATATCAATGAATGTAGTTTATTAATGCACTGAAATATGGACGTCACTAAAACCCCTAATGATTCAGTGTGCAATCATTTTCATGCAAAAATCTTTTGTAATCTCTCACCAGTACATTTGTAATTATTGAAACGAAACTCAATATTTGCATTAATGAAATTTGTTGATTATATTTCAGTAAAGATTTACTTTGTGCATTCAGGATTATTATTAACAAATGGGAAATATCAAACATGGCAACATAATTGCTTTTAACTATTATATATAATGCATTGTAGATACAAGTTTAATTAAATTATTTCTGTTTGTTTCTGTAAATGTGAGACTAGTTTTGTCTTTGATGTAAATTTATTAGCTGCATCTAATATTTTTAATTACAAAGATTCATATCAATATAGCCATTCTCTTAAATTTGGTGCTTAGTCAGAATTCACAATAGTTTGTAGACCCAATAGTTTACGCATAATAATATTGTAGATCAGCGGTACTCAAAGGGTCGATCGCGATTGACCGGTCGATCCCCAAAGTTTTTGAAGTCGATTTCGATTCACGGAGTGACTATCCTGACTCACCACAGGTGCCTGAACGAAATAATTATGATGCTATCTCTTCACCCACAGGTTGCGATAATGCCGATTCGGCATATCAGCATTCACAGATAAATTATGGTACATTCGTTCAGCAAATTCCCAAATGTAAACAAACGCACGACTCTGCGGAACGCACTAATTTACTTTAGCATACAGTTGTGAGGTGGTTGAGCCATGAAAACTTTTTAGATAGGTTTCAGCAGCTACTTTCTGAACTAATTTCTTTTTTATAAGAACGAGAGGATGACACACAATGTGTCATTGTCAAATTTTGAAGTAGATGTCATCTACTTCAAAACAAAAAATGAAGATGAAGATGAACTTTTATATAAAAACCAGCAGTGTTGCCAGTAGTTTGCTTTAAACATAGAAAAGACATTACGCTAAGCAATTCTACTTGTAATGAGTTAAATATAATAGTGAAAATAGCGCCAGTGAAAAGTGTGGTGAAATACCCCAATATTACAGTGTTTTCGGACAGATTTTAGAAATTGCTATTTTTAATCTTAGTATTAAATATAAGCTATTGTTTAAATCTGTTTTTCATTCCAGGCCCAGGCTGGTGGTCCTTCGTCCTTTAATTCTCTAAATACGCTAATATCCAACCATTTTTTTTTCTTCCAGCTATTGTCATGTATTCGTAGAAATGTTCAATAACAATTGTTATTGTTTAGTTTTAGTAAAATAACAATCTTAAATTGAGTAAATTGAACATTACTGTTGATTAAAAAATACGCTTAATCTTTTTAACATTTTTAACATTAACATATTTTTATCACCCAATTTATCAAAAACAGTTGTTAGATATTTGTATGAAAGGATCTGTTCAAAAACTCATTACTTTCCTGGTCTACACCCATCATTGCATGATAATTAGCATCATATCATATCTGTTGCCTCTTTTATGGATGGAAGTCAAGTTTCTTTTCTTAATCTGAAACGATTTTCTTGTGATTTTATTTAGATTTTCTTTTGCCATAGAAACTTTAGGTAAATCTATAATTATCAGCTCCAGATTGCTGATATATTGCTGATATCTTATCAGCTCCAGACTTATTACCATTAGTTACTATTAATTTTTTGTCAAACTGATATAACTTTAGTGTTTTGTATAAAATAAGTTTTATTTGCCAGGTAGTTGTATGAAAATAATTGCAATTTTTAGTTAAGTAAATGATTAAAGGAACAAAACAAAAACAACAGTAATTTACTGGTTTGTATAAATATTAAAAGCGTTTAACAAACCGTCAAACGAAAAACTAATTTCAGTTGGCATTTCAAACTCTTCTCGTTTATTTTTATAGTGTTTATATCAACGCGGTTGGCCATATTTCTTGTTGACATTTGCGCAAAAACCATTCTAATTCAGTTGCGTTGTTTTTTATTTCCGGGATGTACTTGCCAGTCGACATGAAAATTTTGGTCCCGACTATTTTGTACTGTAAGCGATGTAGCTGGTTTCAATTAAGGTAAATGACGAATTGGTCTGACTAAAATTAGTTTTTTGATGACGGAAACAGGTTAAAGTTCGAGTTCACATTCGTGTGCAGAGTTTTGTGCAATTGAGACAGAATGAAAAATGGAAACCGCGGCTTGATGAAAATGATCACAGAGAATTTTTTTAAATCCGAAACCAATTTTGTTTTTTAATGATTCATGTAGTTGTGCACAAATGTATTATTTAAATAGACAACATGTAAAAAAAACAAACTTCAAACGGATGATTCTCCAAATTTAGAAGCAATACAGAATATTGTATTATTCGGAATATTATATTAGTCGGAAGTTTTAAATCCAAACACAGTTGTGGTTTTGATCAGATTTCCCCTAAGTTATTAACAGGTTGACTGCCACAGCGGTCATTATGCCCGCTCATAGTACTAGTAACTCACGCCATGGCGGTCATATTGTCCGCCGCGCATTGTCTAACAAAAGTGTCTGTAAAGGGTGTATGACCGCCGATTTCGTTAAAAATGCATAGGCAACATGACCGCCTGGCCTGTATATGTATGTGAGTAAATATATTTACTTACATATGTGCTATGTATTATATGTGTATACCACAAAAGAAATTGTACATTATAAGTAAAAAATCAATGATTTTAGATAGAAATAAGTAAGTTTTTATTGAACTATTTGAAAAATAACATTGTTTATAACATTTTTAAATGTTTGAAATTAAAACAAGGCAGACAAAAATGAGGATACCTCTGGCAGTCTGTACAATATGTAGTAACTTTTTTTACTTTGTTTTTAGATATTTCTCCTGTAGTTTTTTTCTTGTAGCAACCTCTGCAGTATTTCCTTACAGAAGTAGCAATTCCATCTTTTTTTAGCAATGTATGATTTTGTAAAGTCTTTCTTGTAGTTGCTGGTGGCAGTGGTTCATCTTCAGCTTGTTCGATTTGATCATAAACGGGCCCACCTTTGACTAAGTCAGATACAATTTCTTCTCTGAATTTAGTAATCGTCATGTTTGAATTAGAAAGTGTCTTGAATACTATATAAGCGTTTACAATAGTTGTACCTAGCAAGTTCGATCGCGATTTTACGATACCATTTTAATGATCGACGCAAAGCGGAATTATAGCTGGACATCTGGTCTGAAAAATCGTTTGATGATTTCCCAGCGTTGTAATCAATTATAGCATCCAGTTTCATCGGATCAATACAAAAGGGAACAATACTTTCATCGATACAAAATACTTCTCCTGGAGTATATGTGTCTTGATATTTTCTTAAGAGTAGGTCGACAAGTGGTTGAGTTTTGTGCAGTCTATCTCCCTCTTCGCGTTCTTCATTATTTGAAAAGTGCCACATTCTGAGCAACAGCTCAAAGCGATTTCGACTTATAGCAGTTGAAGCAATATCACTACGAAATAAGGGTTTTCTGCTCCAGTAATGTGATAGTGAAGGCATTTGAACTAATCCCATGTAACCCAGAAGACCGATGAACTAATACATCTCCTTTCTATTCGTTGGTTGCCAGGCGTGTAACCTCGAATTCAGTGAAACATCATTTCCTAACACTTGCTGTGTTGCATATATATTGGTTTGATTGACTATCATATCCACTCTTTCATTATCAAGAAATGCGTAAAAACAGGTTGACGGTGAAACTTGTTCTAAAGAAATAGCTGCTGCATAAATTGGGTTGAGCCCCCATGTCTCAGTAAAATAGAATTATTGGTGATTACTAACAGGATTTGTCCATTCTGTTGGAACTGGGCTACTAATTGGTTGATCAATCACAAAATCGCCTCTATCAACCATTAGATCATTTCCAATCTCATTATTTTCTGGTAGTAACTCATCGTCGGACATATTGGTGACATCTCTAAGCGGCTCGGTTGTCAGTGGATTGATATTTACCCCATTACCAATACCTGATGGACCTGCTTGAGCTTCACAAGTATCAGTAATTTTGTTCATATCAAACCGCATTTTCTTTTTATTTGGACTAATATTTTCATCATCGTCTGAATTAGATGATATGTCCATTTCTTCCGAACTTGAGGGTACATATAAATCTGTAGAATTAAATGAACCAAAGTCGTCATCTGTTTCTGACTCTTCTGAAATAAAACAATCTAACCTATATTTACAGAAAAACATAGTTTTGCAATACAAGTACACATACAATACAAAACAACGAGCCTCGCCCTTGCAATAATAGTCTACACTAACTAACTAGCTAAAACGCGCGAACTATTACCTTAACATAAGTATAGAGGTGGCGCTACAGCTGACCGCTCTGGCGTAGACAGGTTATTTTGTCCGCCTACGCCAGAGCGGTCATTTTAGCCGATTTTAAATTTTGGCCGTAATTTTTTTCTTTTAATTTATAACAAAATTTAGTTTGTGCCGAACTGTTTTTTAATACACCTTTCTAGTATAAATTACTTTGGCGCAACAGGAAAAATTAGAATTTTCAGCTTGGCAGTCAACCTGTTAAAACAATGCATTCATGCTCTCGCAGATCCACTGACGGATATTTGTAATGCCTCTTTTCAACAAGGAATATTTCCTAGTATGTTTAAACTATCTATTTGTAATCCCTTAGACGAGAGAAGACATGTGATTTATTTCTCGATTTGTCCAAGGCTTTTGACACTTTGGATCATAATTTGTTGCTAATAAAACTTGAGGGGATTGGTATTCGTGGTGTAGTTCTAAAATGGTTTACTTCCTACCTAGAGAATAAAAGACAAAAAGTAAATATAACATCTAATGGACTTGTAAACGAATCAAACACATTGGATATCCATTATGGTATTCCTCAGGGTAGTGTATTGGGTCCTCTACTTTTTATAGTATTTATTAATGATATAGCTTTCATGTCACTGACTGGGGTTAACATTATCAGTTATGCGAATGATACCAACATTCTAGTCACAGGAACGTCTGATCAAAATTTGCAAAATAAAACTACACAGATACTATCCACCATCAACAGTTATTTCTTATCCAACAAATTATTTTTAAATGAAGAGAAATCAAAGTATATGATTTTCACGACAAATAATTTATTAAACCATCAAGCCACTATAAAAGCAGCAATAGATAAAACCGACTGCACGAAGTTGCTGGGGGTACTTCTAGACAGTAATTGTAAAATGGTTAAACCACATTTTTAATTTGAAATCCAGATTAAGTCGCGCATTTTATGCATTAAGAATTCTTTGACGTCTCTTTTATACATCAATATTAAAAACAGTATTCTTTGCCCATTTTTACTCAATAGCCAAATATGGCATTGAAGTCTGAGGTTGTACCTCTGAATTAGAGCAGATATTCGTACTTCAGAAAAGAGCTATTAAGATAATGTATAAAACGAAATTTTGTTTCGTTTCGTGGTAAAGATATTACCACTATAATTAAGCGAAACCGCCTGCAGTGGGCAGGACATGTAGCCCGGGCCCCTGAATCGAACATGATAAAAAATATTCTAACAGCGCAACCTGTGGGAATGAGACGACGGGGTAGACCAAAGCTGAGGTGGATGGATGGGGTAACACAAGATGCGGAGAAGATCGGAGTCGGCAACTGGAAAATTCAAGCAAATGACAGAACAGAATGGCGTAGAAAGCTTGAGAAGGTCGAGGCCCTCTAAGGGCTGTAGCACCAAGATGATGATGATGATGATAAAACGAAATTTAGAAATTCATGTAGAGGCATCTTTAGACAAAACAATATTCTTACAATTCCTGGTCTGTATATATTTTCGTGTATAATATATTTGCATAGCAAAATTTATGAATTTCAATTTAACCATGTTTATTCAACAAGAATCAGAGACAATCACTTTATGCTTCCACAACATCGTTCTGTTTTGTTAGAAGGTAGCACACATTATGCAGCCATAAGTTTCTTTAACAAATTACCAATAGATATACGAATTAATTTACATCAGCCAAAGTTTCATAGGTGTGTACATCAATACATTTGTGAGCTAGAGCCATATTCTAAAAATAACTTTTAAGTATGTTTTATCGTGTTTATTAATTTATGTACTTTTAAGATGTATGTCTGTAACTTTGACTTGTCTCATACATGTACTTTGTATAATTTCGCATGTGATCAATAAATTTGACTTGACTTGATTCTTTTTATATTGGGATAATATCCTGGGAATGTTTTGTATTAGTTTCCTCTCAAAACAGACCTTTTATTTGCACTGTCTTATGCTACATAAAAAATAGCTTCATACACCTAATCCATAAGATTTCTACGACTTTTCCCTTAATTAAGATATCATATTAGTTGGTAATTAGATCCTTTGGCGATATAATCAAAGCATTCTTCAACTGTTTAACAGGTCCCTATCCATAATTGAAGACCTTAGAGCAACAACAGTATATGCCATAAAAATAAGAAGTAAGTGTTTGAGAAAATCAATTATAAAGGTTTTAATCAAATCAAATTGTGCCGAGCAGCTAAAGAAGTTGCTACTTATAACTGCTCCTTTGTTTTCAAGCAAGTGGAGCAACAGTCAGTCAGCGGAGTTCCAAAAGCGATGTTGTAGTTCACATTCACTTAATTATAAAAATAACTAAGCTTCACATGCATAAGCTGAGGCACTCTTTGAAGATAATGGCCGAAAAGTTTCTTAAAATTCAAGTCACATGGCAAGTAGACCCTCACTCTTGTCTTGCTTTAACAGTAATGAGATTCTGTACATGTTATGGATTCTATAAATTTTTTGACGCAGTTTCTTTTTTATCAGTTTTTGGACCCAGTCTATTGCCACCTCTACGTTCTCTTGGTCTCTCCCCAGATATAACAAAATTTCTTACAGATCTTTGTATGGGGTCCTTGCTTAAATTTGTGATTCCTAGAAACGACTTGGCACATACTCTAATCATCTTACCCTCACTCAAACGTACATGGTATTTTATCGACACTGCAGCATGATTAGATGTTCCTCTTTTTGGTTTCTGTCCCTTACAACAAGCCAATATCACAAGGTCTTGTTTACTTTTATCTTTTGACTGATAAAGGTCGACATGGCAATCTATTACTTGCTTCATTATGAGTGTGCTACAATAATACGGCAATCTATGATGTCCATTATGACCACAAGTTGGAAAGGCCGGCAGTGCTTTTGGTGTATTTCTGTAACAACTCTTTTAATAAACTTTGTGTGTAACCCTACTCAACGTTAAATCGCGAAAAAAGTCCATAGAACTCCATAAAAATCAAACGATTGTCGCACAAGTCTAAAATTATAAATTTTAATATGAAGTACTTACCTTGCAAGTTTATCTACATTCTTTTTATGTGTTTTTGGCTGAAGAACTTTTTTGCGTCCTTTTCCCTGTGGACTAGGTTTAACAGAACAATCATTTTAACTTAATAACTCCATAACAATAAAAAACTGTTCCTAATTCGCCAAAACACAACAATTTATTTTCTTGAATAATTACAAACTACTGAAAATTCGTTTCTTTAACACAGCTGTTGTAATAGCGTGTTCGTCACGTGAACCAACCGTCCAATTTCGTTGGAGGTAGAGCAAACAGCAAGTTTTGCAGGTAAACGTTCAAAGCAAAGAAAGAGTTCTACATTAACTGTAAGTTTCTCGACAGCATTTGTATGCTAAAGAACGAGTTTTGGGAAATTCTGATTATATCATTCGATACCTATCTAAAATTGAAACAAACTTAACAAAAACAATAATTTTCGAAACTTTTGTCGATTAGAGAGTTTTGCAAATATTGGCCTCATTTAAAAGTTGACTCATCCTAGCGTTTTTCATAAATTTTTGAAATAAAGACAAACAATTATACTTCATAAAGAGTTTCAACACTCTGCATTATTTTAATTTGTTCAATCAACACCGTCAACCAAAACTGTTTACATACTCACATTGAAAAACTCTCTAATTCATTATTCATGTATTGCTTTCTTACTCAGCTGTAAAGGATATCTATTTTGATGTCCACATTGCAGTCAATGGTTATTGCAAAACAACTAATACTACGATATATATTTTTAAGTTCTTGCATGCGTGCATTACAATCCTATTTATAGCATTGAAAGAGTTTTAGTAAATTTTTCGAATTTGGCGGAAAATAATCTAGGAATTGAGTTTTCCATTGGCCGACGTAAATTGTATGGAGGTAATAATAGCAGTGAATTTCCTGTAATATTGTTACAGATCAATAAAACTTCCTGCGACTGCCTTTGCACAAAACTAGAAACCATTCTGAAAGTTCAGTAAAAGCTTTCGTTTTAAAGTTGCTCCCTGAAGTGGTTATAATAGTACGGATGAAAGCTGGGAAAAAACATTATGCTCTATACGAAAAGGCACTGCTACAATGGCTTGTATATGCAAATTGGAAACATTCGCTATTCTTTTATTAATGTAATGTATACTTTAGAACAAAAACATACTGTTGTTGTGCATTGAGATAATAAAATATTGATAAACTTTCACATTTTATTTTTTAAAAGTAAAATTAGTATGCCCAAGTTGTTCCAGTAAGTTGAAAATTTAACAATGGTTTTACAAAGTCAATAAATCATAAAGATAAATGTTCCGAATAATCTCAAAATACACTGCGGTGCAAAATTGACCGGACACCCAGATTTTTCTTAAAAACTAGCGTTTAAAAAAGTTTAGGATGTTCCCAATTGGGTATTTATTAAAAAACAAAATTTAAAAGTCAAATTTATCACAACTGAACAACGTTACACAGAAAAAACAATAAACAATTCAAAAAATTTGAAAATGTGCAACGAAACAAAAATTAATACTTTTTAAATATATGAATATTTTTTATGTAAAACGATATTTCGTAGAGTGTATTATCCCCATGATCTAAAAGCGATAATTACAGCTCTTATTCGATCAGATATACTTCGGTTTAAGGCAGCAAAGTCTGAGTCTTGAGGGATTTGCTCCCATTCTTCACGAACTGCTTACTCCAAATCATTCATGGTTTCAAAATCACCATAATCATGTCGAATACGTCGTTTCAGAATATCCCATGCATGCTCTATTGGATTTAAGTCTGCACTCCTTGGAGGCCATGGTAATAAACGAATCCCAACTGAATCAAAGTAATCCCCTATAATTCTTACGATGTGTGGGCGAGCATTATCTTGCATCAGACGAAAGTTTTCTCCAACAAATGGTTTAAATGTCACTACATTATCTTCCAAACAATGCTGAATATACCGTTAAGCGTTCAAATTGCCCCCTTGAATTGTAACAAGTTCTATATAAGCCTCTAGGGAAATGCCTGCCCACACCATTTTAACACCTCCACCGAATTATACTCTCGGAGTAAAACAACATTGTTAGAAACGTTCAACAGCTCTTCTCCATATTCTAGGCCGTCCATCTGATGAGTATCTGTTAATATTGATTCATCCGTGAAAAGCACAGCACTTTAATAGTCAACTCCCAACTTAAGCCAGCGAAGTGTAAACGTTGCCTCCGATGATCTGCTGTTAATAGAGGTCCCTGACAGGTATTCTGGACCTTAATCCATATTCATTAAAGTATCTTTGAATAGTATAAACGGAAACTGTGTTTTAATCATTGAACAAGCACTGATGCTAATAATGTACGATCACGTAACGCTTGTAACCTAAGAAAGCGATCTTCAACTTAACTTATGGTTCTTCGTCTACCTTGACTTGACCTCCTGGTGTATTGCCCTGTTTCCCGAAATCTTTGTGTAGCATCAAACACTGTACTTCGAGAAATTCCTAAAGCATGTGCCACGTAACGAATGCTCCGCCCATCATTCTGTACCAAAAACCAGCACAAATAACCTTTTATATAATGTTTTCTTAATCTGAAATTTCTGTAAACAATTTACGCGAATATATTCGAATATTCGTCTTATCACCCGAACTTTTCTCCTCATTAAACGAATTTATCGTCATTTTTCCGGATCGGCAAAATGGCAGGAGAACCAAAAGGGAGAAAATATTTTTAGAATTCAATTTCCATATCGAAAAGCAACTTAAGGAAACTTTAAGATTATTGTTCGGCTCTTGAAGAGACACGGGGATTAGTTAGGCAGTAAAATAGGTTAAAACCTATTTCCTTGCTAATGGCAAGGAAAAAAATATACCGGAGAACTTCCGAAATCGTCCTTGTAGTTCTCACAATAAGGTAAGGTCGATTTTTAAATGGTATATATTAACAAAACTCCAGAATTTATTAATTATTTTCCGTGTAACAAAAAGATGGCTGCAGTATTCTACGTGCCTGTGGCATCAATCACGGGTCAATATTAGTTTCCATTTTGGTTTTGGCGTATGTATCACACTTAGCTTGTGGACGGCAGTCAAAATCAGTTTTCTATGATGATGATTTAAAATTGTATCATTGTCCAGATATTATCAACCCTAGAACAACAAGGTGGCGTCGCTGATGACCGGTAAAAATGTAATCGCGCTCTGTACATACACCGCTTGTATTTCCAGTACCTTTTAGTTCAGTGACAACGAACACGCAAGCAAAAGGGTACGTGCAAATAACTTTTTGTGATATATAATAAGTTGTGAAATTTGAGAGAAAAATAAATTTTTATCAGGTAATTTTTTTATTTTATTATTTTGCTAAAAACTAAGATATATTTTGTATTTGACTAGGTAAATATCAGTACAACCCCAACATGAACAATCTTTATAAAATCAAGCTGCTTTTAACTCATAATGAACTTGAGAAGTTGCTTTTGGACGACACTGACGATGGTGACATGTATATTGAGAGCGTGGAAAGCGAGAGTGAAGATTTAAAGAAAACTGAAGATCATGTGGAAGAAGAAGCAATAGAAAGTCCAGAACCAACTACAAGTAAAGATGGTCCGCAATATAACAACAATTTATTTAAAAAACGGTCTCAAATGGTATCTAAAACTTTTTCATTCTAAGAATACAAGAACATCTCGGCACAATTTGATTACTTATCTTCCTGGACAAAAATGAGCAGCTCGAAATGAAAAGAATATGGACAAATTGTGGCAGTTATTCTTTACAAACGATCTATTAGAAATTGTTGTTACGTTCACAAATTATAAAATAGGCAATAAAAAAGTTCGCTTTTGTTCTAAACTACGTTATATTTAAAATTAAGTAAAAAAGACAGCAAATATTTGATTTCACGCAAACAACGCCTTTGTATCTGTTGATACGTATTTCGACCTAATAGGTCTCATCGGAACAGTTAGTCAAAGGTGTTCTTAATGTGAAAGATCAGTATTTTCTGTCTTTTAAGAAGCAACATTAAAATGGCTTTGATATGGACGCAATAGCGACATCTGATAATAAAACCGTAAAATAGTTTCGAAACACAATTCAGATTTCTGCTTTAATCTGTGCTTTCTAAAAATTGCAAAGCAAAACAGACGTTGATGAAGGTGTTAAAAGAGACGTTGGGAATCTAAAATTTGCATTCCATGACACCTCTTTTAAACTAAGCAGAAATCCTTAGCGAATTGGTTTTTTGTACTCGTACAGAGTAGATCCGAATAAACTGAAAAAGACAGCAAATATTTGATTTCACGCAAACAGCGCCTTTGTATCTGTTGATACGTATTTTGACCTAATAGGTCTCATCAGAACAGTTATTTAAAGGTATTCTCAGCGTTAAAGATCAATATTTTCTGTCTTTTAACGTTATATTTAACCAACAAACCTCGTTGAAATTCGCCCTTTATTTGGATTGCTCTATCTCAATGGTGTTTTGAAATCTTCAAATAGGTTTACTTTGAGGCAACATTTTTAATTAAATAACAATTTTCGTCAATCAGTAAGTTTGAAATGTGAAAAAAATTTAACTACAAATATAATTAAATGTAACAATAAAACTAATTAGGGAGTTTTAAATTTTGCTTTAAAAATCGCTAAATACCTTTTGAACGACTGGTCTTTCCCATAACTGTAGCCAAATTCAACACAACATTCGATACACAAACCCCACGCCAAACAAGTCCAAAACATAATCAACAAAAGCCGGATTCGTTTTCTCATTTTTTCAGGTTTATACCGAAAGACAGGAGATATTCATTCATAAGCCGGAACGATGATTAATGGACAGTTATCTCCTTCCGCAAACTCTGCATATTTTTTTACCATTTGTCTTTATTTCGTCCCGGACAACGCCGTCTTTCAGCTAAGTCTTTTATCAAATTCCGGTAAAAATAAAAAAGTGCTTAATAAATTATATAAAATATATTATATTGTGATAAATTATTTCTGAAGAGTATACCTGCACTAATAAATTTAAATAAAGACATAGACAAAATGAAGACATGTAATCAGATAATCATCGTTTAAGAATAAAATAAACAGGAATGAATGATAAACAATATTTTACAACAATAATATTATAAGATAATACCAATACGATTACCCATCATATTAAAAAAATTATTTTGAAAACAACTACTGAAAAATTGCAAACCTATGATGTTGGGCTATCAAATATTCTCTACGCACGCTACCACCATTTTACCAAACTGCTCTACATAGGAATCGAAAGCCGGTCTGGATAATAACCATCGCCACTTCGTGGAGATCGTTTGCATAATATAATTTTCATTTGAGGATTATTGTGCAATAAAAAAATTAGGAAAAAGAGAGCTGAACCTCTATAATGTCTTATTTAAATCAGGCCCTGCTTTTTATACTGCTCTACTTCACACATCGGATCTTTCCTGTCAACGGTTTGGTGGTTTTGTTTTATTAGAAAAGGGTGTTCATATTATGTAATATATGTTGAAAAGGGAGGTTAGTAATAAAAGTTGAAAATAAAAGCAGGAAAACTACTTTAACCAAAAACTTCTGGTCAAGCTTCACAAAGTTCAAAAAGTAAGTTTGAACAACTTAATTTTTTTTTCTATGAATGTTTACTACCTTAAATCTTTTAAAAATCAAAATTAGATAACTCTTTTATGAGGGGTACATTTTTTATAAATATTAACAAATTTTAAATCATATTAATATTAAAAGATGCTGAAATTGAGAATGTGTACACTAAATAATAAAAAAAAAACTAAACAAATATTTGGAGAAAATATAGCAATAATGAGAGACACATTATGAAAATAACAAAAATAAACATGTAAGAAATCTTTATTAAGGACAAAAAGTGACAATAAAAATATACTCATCGCAAAACAAGGCATAAATGTATTAAGTCTAGAATTTTTTATTAGTATCTCCTAAATTTTTTTGGAAATGCCAGGAAATAACCAAAATTATTTGATAGTGGATTATTCCAGCAAAATAAAAAATCATCAAAAACTAACAGGCCAAAAAAATATTTTAAAATAACATTTATTCAATAAAAAAATACAAATCTACATATAAAATATTATGTTCTAATGTTCTGTAATACCTATTTAGTATTAGCCCCTCTGGATCCAAGACCATATCTTTTTCCTTGCGGAAGCCTTCTTGTTAGAGACACTATGTACTCCAAATCCAAACGTTTTCATTTATTCTTTCGGTAAAGTATTTCCCAGTTCATCAAGGTTATCTGGAGTCACAATACGAGTTATTATGCAGCGTTCTAAGTGGTCCCAGACATGCTCAATTGTGTTTAGGTTTAGGCTGACTGCTGGCCAAACGAGAACTTGAATTGGCCAACCACTTAAAGATATTGCACAGTTATTCTAGTAACGTAAGGTTAAGCATTGTTTTGCATAAGAACGAAATTATCTGCAATAATTGGAACAAAAGCACGATATTTTTTTTCAGAACCTCTCATTTGTATGACCTGCAAAGCATATGCCTCCCCATATCATAATCGAGCCTTCTTTAAAATTTTTGGGAGCGGTTATATTACACTGAGCAAATCCCTCTCCGACACATCTTCAAACTGGAATAGGTCTGTCGGATCCACAAAGTGCAAGTCTTGACTTATCGGTGCAAACAATATAAGCCCAGTCAGTCTTTAATATTCAATGTTCTCGTGCGAATTTTTAACTGCTATACCATGTGCCCTTGTTAACAATAAAGCAGTAGCAGACATTCTGGGTATGATTCCATATTAATTTAATCTGTTTCTTACCGAATTGACACTTATTTGTACAATACGGATTGTGAAAAGATCATTTAGTAGGGTGCAGCGGTAACATTATGGTGTAATGAAAAGTCTGCTCGACATTAGATTTAAATGACCGTCATCAGCAAGGTTGGTGCACCTGTAACGTTCTGGAACTGGTCCTCTTTTGTAACCTCCAGTTCATCTATACCTTGTTAAAGCTCTTGAAATGTGGATTGGTGGATTCCCATAATATTAGCAACATATTGCTATGATCGTTCATCTTCAATTAAAGCTATGATTTGGCATTTTTGTTCTGACGGTAAATTACTAATTTTTTTGTACCAATGCACCAATGCATTGACGAATAAAGTAGACATATCAAATGCTTACCCAAATCATAACGAAACCGCTATAATATAATATTCTCCCTGATATGGTACAGTCGGTAAATGGTTTAGATTGTGGACGGACTTCTGTAAATCGGCTTTATGTGTTATCTAGTGATCTCAAACAAATCCTTGTTTCGTCGGTAAATAAAATTTTACCCTATGTTGTACGTTATCAGGTATACAATTTTGCAAACGCCAGTAGTTGCTGTCGATGCCTAACATAACCTGACCTAACCTAACCTAACCTAACCTAACCTAACCTAACCTAACCTAATTGGCGCCAGGAAGAAGTAGTTGGTGGGTGGCTGTCGCCGGCCTGTCTGAATAAAGCCCAACTTCTGTGTCGTTATTTTAATTACTGTTACATGACGTGTGATTTGCAGTTGATTCCTTAGAGACACATCAGTATCCACTTCGATCTCTCAAGGATCTAACAAAGACAATGCGATCATCAGCTGCAATAGGAGCCCGATACCTATCCTAAGCATCTCAAATTGTAGACCGCAAAACCCCAAAGTTCGCGCCACGTAACTTATCGTACGATTATCGTCTATTTAAACAACAATTTGAGACACGTCTGCTAATGTCAATACTATGAAGATAAATAAGTAATGTTCTTGCTGCCACTGTCATTTTTGCTGGCAGTGTCATTTTAAAAAAAAAAAAATTAAAGTTGCTGGTCAGTGTCATTTAATTTTTATTAATGTGCCATGCAAGATATTTACATTTATAAGTTAATTACTGTTTTTATTAACATAAAATTGTGCAGCTCTTCCAAAAAAGAGATATTCCAATAATCCAAAAATCAAAATCTTGGGGATCCCTCTGTGATTATATAAAAGGTCGACGAAACAAAATCAGCTATTTAATTTTCCGAAGGAATTTTATTCAGTTTATAAAGTTAAAATTCTTGCACTCCATGGGGCCTCTTCGGGTTCCTGTGCCCTTGTTCTGGTGTATATATCTGCAAAGAAAAAAAAGTTGTTTTAAACGATTATATAAACTGGGATAAACAGGGAGAGGAAAGTGGGCAAATAAGATAATCGAAAACTATGCGTACGGCACACAGAGTGTTGTTGGAGAGTCTGGTCTGGATAAGGTTGACTACAATTGGTCCGATTGGGTGTATACTACGAAATAAAAACAAAGATACGAAGTAAAGCAGAAAACGAAAATATCGAGTAAAGTTTAATGTTCGTTACTCTTAGACCAAGCATGCTAAAATTTCCGCAATTAGCGTAATTGTTAAAGAAAAATTGCTTGTTGTTGTCGTATAATATGAGGACGACTTTAAATATCCTTAAAAATATTATACATCAGGAACTACTATATAATATTTTCACCCTCTTAGGCAAAATAATATTATATGCTTTATGTAATATATCTACATTATTACATGTCGTGGTAACGATTGCCTCAGAATGCAAACCAGTACGTCATGCACTCTCTTAAAGTAATGCAATCGTATTCTTGGCACAAAGGCACGAAGCGACTCGAAAATGCCACACAAAGTCATGTAAGAATTATGACAACATATGCTACATTCATTTGGAATAAATAGCAGAGTTGTATCACAATAACGGATAAAGCACTATTAAGTTGATTCATATATTAGCATGCAGAGGGAACGTCGAGTATCATCATCCATATGAGGACATGAACATGAACATGTCGAGAAAGTAAATCATGAGCCGGCAGCCGGCCTGGGATCGGCCTGATTTCGCTATAGTCACGCAACGAGTCAGTCAGCGATTTTGCAAAATTGCTCTATATAGCAATTGAAAGCCCCCGCACTGGGTAATGGCCAACGCGACTTTAAGGTCGTTTGCATAATATCATTTTTATTTAAGGATCATTATAATATATTAAGTAATCAAATGAAAATAAATGCATTTACAAATTTTTTTTTTATTTTACCATAATAATACACCCTCCGGCACGAAAAACGGATTACTTGCATTTTTAAAATAAAAACTTTCAAAATTTTAATTCTCTTTAAAATTTTTTATACTATAATACAGTCATTAACATTATTTAGCAAAGAAGAAATTGTTAAAATAAAGATGAGACTCGATATAGAGAAATATATCGACAAGATACGAGGTTAAGCGAGCAAAAGAGGACTGGATGGAATAGAAATGTCGTGAGATAAAAGAACTACAAAGAAAACATGATGAGTTTAATATACGCAAAAAACTTAATTTTCTTAAGTATCACAGTTTTAAGGAAAATTTAGCAGGTTGGTATTGAGCCAATTATTTTTGAGAGAAACCACACAGTAGGAATGGCGTTTTTGACAAAACAAACCGGTTTTCGGTTATACAAGGTTTTTTTGCTTACAGGTTTAAACCTGGCGGTTTATAACCGGACCATAAAAACCGTTTTTTGCGAAAACCGGTTTTTTTGTATTTTTTAATCCCAATAATGTTACAAAGTTACCATTACAATGCACTTTAGGTTTGGCAAATACTTGATTTCAACTCGATATCAATATGATCAAATTTAGTATTATCGAAAGAACATCAACCATCAATATAAATAAAACACAAATTTTGATCTGAGCTATTTCCTTGGCATTGTACATTAATTAATATTTAAAACTGAGTGAATAAGCCCAATTAAAAGATAAAATACGTTAATTGACGGTTCCAATTTTTTTCCACTTCGGAATCGTTCTTAAAATACAAACAGTAAAGTATACTGTTTGAATTAACCACTTTGTATATTTGTGTAATAGGTAACATTAACTCATTTAATACTTCCTGCATTGTTTGGAAAACTTAGAGAATTCCTTGGAAATTCGTATTCGGTAATTCGCTATTCATAGTCTAATGTTGGGTAATCAGAAAAAACCATTCATCCACTTTCAATGTCAAGAGTCAAGTGTGAAAATATGTAATGACCAGATCACTTCTTATGTAAATATATGATTACAAATACCTTTTCACTAATATTATAACAAAACTTAATTTTTTTCTGGCTGATACTGATTTTGCACTTTCAGTTTGCTCCATGTATTTATAAAATAAAATAAAATTTGAATTATGTTTTGTTTGGAATATTACTTGAGAATAATAATTATGATTGGAATCCAAAATAATACCTAAATAATATCAATAAAACTAAAAAACCAAAAACCGATTTTACTTTAAAATTAAAAACCGGTTTAAACCGGGACAAAAAACAATCGGTAAAACCGGTTAATGCGAAGTAAAAAAACCGGTTTTCAGCTAAAACCGGTAGGTTTTTTCCATCCCTACCACACAGAACTTGCTCAACGGTTTCAAACGAATATTTCAAGAAGGAGGTCTCAAGCAAAAGAAGAAATAAGTAATTTTTTTGATAATTTGTAGATAGAAATTTCTGATATCGCACCCAACAATATTTACAATTACGATGAAACTGGGTTCTATGACGTTTCAACAAAAAAAACTTTTATTCAGAAGAGAGTGTAGGAATCCAGAGAGAATCATAATTCAACGAAATCTTGTTTTACCACTTTACACTGTCCAAATGAGATGGACAGTTTCTACCTCCACATATTATAATGAAAGGTAGTCTGAAGTGGTCGGATTGGATTTTTGGTGCACCTAATGGTACGAAGTTTGAACACCTCAAAATATTGCTAGACTGAAAACTCTGTATTTGATGACTGAAATTTATCCTACTGACAGAAACAAGGCATTGCTAAAACTTCCCTTGTATGCTTGACTCATGGGTGTAATAAATGAAGATATTGGAAAAGAATTTAAATTAAGCGTAAAAAAGATTTGTGAAAATGATTCGCAACACGTTACGAGGGCAAAAAAAATTTTGTTTTCCAATAACTGCTGGCAAAAAGTGTTTCAGTCGAAGAAGTGAACCAGTATAATCAAATCAGGAGTTCAGCTACTAGCAATACTTACTAGAAAATCTACACTGAGAGACAAACCGAACCCATAAGGTGTAATAAAACCACAAGGTGGACCAAAAACACGGTGTGCACCAAAACCAGGAGGTGAGGGGGTCATAGATCGCAAGGATCAATTACGACCAACAGAACTCTTGAAGAAGCAGAATACATACCTGCAGTTGAGGTCAAAGGGCAGAATATGATCAAATCGTCAGTAATGAAGATGAACACTTAGTAAGTAGAATGAAAGAAAATAAAGTTAAAAAATTCCACTGAATAGAACAAACTGGAAAATCAGCAAAAAGGACTTCGCATTCCCCTCAATCATTTTCCTTGGGTGCAATTCAAAGGCAGAAGCTATTAATTTAACAAATCAAAAAATGTCTTCTGGATTGTGTTATTTTTGTACTTTCAATGTTTTTACGCATTCATTAGGTATAAAATGCAAGAAGTGCATTAGAATATTTCATTTGAGGTGCATTGAAAATAACAAACTTCGCAAATCAAACTCCATATGTTTATTTGTGCCACTTTTTTAAAGAAACTTAATATTTCTGTTGGTAAACTAACGAAGAATCTTTATTTAGTATTGTTTTGTAGCTTTAGTTTCCTAATAAATATTTTTAAATTAGTTTTAGAGTAAATATTGTTGAATCCACCCATGAACAGTCATATGAATGGTAACTAGGCCTGCACTAAACGAAACCAACTTTTTTAGTAATTTCAATTATATTATTTTAGGTATTTTAATTGACGTTTAAAAATGTTCTTTAAAACCTTTTAAGAAAGAAGAAAGATCCAACATCTGAATTCTAATATAAAAATACACCAAAGTTTTTGTTACTTTTTTAACTGTTCTAATATCCCCGTAGTTTGATCCATTTGTCTCCATCTTTGATAATTAAGATATTGAGATCAGGTGGAGTGTCTGTTTGGGGACCTGACAGTTAAATTGGAAGTTCTGTGATGTCTGCTTGCATGATTAATACGAATCTAAGTCTCAATGGAAAATAATTGTGTTGCAGATTAAATTATCTGCAAACTCTGCTTATTAGGTTAACGAGAATTTGGTAGATGGGTAAATGCAGTTTGCTTTTTTTTTGTAACAGCCGATCTAAGTAACGATTTAATTATATTAAAATAGATTATGAAAAAAATATTAATTTAGTAAGGGAAAATTACTATTCTCCTGGAACACCGATTTTCCCTGAATAACTTCATTTATTTCTTTACTTTCTCATGCTTACCTATAGTTTATATGCTCTTCTTTTGTATATTGCTGATTTTTTAGATATATTTTTAAAAATTCTGTAACAAAAATTAAACCTGGATGAGACACAAGGAAAGCCTTATCTTGGAATTAAAGTTAGATAAAGAATTCTAAGTTTAAACACTTTCAGTATGCGACGGCTCCCAGGTGTATTGAAAAACACAACAATGAGCTTTGGGACGTTGGTCTAACAGATCTCTAAAGGGGTATACTTAAGTCAGAACGAAATTATAAAAGAGAAATAAATTATGAAATTATGAAAGAAAAGAAAAAGTGGGCTTTTGCTTAAACTCTAGACTCATTTGAATCTTGAGAAGGTTTTGATCTGGTAGATTTGCTGTCAATATTTCCAGAGGGTTTATATCCAACTAATGCATTAACTTTAGCTTTAGGGTTATCTTCAGCAGTATCTTCGTATGCTCTTGTTGTTTTATAAAACCAACAAAATACTAAATTTTGTCTCTTTGAAGTCAGGTGATTTTGACCGCCTAGTAATGAGAGCACGACAAGAATTAACAAAAAATCTGTTGGTTCTCTCTTACCTTGTTAATAAAAACATTTTTTAAACTTATTTATACTTCTACTTTTACATCTTTAATAAAATTTATTAGCAATTCTAAAGTTTCTCTATTAGCAGGTGCCACAATATGTGATAGAGTTAACGGAAGCAAATATGTGACTTCAATAAGAGTTTGAATTAATTTATTAGAATTTTCTCTAAATATTTGTTTGTATTTTTTATAGAGTCTACTGCAGATTTAGAATCTGTTAATATTACTTCTTCGAGTATGTTATTGGATGTTAACCAAGTAACTTCTACTTAACGTGCCCTATCAAGTCCCCTTGACGTTGGCGATTAACATGGCGAAACTGTCTCTGTCTCGAGCTATTCTAAAGAGTTGCTCAGCTTTTCTTATTCCTGTCCACTCCCTAATATTCTTCAACCAAGAGGCCAGCTTTCTACCAATTCCTCTACGTCCTTCGATTTTACCCATCATAATAAGTTGAAGAATATTATATCGGTCTCCTCTTACTACGTGTCCAAAAGAGGCCATCTTTCTACATTTGATGTTATCAAGCAGCTCGCGAGCAGCATTTGCTCTCTCAAGGACTGCCACATTTGTCAGCGTAGCCGTCCATGGAATTTTTAGTATACGCCTGTGCAGCCAAATTTCAAAGATCTCCAGACGATTAGTGGTGGATATTTTTAATGTCCATGCTTCGACATCGTATAAGAGGACTGACCAAATGTAGCATTTAACCATGCGCTTTTAACCAAGTAACACCTTTTATAATTGCAAAAAGTTCGACAGTATAAATGCTACAAACAGGTGGTACTTTATATATCAATGATTGGTTTTGAAGATTAAGTTTTTAAATAAAAAATAATCAACTTTGACAGCTGATAAAAGTCTATTTAAATAACAAGGTTCTACAACAATATAGTAGGGTTTAATGTCTGTGGAATTATATTTATTATTTAAATTGTAAACTTTGTTACCTGTATATATGTTTTTCTTTATAACATCTCTGTGGGATCACATAATTCATCTGTGGATCCTTCACAGACGGGAATTGTTCCCATCAAGGATTATTCGTAGCAATTTTTTAATGTACCTACTTACCTTATATATTGTATAATATATACAGTAACTAAAAACCTGACTAATTTGTGAATTAGATTAACCCACTACACGAAAGACAATCGTAAAATCGTAAAAATTCTTAAGAAACTTCAAAAATTGTGTTTAAATTCAAAGTTTTTTCACAATTGAGGCCATTCCCTGGAAAAGGGCCCATAAGCTTAAGGGTTATTTTTCCGCAGATCTTTTAAATCGAGTCGCCATGATGTAAAGTTCATTTCGGCCATTTGGCAACAATGTCTCAAAGCTGTGTCATTCCATAAACAAAAAATTTAACTAACAAGTTGTGTTCGCGTCCGTTGTTCGTTTGCTTGTCTTTAACGTAAGTGTGTTTATTGAGCTTTAAAAATGGATTCTGACGAAGAGGTGGTTAGACAAAAACTGATAAGATGTAAGAAAATCAATGTGACGCGAAAAAAAAGAAAAGTTAAAAGGCAATCAAGTAAAATATACGTCATCTTGACAGGTCGCTATGACGTGCCGCGAAAAGTCATGTCAGTTAATCATAAAATGCTGCATGGACAAATGTTTGACACGTTTAAGTGTCAATGATCAAAAACATTTATTTTAACACTTTTATTTACAAGCAAAGCCTCAACAGGACTCTTTGTTGGCTCAGTGTATGAAAAACCTTAATGTGAATCCAAAAGTTTTACGAGCGTATACATGGGAATATTTCATGTCTCAAAAGGGTGACAGAATAAAAACATATCGGAGAATAATCCAAAAACTTTTTCAAGTATCTGTGAAATGAATTCGTTTAGTACAAAAGAAGGTAATTGAAAGGGATTCATTTACAGAGAAGCAAGGGACACATGCCAACAGACACAACAAATTGGCTCGCAACATTCATGACTTTATAAAAGAGCATTTGGAAACTAAAAAATTTATTTCAAATCCTTTATAAAAGGTATATAATATAATGCCCAAACGGGCTATCACAATTATATTACAAAACGTTTTCGGAATGTTAATTCCATCATCAGTGTAAACGGGGTATACATGCTACGAGCCACCAAAATATATGGGTCAAAACCCTTTAAATGATATGAATTTACAGTTGTTTTACATTATATATGGTTACAAATTATGATGTTTAAGTTACTGTTGGAATTGGTAACATGGCGACGTATGACCATGGTATGGACCCTACATAGGTAAAATGGTCCTGAGACGAAGTGTCTTCGAGGACCTGTTGATAACAACTGGAACAACAACTGATAACATCTGGAATATCCAGTTGTTATCAACAGGTCCTCGAAGACACTTCGTCTCAGGACCATATTACCTATGTAGGGTCATAAGTCGCCACGTTACCAATTCCAACGGTAACTTAAACATCATAATTTGTAACCATTCTTCTTCTTCAGGTGCCATCTCCGCTACGGAGGTTGGCAATCATCATATTTGTAACCATATATAATGTAAAACAACTGTAAATTCATACCATTTAAGGGTTTTGACCCATATATTTTGGTGGCTTATAACATGTATACCTCGTTTACACTGATGATGGATTTAACAATTCGAAAACGTTTTGTAATATAATTGTGATAGCCCGTTTGGGCATTTTATTATATACCTTTTATAAAGGATTTAAAAACAAATTTTTTGTGATATATGGTATACAGACAGCTACAGGAACTTAGTTTCCTAATGGATTTTCATTTGGAAACTATTCCGTTTAAGAAAAGTCATTATTTCTAACACAAATTCGAACTAAAATATTTTCCGAATTAAATATTAAAAAGTTGTATGAGCTTTTTGTACAATACTATAAAGAACAGACATGCACAAATCTACATTTGATGAAATACAAGACATAGTTTCAGTATTTTAAGTCAGTGCGTTTATACAGTTTTAACAATCCCAAAACAGACGTATGTCATTTCTGCACAGAATGTAAATAAAAACTATCGTCCTAACGATGCCTGTGCAATTTCCTATCGCCTTCACAATGTGAAAGTAAAGCGACATATAGCAATGAATCTGATAGAAAGAAGTAAAACTGACAGTAATTGTCTTGTTATTGAATTTGACTATGGACCAAATCTACCAGTTTCGAAACTCAATGTAACAATGCTGTTTTATAAACGTCCACTTTAGTGTTATCTCTTTAATATTCATAAATCCATCTCTATTTAATGTTGTCATGGACAGAACGCTAATCAAAAATTGAACTGAAAAGTTGGAAGGACTATTTCTAAATAAGCCAATAACAAAGTGACTTGTTTTCATCATTCAACAGTATGTACAAATGAAAAACAAAAAGACAACACATTGGCTTATTCTCAAACATACATGGAAAATTACATACCATTCACAATTTGGAAAGAAAGAAATATAAACACAAACATTGCTCTTCAAACTGTCCTAGTGGTTATAATAAAGCCGGCGAAGGAAAAAGACGTGAGAGATCTGTTTTCGTTTTTGTCCCAAGAAGATGAACAATGGATATGCTGGATATTAGAAGAAGTTTCTGTATAACTGTCTTTGTATAATAATAACTTGTTTTAATGTTTATTTTTACGTTATTTGCCAAATGAAGATTTGTTAAACATATTTCATACTTTCGCAAATGATCTGTGGAAAAAGGGCCCATGACAAGCTAATGTAAAAAAATTATATTTTTATAGAAATGTGTCTATATCTTTGAAACATCTTATTTTAACTTTATTTTAAATACAATACTTTTATTTTAGCTTCCAATAAAATTCAAAGTTTTAATCTTTGTTTTCGAAATACTTGTCAAATTTTCAATTGCGATTTTCTCAAAATCACCATTTAGCATATGGGCTCTTTTTCGGGGGATGGCCTCAATTGTATATTTTGATGACTAAATACAATGAAGTAATGACTGCACACGAAAAATACAAGTTGGCTGTACAAGGAATTTTTTTTTGCTACTTTCACTTACCTTTTAATATTTTTAATTCGAGATTTACTACATAAAACCCAATTTAACAATTAATTCTTATCAGAACTGTTAGATTATAACAAGACTCTTTACCAAGATGTAAATTCGACAGCATCAGCAGCAGTAGCAAACGAATCGGTGCAGTTCGGCTGCCAAAACGAGTGGCAAATTAATGAGATCTCCGAGTGATTTATGATTAATGACTTACGTTCTATTTTAGAAGAGGGACGCCGTGTCCCGGTCCCGGTTCGCGGGCCCTCTAGCGGCAAACTTTCAAAAACATAATTAAATGTTAATCAGATTAGACAAAAAGTTTTAGAGTTTGAAAGAAGTTCCCGTTTGAACCGTAATTAACCTGATTTTTGGGAAATTTTTAATCTTTGCTTTAGCCGATATTCTTCAAAATTAAAATGTAATTAACTGAGATGGCGATTGATTAGGAAAAAAGAAAGTCGGCGATGATGAGGACGTACAGATCGTATATGACAACTTACTTAATTACTTCAAACTTCTTAATATAGGCATAGACAAATTTATAATTTTGTAATAAAATTGATATAAAATATATTTTCTTTTTTGTCAAATCTATGACAAGTAATGTTTATGTTTAACAATATGTATGATTTTATAAGAGTTCCATAATAAGAGTGAATGAAAAAATTCAAAATACAAATTGGAGCACAATATCCTAATAACGAATATGGCAGAGTTGTCATCTTTTTGCTCCCTAAACAGTGAGTTCTGTCTTCAACGTGTCTTTTTCGTATTGATCCATGCAATGCTTAATCATGTCACAAAAGGACAAGCGTGTTAAAAGTTTTTGAAAAGTTAAAAATAATTTCAAAGTCTTCTGATGGTTATCTCGCTTGGGAGATATTGTCGGGTAACATTTTTACCCCGACTGTAATGACTTTCGAGTACGTGAAGGGACTCTGTAAAAGCATTTACAGCATTTTTGTCTATTTATATTAATGATCTCGTATCTCCACTACATTGGTCTTTGGGTATATCTACTAATTCAAAATACTTTTTACACTACAACTGAATTCAATCTCTTAAGTCGTTTAGAAAGATGTTTTGTTTACACTGTAGTTATAGCTGATAACATATTAAAACAGGTATGAAATATTTCGTTGACAGCTTTCTCTTTCAGTTTCCCTCATCTCCATTGCTTGGCATCTCTTGAATGGACTGACTTACAGTAATGTATCTCAGGATAAAATTGTGCTGAGTCTATAAAGCTTTTAATGCATTCGTCCGACATTTTGTAGACTTACCTTGCAAGATTGAAAAGCCTCTGTAGCCGAATGGTCACATGAAGGTGGGTGAGGCAGTCCAGATGAACAATTTTTGAAGAAAAAGAGTCAGACAAGTATATAAGCTTATGAATAATTTTAATTTTATATGACCTATACATTATATATATATATAAATATATATATATATATATATATATATATATATATATATATATTATTGTGATATTTCAAGTCTTGGTGCGCCAAGCAATTAATTAGCTCATTAATTAATTAATTAATTAAAATTATTTAAATGATATGATTATGACTCTATCACACTTTTTAATTCTCTTATCTCAGGGTTAAATTCGTGCTTCAATATCTATGCTATTACATGTGAAATGTAAGGTCCAAAGAATCCCGGAATAATAAAAAACACATATGATATAACACTATATATTGAAATAAAAATAATGAAATAATTCACACTCAAATGTTTTTAATAAACAAAATCTCATTTAATGATTCTCAAAATTTTGTTCTACGTACGTGAACCTTCAAAATTAATGGTATAAACAATATTAATTGAAATCTCAAAATCCCAAATTATGCTAACTCTCCTAATCAAAATATTTATATCCTTTCTAAATTAAGTGTAAAAATTGTGTTATCAATAAAAGAAAAACTGCAGAAAACAAAAATATCCCTCTCTGATGATGAGTGGTCCAAATCCTTGTTCCTTGTAGACTATATTATCTACTCTCAGCAGCTCCCTAGGTAATCAGCAATCTTACAACAAATTATTGCAAGTTTATCGTCCTTAATGATCTCCTTCAAATGCACAAATCGTTCAAATTATGCTAGCTTCTTCTTCTCTCAATAAACTGAATCTCTCGTTGGCCTGAGTGAAAAATGACTTTTGGAATATCTTTTCTTTACGATAAACTGAATCTCTCGTTGGCCTGAACAGTGACTCTTGGAATATAAGTAGAAAAATATGACTTACAATCTTTTACTGGATCAGCTTCTGTCAGATACACTAACTACACGAAAACTCACAAACTTTCACTGCTACTGCTTCGTACCTCTGGGAAACTACCCGAGAAACCCTTGCACCTTGCACCCTTGGAAACCAACTGATTCACTTTTCTCTCTCAAAAATCTAACTAAACTTTCATTCCTACATACCTATCCCACCTTTTTTAATCTCCGCCAATCAAAGCTCGTCACAATTCTCCCATTTTTTCATTTCGATAACAAACAAATTTTTACCTATAATTATAAAATTTCCTAAAACTTATTTACAAATAATATTTTTCTACAATTCTTAAAAACTAACAAAAACCTCTTTCTAAAATCTATTCTATTGTCCTTAATCACTGCACTAATGTATTTGGAAAACCCGGTTTAATTGTCTTTGGATTTCACTTAAAATTATGCGGGTCACTCAAGTATATTATAACAAAGAAAATAATTTATGCATAGCTTACATTTTGTTTAATACAGGTAATCCAAAAATTTAAAGACTTTTCTTCTTCGAAATGTTTGTTGGTTATTATCCTACTCATCTAAATTATTTTAATGTTTTTGAACTTTGAAATATTTTAAACAAACAGATATTTTCTTGATTTTACATATCATAACAAAATATATATATATATATATATATATATATATATATATATATATATATATTCAGTGTTATAAATGAAGAATAAAGCATAAGATTCAGTCAGAGGTATATAAAATTGGTAACAAAACTGTCGATGTTGTAGAACCATTGTGTAGGCCTATTTTTAATTCCAGATGAAGAAATGTTACGATGGATAATTGGTTTACTGGAACTGAAATAATGGAAAAGATGCTTAAAGCTCATAAGGTTACAGTTGTTGGAACTGTACGGAAAAATAAGTAACAGATACCACCGGCATTTATTTAACCTAAAAATAGAGACATGCATTCAACATTATTTGGCTTTACCGAAACCAAATTATGCTGCTTTGCTCAGATATGCTTCATATATCCAAAAAAAATCCAAGTGTGTATTGGTATCTTCAAGTTTGCATCACGACGATAGTATCAATGGACAAACAGCTGAACTAAAAAACCTGAGATGATAACATTTTATATTATGACCAAAGAAGGTGTAGATTATGCCGATCAGTTATGTGGTGAATATACTTGTGCAAGAAATACCTGAGGCCTATGGACATATTTTATAAAATACTGAGTATAGCTGGTGTAAATGCTTCTATACTTTATAATTATAACAAAAACAGTACTTTTGCTAGACGACATTTTTTAAAACAGTTATCATTGTAGTTAATGAAAAATAATTTGATGGAAGAATTGAAAACACGAATTTGCCACGCCAAATCCGAAATAATGCAAGTAAATTTGCTGGAATAGAACCAATAGAAGGGAATATCCCTGAGCCTTCAATCACTAAGAGAAAGTACTGTATATTTTGCAAGAATAGAGTGGATATTAATGTGAAAAAATGCTCCTGTTGCATTTGTTTGCAACATTCTATCAAACATGTTCTTCCTAATTCTGTCAAAACCTTGTGATTTTAGCATTTTAAGTTTTCAGTATATACCCACTGTAGTAAAGGAATATTAAATGAGGTTATATATTTCTGATAATATATATTATTAAATTACTAGTTGCATTGCTGCATAATTGCTAATTAAATCTTGTTACGCATAGGCCTCTCTGATATTTTCTGACCTAAAAACAGCATAAAACGAAAACAAAAAATACAAAACTGTCTTTTATTAACAATTAACCATACTACAGCAATGACTTCTTTAAAATTAAAACTTAGTTTTGGATACATTTAAGAGTACAGTATGCTTTATATATTTATTGTACCATTTGGTCAAAGAAAATGCAATTTATGGATATAGCACAAGTATCGCGACAATTTCGGATGTGCACAATAAATTTATAATGAGCAAAAAGTTTGGAGAGATTCCAAGATCCTTGTATGTTTGCACCAAAGACCCAGAAGTGCAAATGTGTATTTGTTTGCTAGGAAAAGTTAGTTTCGGGGTAATGTTTATGCAATTTCTTGTTCGTATGCTTAGAGACCGAGCTAATTTTCCGGTCCAAAAAATCCCCATCCAGGGCGTGCAGTCTCGCCTTTTCTTGTACTAATAAAGTACCGAGTTGGACCGTTGTTGGAATCAATTCCGGCGTGGACGAAATCTATTGTTATATTTGCATTAGTAGATTAGCGGGTAATGCTGATCTTGGTGTAAAGTTTTACGAATTTGCATTTCTCGGGAAACTTAATGCCTGAAACAAAACAAGAATTAAATTATATGTCGACACCTACAGAATCGGTCTGGTATTAGTGCTGAAAACACGTTGGGATATTTCTCAGATATAAAATTTATTTTTTGGACAATACCGCATAGCCTTTTTAAGTTTTAAAGTGTAAAAATGCTCAGATTCACGTAAAATAAAAATTTTCTTTAAACTACAATTTAATATAATTAATGATATTTTTATATTTCAACAGTGTATAAAGCCTCGTAGAACTATCGATCACAAAATAAATTATCATGATCATAAGTTGCTAGACAATCCGTTGTCTATCTTCGCATACTCACAAAGAAGTCGATTCCTGGCAACTACCCTCCATCTTGTAACCCTTAGAATCTGCACATCCTCCTCAATCCATCTTCTTCACAAGGTCTTCTTACACATTATCAATCTATCTCGTTCGTGGTCTTTCTCTGATTCTTGTGCCCTCTGGTTTTGTCCATCGCCAATTCACCATCCTAGTAATGTGTCTAGCCCATCTAAGTCTATGTACTTTAACAAATATCACAATATCTAGATTGGTGTACAACTGATATAGTTTAAAGTTGTATTTTCGATGCCATAGCGCATTTTCATTTACGGCCTCAAAAATCTTTCTAAGAATTTTTCTCTCAAAAATACCAAGACGTCTTTAATTATTTTGAGATAAGGTTTACGTTTCAGCCCCATATATCAAAGCCGGTCTTATTAGGGTCTTGTGTATATTAAGCTTTACTGCACGTTTTATATTTTTATTTTTTAAATGTTTCTGGAGACCGTGAACAGTTCTGTTTGCTATTAAGTCCTAATTCCCTTCCTGCGTCTGCAAGCCTTGTAAAACTCTGCAGCATGTCTCTTATACTTTTGCCTGGAAATTGGTTCCATTCATTCTACTATTTACTTGTCTGATTGCCTTTTCCAAGGCAATATTAAAAAGTCGAAACGCCAACGCGTCCCCCTGTCTTAGACCATTATTATTGTCAAAGAATGTAGAGTTTTCTTCGTCAATTCTAACACATTTTGCGAGCTTACATTTTGCACTGTTAGTTGTGTCAACTTGCTACATGTGCTTGCTACATGTGCTACATGTGGTAGCACATGTAGCAAGACAAGATACCAACAGATGGTTTCATAAAGTGACATTCTGGAGACCTCGAGAAACAAAAAGAAGCGTAGGAAGACCCAAAAAGAGATGGATAGACGATATAACAGCTGTAGTTGGAAAGCAGGGGATGAGAATTGCAAAAGATAGGGAAGCGTGGAAGCAATTGGAGGAGGCCTATGTCCAACAATGGATAAATGAAGGCTGAAGAAAAAGAAGAAGAAGTTTGGTCAACTTAACTAACTTACGTGGGATCTCAAACTCTATCATTGCATTATATAATGCTGTTCTTTTTACGCTATCATAGGCTGCTTTAAAGTCAATCAAGAGATGGAGTGTACCTATTTTATATTCTAGAATCTACCTATGTGCTTGAATTTGATGTGTAGATGACTTTTCAGCAGTAAATCCGCATTGATATTGACCAACAATATCATTTGTAAAAAGCTTCTAAGGATTGCAAAAAGCATGTGAAGAAGTGCTGAATTACCCAGCTAATGAAAAAACATAAAACAAAGTCTAGAATATTTCGCCGATAAATTAAAATTAGCTGAATATGTCAATAACTGAGTGAATCGGAGAGAATAGGGAAATATAAATAAAAAGCATATATTAATAAGCCTTCGACATTCCTGAATTCTAAGAAATAGATAAACCAAAAATAAACAATCCTCCAATATTAATGAATAAAGTAGAAAACTTTAATTCAAGTTTATTTATCTTCATAAGCTCATATTTAGCGGAACGAATAGATTTCAAAAAGAAATAACAAATGACAAAAAATATTACGATCAGTCCCAAGAAAGAAAACTTTAATCAATATATTACTAGAGAAAAATATTCATAATACTTTGAAAATTAACAAAACAGGCAATTAAAATGATTAAAATTACTGTAATTCCAATCAAATAATAAATAAACTAAGAAAAGAGATTAAATAATGGTCGAAACAACTATAAAGAAGAATTGTAACACAGAGCAAAGGCTGAATATGTAAATTTGCACATTTAAGCATAAAGAAGCTTAAACAAAATATCCGGTAAAGAAAACAGATGTTCTGTGCAGCAAATATTGCCTGCAAGCAAACTGTAATAATTCATTGGAGCAAGGTGGATTAATTTGTGTAGAAACAGGAATTAATCCACCTTGCTCCAATGCTCCAGACCATACCTTTCCTTCTTATAGCACTCTGATGGATGATAGTGGCACAACTATCAGTCCAATACTCTTTGTGTGGGAGTCTTAGGTAATAGAACTTCAAAATAGTACCCTATCCAATTCAAATTCGTGCTGTTCGTTTGTGGCTTGTTCACGAAACTTAAATTGATTCTTTGTGTCTCAAGTCTCCGATTTGTACAGCGCCGAGTTCACTCACCTCAGTCGCTCACCCCACTCACTTACCTCACTCAGTCACCTTACTCACCTCACTCACACACTTACCTCACTTCCTCATCTCACTCACTCACTCTTAAATGCCTACAACTCCATCAATTTGGCTCTGATTACTATGAAATTTTAACTGGATACTTCAGAAGAGCTATACATACTATTAAATAAAAAAATTAAAGAAAGCAAACAATTTCTTACCCCCCCCCTCCTAACTGTAGAAAAAGAAAATAAGAAAACCTATATTGTCCCTCTAGTCCTACAGTAAATACAAAGTAAATACAAGTGACAAAATATTACTATTAGAAAAGAATTATCAAAAGAAACTTAAGCAAACATTAAGCACTTGTATTAAAGACAAAAAAAGCCTACGCGCGATCAATTTTGTATAACGGATGTGTATTATATGGATCGGCAGGCAATACCCATTTACTTAAAATAGATCGTATTAAGTTTAAAAGTTCGCGATTGACTTTGGGTGCTATGAAATCAACACCATTCCCCCTGTTACTTGCTAAAAGTAATGAAATGACATTAGAAAATCGTAGAAATTTATTAGCAACAAAATATGTATTAAAATTAAGGGCTAGAACAAGCATTCCAGTATTACTTTCCTCAAAACATGTCTACAATACAGATGAAACCTTATTTCTATATCATGCAATGAAGAACAGAAGATTTACTATAAAAAAAGACAAGTATACCGGTAGAAAACTTTAAAACAAAGATTGATAATTTTATTTTAAGTAAATGTGTATGGCTAAGTAAATATGGAGGGCTCAAAATCGTTTGTCACTTTACAGGCCTATAAGCAGATGACTCGTTGTTTGCTGCGCAATTTTGAGAAAGAAATCGACAAATTGTTGTAGAAGCTGCTACTAATGCGTGAATCTGTGCACGCTACCGAAAGAAGAAGACTGTAAATACTCTTGGTTTTTAAACAACAAAAAGACTTTTTTTACTTGATTCTATATACGTGGTATTGTAAACCTTCAGCTATATTAGTATAAAATGGTTATATAAAAATATAGAGAGGATTTTTTAGAGTTTTGCTTTTTATTATATAATCATATAATATCAGCCGCATAGAGCTCATCGCGAGGACTTAATACACATTCACACATTTCGTTTTTATCAAAAAATCCTTTCCGCTTAGTTTAGTCTGTACGTGAATGAGTTCAGATAAAAAACTAATCCGCAACAGAATTGACACGAGCGACCCTCTATTTATACGGCTTTATTTGAAAAAACAATGTATACGGCCCTAAAAGCCGAACTTTGATTATCCCTCTCTCGAAAAGTTTTCAGGATACGTGCCCACTGTAATCCTAAGGGTATATTTCAAGTAGGCGTTGAAATAGAGGTAGGCGAAATCGGTATTTTTGATCATTCGATTCGGACCGATGTTACCACAAGACAAACGAAAAATTACGGAGATTTAGTAAAAAAATCTTCTTTATCTGTATTCTAAGGTATACTGTTCAAGAATCTTGGTACGTCTGTACCAGCATCAAATCCGATTTAATTTTGTTCATATTCTAATATCTACATTAAACGCAATAGTTACGATGACATTGTTAGGGTAGTTTCGTAAGTTTCATTTCATTTGGAAAAAGTTCCTTGACAAAATTAGTCTTCTTTTGGATTCTTCTATTTTTTTAACTGTCTATTTTTCTCTTTCTATTTTTGAAACTTACATTGAGCTTGTGTATCTTCGATGTTATTGGACCTCTATTTTCTATTCTATTTAACTTTTTCTCTTCTCAGTTCTTCTTTGGCAAAGTTAAGCTGACTTTTACGGTCTAAACATTTAATAAATGGGTTTTAACCCATTGAGACGAAACCAAAATCCAAATTTTTGCTTTATTCTGTGCCTCCTAAGAATTTAAGGCAAAACAGACGTTGCTAAACATGTAAAGAGAGAAATAAAAAATCTAAAATTGCTTTCCACAATATATCTCCTCAACTAAGCAGAAATCTTTAGCAAAAGGTACAAGAAAGCTAAATAATTATAATATTGCATTAATTTGTGTTCGCCAATGACATTTAAGTGATTGTTATCCTTTGTATTATATTAAGATGATACGGCAAAGCTTGAATTTTAAATTTTTAAGTATTATATCGTCGACATAGATTCATTTATTCGTTTGAGTTTCAATTTCGTATCGTTTCAATTCAGCGCTTCGTGTAGCACCCATCCACCTCTAGTCCTAAGGGTATATTTCAAGTTGGCCCATAAAATCGAACGGTGGCTGACAAATTGAAATTGCCGTGTAGCCCTCCCGGTTCTTTCGCAGTTCTTGGACGCACGTTTACCAACTTTCCAACATACGGCTTTTATTTAACAACAATGCTGTGCAGAAAGAGTAGTCAAAGTATAATAAAAAGGGAATCCAACATAAAATTAATCAAATAAAGGAAAAATTTAAAGAAACAGGTACAATAATCAAATGAGAATATTAATGAATACCAATATCTATAGGACCATTAGTTTAACCCTTAACTAGTGACGTTACTGGAAATCGAATAAGGAAACTGGAAAAGACACGAGAAAAATCTTTTGTCAAAAAGTATATTATGCTTTAAATAATAAAATCATAACATAAAAATAACATAACACTAAAAAATTGATGTATATCAACCGGTGGAACAGACGGAATTTAGAAAAGGGGTTTGGTACTAACGTTAAGTTCGATCACTTACAAACCATCAGAACACTAGCAGAAAAACCACAGAATATAATGTACATTATGTGAATAGGCAATATTCCACTTCGAAATCAATGAAGAAAAAACGAAAAAACTAAAAAATGCTTCTTGGTAAAAGTATTAGAAAAGATTTTACCAAAGCTTTTTACCTTAGTATTGTTCTGAAGCTATTTTCTTGTGACATTTTAAAGTAATTACTATTTAAATGGGAATAAGCCACAATTAAAGGTTAAAATAAGTTTAGTGACGTTTCAATTTCCACTTCGGAAATCGTTCTCAAAATACATTTTCGAAGTAGAAATTAAAACGTCAATAAACGTATTTTAACCTTTAATTGTGGCTTATTCCCATTTAAATAGTAATTACTTTTTACCTAAGCATTGGAAAATGTATTTAAATAGCACGACTAGGAGCAAAAAGGTCTAAACATTGATAGTGTACGTTTGAGTCATTTAAGATTTGCTGACGACATAGTACTATTTAGTACAGATAACAAGGAACTGGAGCAAAGCTCAAGGAATTAAATCAGCAGTCAAATAGACTAGGTCTTAAAATGAACCTTCAGGAAACAAGAATTATTAGTAATTTACAAACTTATATTGTTATTGACAACGTCAGTCTTGAAAATGTAGACCACTACATGTATCTTGCCTGTAACTACATATGGACTGAAGACCATGAACTTTACAAAGCCAAAACTTTAGAGAAGGTCAGCATAACCCAAAGAGCAATAAATGGGGCCATGCTAGGGATCAGTTTAAGAGACAAGATTCGAAATATCGACATTCGGGAAAAAACAAAGATTACTAATGTCGCAGAACGTATAGTAAGGCTCAGGTGGCAATGGGTTGCGACCTGAGCAGAAGGACAGACCATGCGAGGAGTAGACAGACCACAGAAGAGGTGGGTAGATAATATCAAACAAGTCGCGGGCAAGCAGTGGATAAAATTTTTTAAGATATCAATGGAATCAAATGGAAGAAGTATATGTCTAGCAGTGGACGAATACAGGCTGAAGAAAAAGAGGAAGAAGAACATAAAAATACAAGAGGTGGTTTGTGGTTGAATTTTAAACTATTTAGTTTAAATTAACTATATAAGTTTTTGCACAGTGTATTCATGGTACAAAGATAATGCGATATGTTTCCAAAAACGTGACAGTAATTCCATTAAGACATGGCAGTAACCAAAATTACAAGAACAAGAGTTAGACAAAACATCAGTATTAATGATCACAACTTCGAAGTAGTAAAGGAGCTTAAGTACCTGGAGGCGGTAATCACAGCTGACAACCACAAAAAAAATCCAAATTAACACTGTGCAAGTATGAAGGGCACCTTAGCGTGAAGCGTGTGTTCCTGTTCAATCCTTTTTGTATAGTCACACAATAGTGTTTTTATTGGGAAGGTTAGGAAATTGAGTGAATGTGGTGCGAATGAACGAACGGTTAGGAAATTGTTATGAATTTGAAGGATTGTTTTTATGTATTCTATATTCTTATACCTATACTGTCTGGCTAAATAGGTCTTGTACCTAAGGCCAAAAAAAAACACTGTACAAGTCAATTATTTGCCAATATATTACGTATGGCAGTGAAACGTGGACTCTCAACCACCGGCAAATCAATAAGCTTCTAATATTTGAAAGGAAGGTTCTCAGAATAATATTTGGCCCTCAAAGAGATGAATTCACAGGGGATTGGAGAAGACGTTGCAATGGTGACTCTGTTTGGAACTGAACTCTGAATAGTTAGACATATCAAGGCAAACCGAATAAGATGGGCAGATCACATGGTACGATCAGAGAATGACAGAGTGTTAAAGACAGTATTTTTTGAAAGACCAGATGGGGAAGATCAATAGACCGACCGAGAAAAAGATGTAAGGATGATTTTAAAACCGATTTATCTAGAATTGGTGTAGAACAATGGGCAATAGAAGCGCAAGATGGTAGAGGATGGAGGGCGATGGTGGATGCAGCGAAGACTCACCCTGAATTGTAAAGCCAATGAAGAACAAAAATAAGATAAAGGTTCTTTTGAATCTTCTACCAGTAAAATAAAACAATCAGTCAATATTTTTTAAAAAGAGTTTGCAACTAAATCGTAACTATAAGATAGGAACAATTGAAACATAAAGAGTTTATGGGGTTTATGGGAATGTTTACTCATTACGCTTATTCATGATTAACATAGCAAAAATATATTCAGTTTCTTATACGAGAGAAAGATAAATAAGAAATCTAAACAAAACAACATTATTGTATGTCTATTTCTTAATGAAACTACCTGTATAATACACTATAGTTTATTATAATCCATAACATACACGTTAAAATCACGACAAAAAAATAAAATAAAACACTGGCATGTCGTCTACATGCCCCTAGTGCCTTCACCATAGTCGCGGTGAATCGTGATAGAACGTTCGTTCGTGAGGTGTCGCCGTCATTTTCTAAAAGTCTCAGTCGGCGAGATTGATGAACGGACCCCGCCTACAGGTAAAACTCAACTCCCGGAATATGTATGAGTCCTGAGGAAAAACATCTAACTTCATTTGCGGTTGGTTATAAAAAGTAGATTGAACGGCTCCCGGGCTTCGGTTCAACTAAAACGGTTTAAACCGAAAAGTTCTAGTGATGTTTGGAGCTGAGTTTGAACGAGCGTTTTACAATTAGGATGAGGCGTGCCTTAGCATAATTGTTGTGTTTGCTACTAAATAAATTAAAGGAAACGACAAATTTAAAGTTATTTTATCAGAAAATTTTCAGCGAAAAGGTTTTTGCACGAGGAACGAAATATTTTCATTTATAGCGGGGTGTTCAACTATTTGTCTAAAATTATTATGTTGGCAAGAATTATCGCAAATGAGTTTATTTGATCTTTACTTTTTAAATAAAACTTAATAAAAGATACACATCTAACTATGCTCGTAGATATGACTGATGCTTTTATAATTATGGAACAGTTTGATTAGCCATACTAATGCAGCATGTTTACTCTAAAATATGGCCCTAGAACACGGCGCATTTTGTATACTCAATCCAGACATTTGAGCAGGCCAAATCAATAGCATGGCTAAATATTTTCAATCTTCATTTACGAGATCGAATGGAAATCATGTACCATGCAATTAGAAAATCAAGTTTATCAATACTGCGCATATATGTGCTGTAGTATTTGATTATTTCGGGTCTTTAAACTTTAATACATTTTTCGCACATGTCAGCACTTGAAGAAAACAGCAAATTAATTATTTTATAATATCCATCGCAAAAACTAACTTACCTTTAATTTAGTACACTTATTCACACTGTCCTCATATGAGCACAATACTTTCCAGATAACAAAATCAACTAAACTAGCATAACTTTGCAATATATTTTTGGTTGTTGCAGATTGCATTAATAATATGGGATTCTATATCTACTAAATCGTCAGTAGTCGATATTAAAGGACGAAATCTAGATTGTTCATTATTCCGTTGGTTATTTTTTTCTTTCAGACACCACAATAAAAGTTTATTTATAATTTGTTCTAAAAACTTACATAGTACACAAGTTAGAGACACTGGACAATAAGAATCTGCTTTGTTTTGTGTCTTATTAGATTTTAAGATGGGAATAGTCATATCTGTTTTTCATACATTGGGAAATTCATGTGTCCTTTAACTGATCTACAATCTCTATTAGTTTTCTGATTGTGATAAGGGCATTTATAGGTTCATTATTGTTTAGTACAAAGGGATAGTTTCTTTTTGTTGTTTGTATGTTAAGAAGAGAGACCAGAGAGGCCTTGTTTTCACTACAAGTACTGCTGCAGAAGTGTTACGACCAACAAAAGGATGTCTTTCTATGTTTTGTAGACTTTGAAAAGGCATTTGATCGCGTAAACCATAATAAAATGTTAAATTCCTTGCAGAGCATCAACTTGGATAGTAAAGATCTCCGATTAATTAAGAACTTATATTGGAGGCAGAGTGCCAAGATTAGGATCGACGATCATACATCTAGAAATATTAGTATAAATAAAGGAGTAAGGCAAGGATGCATACTATCCCCTATGCTGTTCAATCTTTACTCGGAACTACTATTCAAGCAAGCCTTGGAAAACCTTTCCACAGGAATAAAAATTAATGGAGAACCAATATCTAGCATAAGATATGCAGATGACACTGTCCTACTGGCTGATACAGACACAAACTTACAGGTGATTATAGACCACCTTAAGGATGCTTGTCGAGAGTTTGGAATGAAGATCAACGAAAAAAAAACAAAAGTAATGGTTATCCAAAGAAAACAGAATATCCCCTTACCTATAAAAATAAACGGGAATATTTTAGAACAGGTAAACCAATACAAATACCTTGGCTGTTGGATTAATTGCAAGATGGACCCAGAACAAGAAATTAACGCGAGAATTGCTCAAGCTAGGGATAGTTTCTTTAAGATGCGCGTTCTATTCTGCGATACACATATAAATATTAAATTGAGATTAAAACTTGTAAAATGTTTTATCTGGTCTGTTCTTTTCTACGGAGTCGAAACGTGGACTTTAAAAATAAAGAGCCTGAATAGAATCGAGGCATTTGAAATGTGGGTGTACCGTAGAATTTTAAAAATTCCTTGGACAGCACGAAAAACAAATGAAGAAGTACTATCTAGACTCAATTTAGAAAAAGAACTATTGAGAACAGTCAAAAGAAGAAAAACCAGTTATTTAGGGCATTTGTTGCGCAACGAGAAATACTACATCCCTCAGTTGGCAAAATAGAAGGAAAGCAAGGAATTGGAAGAAAGAAATTGTCCTGGTTACGTAATATCAGAAACTGGACAGGACTTGGATTTGAGGAACTCTTAAGAGCAGCTGAAGATAGACAAACGTTTGCCACCATAACCGCTAACCTCCATTGATGAAGACGGCAATTGAAGAAGAAGGTGTTAAGAAATCTTTATCATAGTTAGAATTTGTGGATGTTAACTTGAATGTTTTCGCTATTTTTTCTACTATTTCTGCATGGCTTGTTATTAATGATTTATTTTCTTGATTCTACTTCTAATGAATAGATTCCTTAATATGAGTTAGTGCCTAATATTCTTTATTCTCCTGCAAATATTTGTTAAATATGTGTAATTGTTGATTGTTTCTACAAATTTTAACAGGATTGTCTTTAGATCTAGTGGTAATCAGTTTGGCTTTAGCCCTAGTTTGTACTTTGGAAAAGCTTTTTTACTTTCCTTAATAGTTTCTTTACAATCTTCATTCCACCAGGCAGTTACTTTTATCTCTTTTAATAAACTTTGTTTTACCTATCGCTTCTAAATCTGCTTCCATTTTGAGTTAATTAAACTGTAGAATTATTTCGTCTATTGAATTTTCTAAGCAAGTTTATGATGATTCCCTACGGATAATTTATTGAAAACTAGAAAACTACACCCATCAGCTTTATAGAGCCTCCATTTTGGATTAGGTGTAACTGGCTTAGGTTTCATCGAGTGTTTTTCTATTAAAATTGGAAAGTAATCAGTCCCATATAAATCTTTTTCTCAATACCAATTGTGATTTAATTGAAGAGTTGGCGTACAGAGTGAGATATCTATAGAAGAACATGTCCATGTGTGTTTTACTAGGTCTCTTTATACAGTACAACTTCTGTAATTGGATGTATGGCTACCAGTACATAAAGCGCAAGTTGCAGGAGTATTTTCTTTAGGTTAAGTACATGTTATTGTATTATGGGGATTACAGGATTGTAAGCAATTGTATTGTATGCGTTTAAGCAATATGATTTGAAGTGCGTATAGGCCTGGCATCTGATACAATACAACATACTGTTTTCCATATGATAGAGCCCAAAAACCTGCTCTAATAAAAATGAAATGCATTTTAGAAAAAAATTCTGCTAATGAAAGTTCTAACAAAAAATGATTTTTCTTACGGTGCCTTATCCTTAAGGACGTTGGCCATTACATTTACCCATTTAAGCTTATTTGTGGCAGCCCTGAATAGTTCTATGGAGGTCATGTTTGTCCATTGCCGTAGGTTTTTAAGCCAAGAGTTGCGTCTTTTTCCTGGTCCTATTTTGCTATTAATTTTGCCTTCGATTATAAATTGAAGCAGTTCATACATTTGATTTCTTATGATGTGACCAAAATATTGTGTTTTATGTTCTTTTAATATAAGCATAAGCTCTCTTTCCTTATTTATCCTCCGCAAGACTTACTTCCGCATTTGTCGTATGGCTTATGTAGGATATTCTGAGCATTTTACGGTAACACCAGAGTTCAAATGTTTGGATTCTTTTTTGTGCTGCTTCTGTCATTGTCCAGGCTTCAACACTATAGAGCAAGGTGGAGAAAACATAGCACCTAAGTATTCTAGTTCTCAATGAGATGCCCAGCTGGCGGTTGCATAGAACTGTTTGCATTTTGTAAAACATTGTACGTGCCTTTTCCAGTCGTATGCTTATCTCTAGTGAGTGGTCCCAAGTTTCATCAAGATTACTTCCAAGGTACATTGTTTTTGTTACTTTTTCCAGATCTGTTCCGTCGACATTGACCTTCACCCTTCTGTTTTGGTGCTTGCTGATGACCATAGTTTTTGTCTTCTTTGTATTTAATTTCATTCCAAATTCTCTACAGGCTGTCGTTACTCGGTCCATTAAGCGTTGCAGGGCTTCAGCATTATCTGCCAGTATGATAGTGTCATCAGCATATCGCAGGTTATTTATACATTGCCCGTTTATAATTATACCATCCGTGGTGCCTTCCAAAGCTTTCTAAAATATCTTCTCAGAGTAAACATTGAACAGCAAAGGTGATAGGACACATCCCTGTCTTACTCCCTTCTCAATATTGATTTTTCCAGATGTTTCGCTTTTTATTCTGATTTTAGCCTTTTCTTCTTGGTAGAGGTTTGAAATGATCCTTAAGTCTTTATCGTCGATATTACATGACCTTAAAATATCTATTAGTTTATTATGTTTCACCAGGTCAAACGCCTTCTGAAAGTCTATAAAACACAAGTATACATCAGAATCGGTATCTCTACATCTTTCAACTAGCACACGTATTGAAAAAAGTGCTTCTCTTGTTCCGAACCCATTCTTAAAACCAAACTGAGTTTGACCAGTGTGTTCGTCTAGTTTATGGTATACTCTATTGTGTATTACTCGTAGGAAAAGCTTCAATATATGATTCATCAGGCTAATAATCCTATGGTCTTCACATTTCTTGGAGTTTCTCTTTTTTGGTAGTGGTATAAACACCGATGTCAGCCAATCATTTGGTAATATGTCTGTTTCGTATATTTTGTGAAATATATCTTCCATTACTTCGATGTGTTCGTTTAGTAATATCTTTATTATTTCAATTGGGATATTATCTTCCCCAATAGCTTGGTGGGGACAATGGGTAATCAAAAAATGATTACCCATTGTCATTTGGGATATAACAAAACACCAAAACAATAGATATGGTCACAAAAAAAACTTGAATATACCAATAATACCATATTGTACAGAGCTTAACAGAAAAATTAAAAAGGACAGGCAATAAAACATATAAAACTACTACAAAACTTTTCAAGGCATATTTTAAAAATTTACTAATTATCAATAACACAAATCTTCCACGAACATTTATTTTTAAATCTGACAGTTCCAATAACTTATAGATAGCATCGTCTAAACGGCCAAATCCCCAGAGGGCAGAAACGCTCCCCGAAGACCGTCCTCAACTGAAATATAAAATTATAATGTTAGATTTATACTTTTATAGGGGCTGTCGTTTCCTCTTCTTCGAAAGGGAATATATATCGGGAATTGTGGGGTTTCTCTTTTTATGGACGGAAATTATAAGAGTTTACTGGGAAGCTTTGCGGAAACTTAAGAAGGTGCTGTCGAGGGGTATGTCGTAAACAGTCGACTTGAGGATGCTACTTTGTAATTTTATCGAGGGGTTGGATTGATATATTAAACGGTTTGCTGTCACTAGCTGGAGCTCGACGATACCGGTAAACGTTTAGTAAATAAACAATAGTGAGTGTGTTAATACGGAATGGAATTGGAAATAACAACGTTTTAAGCTTTTTGTTTTTGTTGGTTTTTAAGTGTTTGCAAAGATTTGACATATGCAATCATGTTTTTTTTTAATACAAGAATTTTGCATTTGAGGTGTTTTAATTAGTTTAGCTAATATCTTACTTGACGTAGACCCTCATTTACTGTGAACTTTTCTGATTCTATATTATCGGTTCTGATTATGTTCCTTGTATTCTATTTGTACCTTGTAACTATTTATACTCATAACGGCTTGCCTGAGTTTAATTTTCACACCTTCCTTTTTTAAACATATGTCAATCACCTTCCTTGGAGTACTATTAAATGCCTTTTCTAAGTCTATAAAGGCTTGGTATAACTCAGTGCTTGAGTTACGTGCGTTTCTATTAGATTCTTGATAGTAAAAATGTGATCTTGGATACTCCTGCCTTTTTTAAATCCACTTTGTGATTATTCCATTTTAGAATCGACTTCTTGTAAAAGACGTTTTTCTGTTATTCTTTCATATACTTTGGATGGGATGCTCAATAGTGTTATTCCTCTGTAGTTACTACATTCAAGTCTATCTCCCTTTTTGAAAATGGATAGAATCACTCCCACTTCCCAATCTTTTGGTATTTGGCTCTCATTCCATGCCCTATTACATATTTTGTTAGCAGTTCAATGCCCTTGTCGCCCATGTTTTTAAGCATTTCTGCTGTGATTTTATCAAATCCAGCCGCCTTACCTTTCTTAAACTTTTGTATGATTTTTTTTATTTCTGCTATAGTTATTTTATCTTGAGTTTGGTCTTCTAGCTCTACCTCTTTTGGTTCTTCTGTGATAATATCTACATCGTTTTGGATATTTAGTACATCCCCGAAATATTGCTTCCATCTATCTAGGATATGGTCATTGTCATGCAGTAAGTGTCCTTCTTTGTCCCTTATTTGCTTTGGTGTTTGTGGAGCCTTTTCAGTTCTTAAATTCTTCAGGGTTTTAAAGAATAACTTTTCGTTAGAGTGGTAGTCTTCTTCCATATTGTTTCCGAATTTTTTTCAACTTTTCCGTTTCGCTGCTAGTACCATATTTTTGACTTTGATTCTTTGCAGTTTATATATTTGGTAGTTGCTGCAGTTCCATTCCTAAACTAATTTTTCCAAGCTATCTTCTTGGACTTAAATTCTGCTTTCATTTCATTGTTCCACCAGTTTGTACACTTTTTGATTCTGTTATTTCTTGTTATTCCGCATGCTTGTTTATCACCGTTTATTAGTGCTTTCTTCAGTATTTGCCAATTTTGGTTTAAATCACAGTCTTAGCGTGCTCTGTTAACGTAGTTTTCAAACTTGTTTACTGTCTACTTGTCCGCTAGCTTATGTGACCTGATGTCTATAGTAGGTGTATCATGAGCTTTACTTGTTTTTTTGGTCTCTTTTATTATTGATTCTTGTCGCACTCCCAACCTGGTCCTGGCTACAACTAGATAGTGGTCACTATATATTTTGGCTCCTAGTCTTACTCTTACGTCTTTAATGCATTGCCTCGATGATCTATTTACTAACACATAGTCCATGATGGATCTTGCACCTCCACTTTTGACTTCTCTTGTATATTTATGTTTATCTTTATGTTTAAAAAATGTTTTCATTATTATTAAATTATTTTCTCTGCATATATCAATAATACGTACCCCATTGTCATTTTTTATTTCTTCTCCATATGGTCCTAATACATCTTGGGTATGTTCATCTCTTACACCTATTCGACCATTTAGATCCCCTAGTACTATAGTATTGCCTTCTAATTTGTCTATTATTTCTAAGGCCGTATCCCAGAATAGGTCTTTGCTAGCTGCTCTTTTGTCATAATATATTCCATACATAACGATGATATTGACTAGTTTGTGTTCCGCAGTTTCAGTCATATCTTCAAAATTCTTTCTGAGATGCATTCCCAATCTTGAATATTCTTTATTAGGTTACTGTGTATCAGACAGCCTACCCATTCTTTTCCCTTTCGCCAAGTGACACTCCACTGGTGATGAGGAAGTGTCCATTTTCTAAAAACTGTGTGTTTTTTCCCCTATTTTTGGTCTCTGTTATACCCAATAAGTCTATTTGATTTTTCTTAAATTCTTCAGCAAGTTCGTCTTCGTTGCCGTTGAGACCTCTGACATTTCACGTTGATAATGTCCATCATTTGGGTATAACCTGGTTAGACAGGATTAGAAATGAGGCAGTCAGAGAACATCTTAAAGTCCAACCAATTATTAAGAAAATTAAAGGGGCCCAACTAAGATGGTACGGACACATGGTTAGAATGAATCAAGAAAGACAAGTTAAAAAAGTATGGGAAGATAGACGACCAACTAAGAGACCAAAGGGCAGGCCAATAAAGACATGGAATGATAATGTTACCTCAATCCTAGAGACACGAAGAATCAACAAACAAAAAGCAAGAAACCAAGCAAAGAATAAGAAGCAATAGAGAAATGTTGTACATGCAACTAACTAAAGACATTACACCCGACATCTTAGTGTAAATGGATTTATGATTATACATACATATATATATATATATATATATATATATATATATATATATATATATATATATATATTTATATATATATTATATATATATATATATATATATATATATATATATATATATATATATATATATATATATTGTTATGATATGTAAAATCGAGAAAAATATTCGTTTGTTTAAAATATTTAAAAGTTCAAAAAAAATTAAAATAATTCAGATAAGCCTAATAATAATCTACAAACATTTCGAAGAATGAAAGTCCTTTATCTTTGGATTACCTATATTGAACAAAACGTAAGATATGCATAAATTATTTTCTTTGTTAAAATATATTTGAGTGACGTTAATGAGCTTAAGTGAAATCCTAGACAATGGAAGCGGGTTTTCCAAATAAATTTGTGCAGTAATTAGGACAATAGAATAGATTTTAGAAAGATATGTTTTTGTTAGTTCATAAGAATTGGTAGAAAAAGATTAGTTTGTTAATAAGTTTTCGGAAATTTTATAATTGTAGGTAAAAATTTGTTTGTGTTATCGAAATGAAGAAATGGGAGATGCATTTCACGTTTTGATTTAATGAGATTGAAAAAGGTGGGATGGTTGGTTTGAGAATGAGACTTTAGTTAGTTTTTGAAGAAAAAAATATAGTCAGTTGGTTTCCAAGGGTGCAAGGCGAACGGCCGTTGTTCTCGGGTAGTTTCCCAGAGGTAGGAAGCAGTAGCAGTGAAAGTTTGTGAGTTTTCGTGTAGTTAGTGTATCTGACAGAAGCTGATCCAGTAAAAGATTGTAAGTCATATTTTTCTACTTATATTCCAAGAGTCACTGTTCAGACCAACGAGAGATTCAGTTTATCGTAAAGAGAAGATATTCCAAAAGTCATTTTTCACCCAGGCTAACGAGAGATTCAGTTTATCGAGAGGAGAAGAAGCTAGCATAATTTGAACGATTCGTGCATTTGAAGATCATTAAGGACGATAAACTTGCAACAATTTGTTGTAAGATTGCTGATTACCTAGGGAGCTGCTAAGAATAGATAGTATAGGCTACAAGGAACAAGGATTTGGACCACTCATCATCAGAGAGAGATAGTTTTGTTTTTTCTGCAGTTTTTCTTTTATTGATAACACAATTTTTACAATTACTTTAGAAAAGATATAAATATTTTGATTAGGAGATTGAGAATAATAATTGGGATTTTGAGATTTTAACTAATATTGTTTGTACCATTAATTTTGAAGGTTCACGTACGTAGAACAAAATTTTGAGAATCATTATATGAGATATTGTTTATTGAAAACATTTGAGTGTGAATTTTATTTCATTATTTTTATTTCAATATATAATGTTATATCATATATATGTTTTTTATTATTTCGGTATTCTTTGGAGCTTACCTTTCACATGTAAAGCATAGATATTGAAGCACGTATATAACTCTGAGATAAGAGAATTAAAAAGTGTGATAGAATCATAATCATATCATTTAAATAATTTTAATTAATTAATTAGCTAATTAATTGTTAGGCGCACTAATACTTTGAATATCACAATAATATATATAGCTCATATCCCAAATAACCCCACGTTAGTAACACATGTTAACACTTAAATCTGCACAGACTATCCTAGCTTTACTTTTTGTTATATACTACTATCAGATATCTACTTTTATTAGTTTTATATAAAGTGTTTTTAGATGTCTCTAAGCCCTTAATGCTTAAGCGAGCTTTACACAAAAATTTCCATAAAAAACTTCAGTCTGGATTGTACCACTCCAGAGATTTAAATCTCGTACATAACTGTTTAGTATGAAAGACCGACATTGAACTCAAAATTTAATTTAACCCTTCTTGGATCGTAAAACAGGACTTTCCTAATTTGTTCTCGGATAGATAGCATCGACTTTTGTCTGTTTTGTTTGAAAGAACTCATTGTCCGGGCAGAGAATTTGGCTCGGTCAAAATGCCTGTCCATAAAACTCCTTTATTGCCATGCACTCAGTGCATAATTCGTCGTTTTCAAAATTCAATTAGTTTTCGACTTGAAGGATTTCTGCTATCAATCGAAGATAATTGAAAAGACGAAAGCAAAAAATGTCGAGATTTAATTTTGAGGTCGTAAATAAGACGGTGAGGTGACAAAGGATCTAGCGTCAGAACTATATATAAAAGATAAAGAGACAAGACAATATAAATATAATAAAGGAGTGTCCTTTATAATTTGGTAAACAAAAATTGTTGTGTGGGCATAATTTCTGGATTTTTATTTTTTAAATTTTATGTTTGTTGACTATTGTACTACATCAAAGAATACAAGTCAGTAAGAAAATGGTAATATTCGGAATACTGGATTTGATATAACAAAAATAAGTAGTAATTTATATAGGGTTGGCGAAAAAAGTCTGCCTTAATACTTGGCAATGATATATTATAATATATTACAGGATCCAACTTGTAAATACAATACATTTTGTAGACGGCTATCGCCGTATTCCCGTTCTCCTCCGCCAATTCTCTTGGCCCAAGGCATGCTCCTCCTCCATACCACTCGATTTCATCGCTCTTCTAATTCCTTCATTTCATGAGCGTCGAGGTTTATCTCCTTTTCTTCTTCCATGTGGCTTTCACCTGTGAAGTTTTTGGGGCCAACGTCGTCAGGCATTCTCAATAGGTGTCCAAACTATTTTAAACCTCTTCTTTTTATTCTGTCAATGACCGTTTCTGTAGCATTCATGTTATATCTTATAAATTAGTTGGTCGTCCTTTTCAGGATGTTTTCCATTTTAGGATCAAATATTTAAATTTTTCCACTTGTTTGATTTACGTCCTCGTCTATCAGCAGTTTAGAGTTGAGAGTGTGGTGTACAATCATTTGTGAAAAACAGAATAATAAGCACTTGCTAAAAAATGAGCTCCAGAAGAGAACTTACGGAAAACGAGTTACGAAAAATCCTTCAAGAATACTCAGAAAATGAAGATAAATCTACTAATTTAGAAACCGTCACTAGTGAAGAAGAATTAGTAGATGAAGAATTTTTTTAAGAAGAATATGTATCTACGGTTGATGATATAAAAAGATGAAAGCGAAAATACGGAAAATGAAATAGAAGTTCCTGAACAAGAAGATTTACAATATACTGCTTGTGATGGGACAGTTTGGAACAAATGACCACCACCTCAGTCACGTGTAAGGTTAGTGGTGGCTCAAGTGCTACACATATTTTCTTACTAAATTTGTGGGTTTTACTAATTGCGTTGTATATTGTTTAGATTCATCAATATGCTAAATCCTGTGCCTCCACCAAATATGTCACTCAAACTATATCTTCAATGAGATTGTTTTTCACCGATGGTCTGATATGTAATGAAAAATATTACTGTAAAAGAAATATCACTGGAAGGGTTAGAAGCTTCTATAGGTAAATACTTTCGTTACAGTTATAAAATAAATTAACTTAAAATTTTGCATTTTTATTCAAGGTGTACTTCTTCTGGATGGTGTTCATAAAGGTACCGGAGAATTTCTGCACGAACTTTGGAGCAATTCTGATGGTAGGCCCATTTTTAGAGCTACTATATCTCTGAAACGATTTGTAACATCAGCTTTTTTTTGCGATTTGATAATAAAGAGAATAGACCTATTCGACAGAGGCACGACAAGTTAGCTCCAATTAGAAGTTTTTCTGATTTATTTGGTGCATAACTTTCCAAAATGTTTGTTCTGTATGAAAGCCTCACTATCGACAAATAACTTGTACCATTTAGAGGTCGGTGTCTTTTCAGACATTATGTTTCAACAAAACCACGTGGAAAATATGGAATTAAATTATGGCTTTTATTTAATGTCAAAACTGCGTATATGTATTGTGCAGAAATGTATACAGGAAATGCACAAAATCAGCCCCGTGACGTACATTAGGGCAAAAATGTGGTTTTACGACATATAAAAGATGTTCAGAAGTCTGGGCCAAACATAACAACGGATAATTTTTTACTGACTACTATTTTGCGACTGAATTATTAAAACGTAAACCAACACTAATTGGTACATTACAAAAGAACAAAACTTTTATTCCAGTTGAATCTCTATCCAATTAAAGTAAAGAAGCTCTATCATAAATTTTTGGGTTTCAGAAAAATATGACTTTATTTTCAGATAGTCCTATAAAGGGTAAGTCCTCGATGCATTTAGATGACCAGGTGTCATTTTAAGAACATAAGAAACCAGACATTATTTTGAAATACAATAGAATTAAAGGTGTGGATACAACAGATAAATTAGCGTTAGCTATTACTTACAAAAGGGGAACTAGAATGTGGCCACTGCTTTTTTTAAAGTATTTTAGATTTGGCGGTAAAGTATTTTAAATTTGATGTCGTGTATTGTCCGTCTCCAGAGATCTTTGTCTCTGGTCATTTCTTTTAATTCATGCATAGGTCTTTGGCATATTCCTGTAATTTGATCTATCCTATCTTGTTAGGGATCTTCCTCGTGATCTTCGGCCTTCCACCTTTCCTTGTATTATGAGTCTTTCCATGTTTTCTGTGTTTGCTCTCGTAACATGCCCAAAATATTTTAATTGTTGGAGATGGACTTTACTAGAGAGTCGTTGGCTAACTTTTAGCTCTCTTAAAATTGAATTATTTGTTCTAAGGACGGTCCAAGGAATTCGTAACATTCGTCTCCAACAGAACATTTCAGTGGCGTCTATCTTTCTTCTCTCCGAATGTCTCAGAGTCCAAGATTCACATCCGTAGGTCAGTATTGGAAATATTAACCCATTAGCTGCCATGATCCCCATTTGGGGATTTCGCTTTTTGTACCGTTTGGCAACTACGCATATTATGAAACTCTGTTAGTTTAGGTTATGTTTTGTTCCTTGAACATTCACGTGTGTGGTTTTGTTGGTTTACGATATTTTGGTGGCGTAAATATTGAAATATTTAGCTTTTTGTGAAAATTTGTGGCTGGTAAGTTGACCTTTTTACATACCTATATTTTCATTATTATTTTTTGATAGATAAGTTTTGACAAGAGTTTTTTGTTTATAAAGTGTGGATAGACTAGAGTCTTAAGCATACAAAAAAGATACAGCCACACAAAAAATAATAAAAATGTGGCTGTAGGGTCCTTTTGTGTTCCGATACCCAAATGGGGACCATGGCACATGTAATATTTTTTTCTTTTTTTTTAGATTATAAGTTCCAAACCTTTCCGCTCCTTGAAAGAGCTTGAGGCTTACATAGATGATCCAGAAAATCATGTCTACATTGATGAAAGTGAATATACCCATATCGACATCGTTGAACTTCCACCAGACCGCGTAGACTGCGTGACAGATTCTGAGGATCTAGATGAGGATGTCTTAGGTGATTCCGTTCCCCTAGACCTTCCAGGAGATATTGAGCTTCACGGCCTCACGGATGTTAAAAAGATACCCCAATCTGATCAGCCGCAGCCCAGCTGTTCTACTTCAAAACGGGTAAGATCGAAAACAACTGCCCAAGCGCCCAAGAGATCTAAAATTGCTACCAGTCAACCTCCAGCCTGGAAAAAGGTAGAAAAAGCCAATTTTAGTGTATTAGCTGATCCAAATGAAGCTCAATCGGCATGCGATATCCGTCGGCAAAAAATTAAAGATGAAATTCGCGGTAAATCACCAGCCGAAGTTTTTGAGTTATTCTTTGATGAAGAACTAATGACCTATATTGTTAGGCAAAGTGTGATTTATGCAGCCCAGAACAACAGGCATGAGTTCACTTTTTCTGTAAATTGTCTGAGAAAGTTTCTAGGCATACTCATATTGACTGGATATCATTCTCTCCCACAAGAACAAATGTATTGGTCAGAAGACGAAGATTTAAATGTCCAAATTGTAAGAACATGTATGTCTAGAAATCGCTACCTAGAAATAAAACGAAACATACATTTCAATGACAATTCACTTATACCTGTCAAGCCGGAAGAGCATGATAAGCTCTATAAAATAAGACCCATCATAGACAGGTTCAATAAATTATGCATGAGATTTGGAGTTTTCAGTAGCAACCTGAGTATTGATGAGCAAATGGTGCGGTATTTTGGTCATCATTACCTGAAACAATTTATCAGGGGAAAGCCCATTCGATTTGGTTTCAAACAATGGGCGATGTGCTGCTCAGAGACAGGTTTCTGTTTCGATACCGAGGTATACGAAGGTAAAAAAGCCGATACTGCTGCCAGTGTTAGTCTAGGATCTTCTGTAATCTTGAAAAAAATGGAGGTTATCGAAAATCCCTCTGAGCATTGTTTCTACTTTGATAACTTTTTTACCAGCTATGAACTTATGAGAGAGCTATCTGATAAGAAGGTCTGCGCTTCTGGAACAGTGCGCAGTAACCGAATGGGCCGTTGTCCTTTGACATCTGACAATGAGGTAAAAAAAGAGAAGCGGGGATTTTTTGATTACCGTTTTGACCAAACAAACAATATATTTGCGGTAGTGTGGAAAGACAATAGCTGTGTCAAACTCCTGTCAAATCATGAAGAGGTCCTGCCAATAGCCAAAGTCGCTAGATGGTCGCGAACGGAAAAAAAAGAAATACTTTTGCCTCAGCCCAATGTTATAGCTAAGTACAATAAATATATGGGGGGAGTAGACAAATTAGATTGGAATATCCAAAAATATAGAATTAAAATTAGAGCAAAGCGATGGTATTTCCCCTTATTTACAAACGTTATTGATATGGCTCTAGTAAATGCTCACGCAGTCTACTCTATTGCAAATGGTAGTGTTCCATTACTTGATTTCAGGAGAGCTGTAGCCAAAGCTCTTTTAAGGGTGAATTCACTTTCAGACCCAAAAAAGCTTGGAAGACCATCTTTAAAAATGAAATCTCAAAAACGTGTGCCTGAACCAGTGAGACGAGATCCAGTTGGACATTATCTTGAAAGGACTCCCGAAGGCAAGCAAAGGAAATGTGCGGTCTGCAAATCGAATGTAAGAAAACAGTGTTCTAAATGTAATGTTGGTTTACATGTAGAATGTGTAGTTGCTTGGCATTCAAACTAATTGCTTTTTGTCAATATTTTGTAATAAAAATATACCTTGCACTAACCTTGTACTTATGTTATTATTAAGCATAGTATATGCCATGATCCCCAATTGGGGATCCACGATAAAAAACGTCAAAAAATGACAGATTTTATAAATACATACCAATGGAGTCTATTTTTGTCAAATAATTATACATCAGTATTCAAAAAATCGATATTAGCAAGAAAAGAAAAATTGGCAGTTAATGGGTTAAGCAGTTGATCAACCTTATCTTTATCGCTCTTGAAATTTGACAGTCCTTCCATATTTTGGTCATTTTTGCTGTGGCAACTTTGCTAGATCACATCTACGTTTAATCTCTTCTTGTATTGACCCTGTGTTTGTGATTAATGATCCCAGATATAAGTATGAGCTCACAACCTCGAACCGGTCAATTGTGGTTATGTGTGGATGATTTTTGTTTAGTCTATCCACTATCATGATCTTTGTCTTTGATATGTTTAATTGCAGACCAAATATTTGACTTTCGTTTTCGATCAGTTGTATAAGTTCCATCAGCGCTGCTTGACTATTTGCAAGAAGAGCTGTGTCATCTGCGAAACGTAGGTTGTTTAGTTTATGACCATTTATTGAGATGCCCTTTTCCCATCCTTCAAGTGCTCTTCGCACAATATACTCCCCATATATGTTGAATAATTGTGGAGATAGTATACATCCTCCGTCTGACACCCCGTTCTGGATGAAACTCGTTCGAAAGTGTGTCAAGTACTTTAACTGATCCAGTAGTGTGTTCATATAGTTCAGTTATAAGCGTAATTAGATGTTGTGGTACACCTACTTCTTTTAGTATTCGCCATAAGTGTCTCTACTTGACCCTGTCGAACGCTTTACGGTAATCTATAAAACAGATGTATAGTTGTTGAGGGATGTTGAATTCCCTAGATTTCTCGATTATCTGTCTTATATTCAGCAGGTGTTCTCGAGTGCCTCTACCTTCGGTAATTAACGCATATGTGTTAATACGCATATATGCATGTAAATTCTTAATATGATAGGAACACACAACATAAAAGAAGGCTTTTTATAAAAGAATTGGCATATAATTTACCACAAAAATGCCGAACTACTCGAATGACAACAAATGTTCCACAAAAGGTCCAAATAAATTTATATGCATTAGCTGGAACAAGTGGAAATGAAAATGAAAATCCAAAACGTGGAAGGTGTAAAGACTGCGGATCGGAAAAGACAGAAAATCTCGTACAAGATGTCAAGCATGCAAGAAATTTATTTGTCCTGATCATTTTAATATAGGCAAGGTATAGACGATAAGCTTTCATGGTTGATTGAGGTATTATTTTTACAATAGTACTTCAATTCTCTTTGGTAGTCTTAGCGTTACACTACACATTTGCGCCCAACCGTACTTCTTTTATTCGAGGAATTGTACTCTGGATTTTTGGTTTGATGGCAAATTACAAGTTTTAATAAATGCTTTCTTATTTATTTTCATATTTGTGTCTATTGTAAATTGTATTGTAAATTAGACCAACAAATACACTAACAAAATTTTATTTGAATATTAGCTTGGACATATAACTATCAGAAGTCTTCTTTTTTATATTTGTTTTCGAAGATTTACTATATAAATTGTATCAACTTGTTAATGTCAATTTATTGTCTATCAAACAAGTGATTAGGTTATTTTATAATGAAAGCATTATCTTGGATAATACAAGGCTGTTGACATATCACGCACTTACTCGATACACGTAAACAGCTTTTTCTAATCACGCCTACAGACAAAAACCTTTTTGGGTTAATGAAGTTTTTCAATATTGATTGGCAGTGGGATGAGCACTGAAAGAGAAATAAGGATCGTGTTGTTTAACGAGTATATGTGTTTATTTAATGACGTGCGTTATTATTTTCATCAAAACATTTACAATTTTTTTCTTTTCTGGTTCTAACTATCTTTTAATTTTATTTTAATGATTGTTTAAAAAAACTTTCTTAAAGTATTATAATTACACTTATTGGAAGAACTAAATGGACTTTTGTTTAATTAGGATGGCAATCTTGGCACTACACGAGCACTAATACAGATTAAAATGTTACTAATAATTATCACTTCAACTAAGAATGTTCTCTTTAATATTAATATAATGGATTAAGAATGGGCGTAAATATGAAACTGGCGTTAGACTGGAAGGAGATTCGCTGAGCCCAATAATATTTATACTGATAAGGGATGAAATCATAAAGAAAGTTAAAAAAAGAAGAGGATATAGAATGGGAGAAAAGGACATAAGGATAATATGCTACGCCGACGACGCCATAGTAATAGCCCAAAATGAAGATGACCTACAAAAATTAATTAAAGAATTCGAAGATACGGCGCTCATATACAACGTGGTGATTTCAACAGAGAAAACTGAAGCGATAGTGATATCATCGGAACCGAGACGATGTAAACTAGTGGTAAATAACAAAATGATAGAACAAGTGATGGAAACTAAATACTTGGGAATAAAACTGTCAAGCTACGGAAAAGTGGAAGAAGAAGTACAAAAACAAGTGAACATGGCAAACAAAGCAGTAGGATGTCTCAACAACACAATCTGGAGAAACAAATACCTCACAACGGAAAAGAAAACGAAAAGACGAAAAAAAAATAGAGATCAACAATAAGACTGATAATGACGTACACAGCTGAAACAAGAGCAGATACGGCGAAAACACAAAGACTATTGAAAACAACAAAAATGAAAGTCTTACGAAAAATAACAAACCAAACTCTAAGAGACAGAGTAAGAAGTGAGAAAATACGAGCGAGATGTGGAATAAAGGAAATAAACACGTGAACCAAAAGAAGAAAAATGGAATGTAATGAACACATCAAAAGAATGACAGAAAATAGAATAGTACTTATATAGTGCTTCCTGGATTATTTACTCTGAATACAAATTAAACAAAGTAGGAGACAGAACACAGCCCTGCCTGATGCCTCTCTCAATCTGTATTTCATTTGAAAAGACGTTGTTCTCTTTTACAACAGCGATCTGATTATAATAGATAGCGGTATTGATCCCGATGTCTCTCATATCTAAGTTTTTCTTTACAAGTAATTCGATAAGACGGTTATGTTTGACCTTATCGAAGGCTTTGTTGTTATCCAAGAAATACATATATACTGGCTGATTAACATCCATGCACCTTTGCACAAGTAAATTCACAGCGAACAGGGCTTCCCAGTGCATTTCTAAATCCAAATTGTGTGTCACTTATGTCCTGCTAAAGTTTGTTGTGTATTATCCGGTGTATAATTTTTAAGAATATTTTGAGCGTATGGCTCATTAAACTTATTATCCGGTGGTCTTGGCAATCTTTTGCATTTGGTTTTTTTGGTAGTGTTATGAATGTTGAAATCAACCAATCTCTGGGAATGATTCCTCTACTGTATATTGTATTGAATAAGTCGACCAATATTCCAATTGGCTGTTCTTCTATTAACCATATTTCTAATAACCGTCCGTGGAATCCTCATCTTCAAAAAGGCTGCTCTTGATTGCTCTATTCTTAAAAGAATTTCTTATTTCGAATTCAGATCTTCTGTAATTCAAATTCCTAAGTATTTCATTTTGTTCAACTGCTCAATATCTTTATTTTTTATCTGGATCCTCGTAATGATTTTGCCCCTCTTACTGATGACGACGGTTTTGTTTTTCTTTATGTTTGTTGTAAAAGAACCCTTCGTTTTGTATAATACTTAATGTTTTAACTTCACAATACAATTTGCACAATGAACTAGAATAATAAAGACAGTCCTTTGTCATTTTTCCAAAAATGTACTTTCAGCTTGCTGCTCCTATATACAAATTAGTAAAATATCATTAATTATTAGTAAAATTCGATATTATAATTAATACACAACATTCGAAATTTACTACCTTTTAATTTGTTGTATATTTACAACCAATTTAATTAAAATATTTCAACGAAATGTATTGTTAAAAGGTAGCCGAGTAAATAATCAAACTGTTCGATAAAAATTACTTGGACGTGCTTTAAAATTAAATTTCATTATTTTAATTATCAACAGCATTTCAAATAAATTATATTTTATATTTAGTGTGCATTTTAAATAAAATTATTTATTTTAAATAATAAATTTTAGAGTACGCTTTGATTACAAATGAAATCTATTTAACGCTATATATATATATATATATATATATATATATATATATATATATATATATACATGTGTGTGTATAATAATAGATCTTCTAGCAAAAGCTGCTATCGCTTTGATGAAATAAATGGCCAAATATATGGCCTAGTATAATGTAAATATAGCAAGAAAATAAAGAATAGAAAAAATAAGGGCTAAGTAGCAGAGAGAAGATAATAATTATTCAAAATAATTCTAATAATAAATATTTTTTAAAAAGAAAAATAATTTGACCCAGTTAGTTACATGACACGAGCCAGTATCAGTTGCAACAATTGTTCAAAAAAAAAGAAAATAGTCACGTTTTAATCAACACAGACCTACGCTGTAAAATATCACCAGCGCCGACCTGGTTTAAATCACGAGGACTCAGCAAAATAAACTAGGAATGTTCGCGGGACATAAAAACTAAAAAAAATGATCAACCAGGCAGTAGTATCAAAGAAGCGCTCAAGGCATTAATTGCCAGCTTCGTGTGCGCTCGGACGCGATAGCGTCCGGTACGCGATCAGTAGTAGCTGGACACCGTGACTGCTGGCTCAGGCAGTAATTGCCGCGGTAGCGTCTAGTCAGTCAGAATCTTCGGGCGGGGCTGTCAAGGCGACACCAGGTGCGGATTACGCGCGATTGTTATATTTCGAAGGGATATAGTTCCGTCTAAGTGTCGGGTACTGAAAGAAATCCGATCTCCAGAGAAACTGAAGGGCGTATCATTAGCTAGAGCCTAAATACGCGAAAGGTAACAAAATTCCATATATTAACCCGAGTAAATTACAGTAGTACAGATTGTCACCCATTTACTTTCTTGCTATGATCTCTTCTCGTCTCTCTACGCGCCGAACGAGTTATTATTGATTATATCTGACAGCTGGTTAACTTAATTGTAAACCACATAGTATATTCAATACATTTGTAAACTCTAAATTTTGTTTTTATGTTCCTTCCGGCCGATTCAGATAGAGACTAGAAGAGTACCAAATTTTGGCTTATACATTTATCCGGCCTCTAAAGTAAGCCCATAGACTCAAACTCTTTACAGGACCTGAAACCTAGAAGCCCTTAAATACCTACCCCGAAACTTCTCTGCCTTCTCGTAAATCAACGAAGGTGAGCCAGTCATTCCAGACCAGTGGGACCAGTAGCCTTGCAGCCGCTCGCAGGGATAAGCATCCTTAAGGTCCATACAAAGGATGTTACACTAGGAAGACAAATTCGTTAAACTTTCCGTGCTCGAATCGGTATCAATAAAGTGTTATAAATCATTTCGGCCTATCCCAGCCCAATCAGACACTTTGACTGATACAAATTAAAACTCGGAAAGTTCAAAGAACGTCTCCCAAAACTTCACTACAACAGTAGTTAGCGCACAGAGGCGCCACCTGCTTTGGCGGTCGTGAACGAGAAAGATATACAAATCGTTTTCTGTCTCCTTTGGGCTATGCGAAATGTGTAAAAGAATAAATATTCTAGCAAAAGTTTGTTTTTGCTAGAAGATTTATTCTAGAATTCAATATGGCAATCTTTCCACAGCATTTCATGCGACAGATACAAGGAGGCTTTTACATTTTTGCAGGCATATTTTGGCTGCTTTTACTTAAATACTCTTTTCAGTTTGCCAACTATGTTTCGTTTGCGAACATTACAGGCCCAATTTTGTTCATTCACTACACGTTTTTTGCCTTTTTTTTGCACTTAGTTACATTTTGTACGTTTCTTTTGTCACTTTTCTCTTCTAAAATAACTTAATTATGTTCATTGGAATTGCCTACATCACTGCTTAGGAATAAATCGTCCTTAAGAAGATTTTTTCTGATTGCCTTACTAGTCGTAGGGGTAGTAAAAGCTTTCTCTTTTACCTTTGTTTTTACTAGTTTACCTATACGTCTTACATCTTTGTCGTCTGATTCTGAGCTTTTACCTCTAAGAGGCTTATATGTTCACTTCCTGACCATTACCTTGAAAGTTAATGTAATGATCAGGTGGTTCTGAAACATATACAGCCTTGTAATATTAATTATAGGCTAATTTTGTACACATAAATTGTCCAATATAAAAATAATATTTATAGCTAAAGACCGGAATTTACTGAGCAATTTACGTTACTTTGTTTGAAATTCTGAGACCTTTACAAAAGAATATAAAATACCAAATATTTGAGGTTAGCAAAATAGTAAATCAATGTTATTAGACCATAGCTTACCTGTAGGTGACTCTCTCCGAGTTGTAAAGCCAGTGATGAAGCATAAGTAATTCTAGTATTCTTTTCCCACGAGAGATCGGATCCATTTTGAAATTATTAAACAACGGATGTATTGTACAACTTTTAACAATCTAACACTATTGCAAACTAACTAGAATTGTCATGGACTATTTTAGTTTATGACAATTCCACTAGGTACCAGGTGGTTGATGGCAGATGGAGCGGACGATATTTTCTTCGACATATCGTCGCTGTTACTGGAATAGGATGTATGTCAAAATTATTCACTTTTCAGTTTAAGGCATATTCCAAACCAAAATTATCTGTTCTAGCATACTACAAGATCTCATAAGATATATTAGTTGGATGCGCGCGGTACATTAATATGTCGTGTTCATATATGAGATCTTGTAGTATGCTAGAACAAATTATTTTGATTTGGAAAATACCTTAAACTGAAAAGTGAATAATTTTGACATACAACCCATTGCAGTAACAACGACAATAAGTAAAATATCGTTTGCTACGCCCACCAATCAAAATGCGACTGTCAGAAATGTTCGCACCAGTCCCCGTCCCAATCACCACGCTATATAAATAGCGCTGTATAAATAAAATTAAATTTATTATTTAATGATATTAAACACAAGTATATAGTATCTAAACTGTACTTGATTCATAACAACGATAAAATTATATAGACTAATAACTTTACTGTCATATGACTGAAAACATTTTCAGAATCTAACAATTTTTTTTAACATTTTTTTTAATTCACCATCTATTTTATTTATTAAGGTTTCATTGATGCCCTCCCAATTTTTAGCTCTAGCTATACTAAGCTCTAATATATTACTCGACAAGAAATTTCTTTGTGTACCTGTCCCAATCGTCGCCTGTAATTTGATGTCATCTAAGCTAAGCTACCAGAGAATCATTCATACTGCTTGAAAAGGGTCAAGGGAATGCTCCAGAGCATAACCGCAAGACGGATCTAACACAGTAATTATCGAATGACCCTAAAGGCCCTGCCATAGTTTAATTAGATTATGCTGTGGTGTTGCCAAGATTGCCAAATACCTGGTGCGTCGTTCTGCTTAAGATTCTGTGCAGAACACACTAACTTTTTATGTATACTCTGCAGTTTTGCTGTGACACGAAATAATAATTTCCTTCAATAATAAATAAAAATAATATACCAAATTGCATTGATATTAACAATTCGTTAAAAATATGTCACAAAAAAAAGAATCACCGAGTAAGTTGGTTCATCATCTTAAAAAATAAGCTCAATAAATTTTATTAAATATTTTGTTGAATATAACTATGTATATATAACATAACTTTCCAGGTTATGTATATTTATAAGCATATACTTCATGTTAAAACCAACTTCCAAAACTTTATCCTCAATTATAATTATCCGACAGGGAGATAGAACTTAATAAGCATATGCAAACATACAACAGCTCTTGCTGATAACAGTTTGAGACTTTGCTGATTAAACTCTTCGCCAACCTATATTAAAAAGAAAAATATCAATTGTCTTTTTAAAACCAAATGAAAAATATGGTCCACTTGTGATATTATAACTGTGGAGAATAAGGAACCGGTTTCAGTGATGCTCTGTGTTTGACTGTTTTTGTTCTGTTTCGACTATGTACATTTTCTCTTAATATTTTTGTTCTGATAATAATTAACTTTCTAATAAAGACGTTTTATCTTCAAAATAAATTTGTTATTTCTCTAATTATGAAGCAAAAAGATAGGTAAATTTAAGTTGTACGGAATCAAATTTTTCTGGAGCTCCTTCAGCATTTGAAGGAGAACCTTCTGATGGTACAAGCTTTCCATCAGTTTTATTCCTATTGAGACTTATTGTTTCATCCATTAATTCACCAAATATTAATATTTCAACATTTTTAACTGACATCAAATAAAAACTTTATAAATTATAATAACAACTTTAATATTGTTGATTGTTTTCACTTTAGTGAATTTATTAATAACTTTGAACTTCCACAAGGTTACATTATAGTGAGTTTTGATGTGGTATCTCTTTTTACCAATTTACCTCTTTCTAGTGTTATTACCTGCTTATATCCTTAATAATATTTTGTCATTAAATAATTTTAAATATAAATAAAATAAAATAACATATATGTATTGTTTCTGATCAAATACAATTTTAAAATTATAATTGATTCATAGAATCTTTATTATTCTCAGTTCCAAAGGTTATGAACCTTGGACTGTTGGAAGTTTAATCAATCTTCACATGTGGCTGGCTAACCAGCCACAACGTAGACTATTAATATATGATATTTTGGATTGACCTCGCTTGTTTGTTCTTTGTTTCTCTTAACCAATCACTGGGGGGAAAATAGTGTTCTTAACCACCTCTTTCTTTAATTTTTTGGTGTTACTGACAGGTGGTCATCCAAATGTACCATATTCTTTAAATTAACCGCTCTATTGTATTAGAGTTGGTATTTCACCTTGGTATTCTGTCATATTCTGACCACAAGATCACTGTCTTTTCTCGTTGTTGGCGTGTGTTAATACCTGTTGCTTTCATTTCACCAGCAGCAGATTGGAAGCTCAGAGTGATAACTGCATTATACTGTAAAATTACTAAATTTCAATCTTAATTACTTTAATAATCTCACCTTAATTTAAAATTTAATTTAACTATTGATATAGGTTTTGCTGGAAGTGCACCTTTGATATTTTTAGTTCTTCTTCATAGTAATGTTTTTTACTTAAGTTTTTTACATAATTTTTATATACATGTACAATTACCACATGGTCTTTTGCTATGCTAAGTTTGAGCAAATTGTTAACTGTATTTAGTTCAATTAATTGCTGATACAACATAATCTTATAATATCCATTTTCGTAAGCTTCTTTACATTTTTAATATCATTGACTGCTACATGTCTTTTTGAGGTAACAGACTTATAATAACCTTTCTATGGATGTTTTGATTTTTCATATTGTTCTTTTTAGATAAACCGATGATGCTTTCTGATTAGAAAGCGAAACATCTTCAATAGTTAGATAAAGTAGCCACCTTCTTTGTCTTTTTTCTCTCCACCTTTTGACCGAAAAACCCACTATCTTTTGAGTGATCTTTAATTTATATATATATATATATATATATATATATATATATATATATATATATATATATATATAAATACATTAAAACAATATTTTTGTTTACTCACCATCACCCCGATGTACATGACCATTGTTCTGGTCTTCTTTTTGTGCGTTGTTTTTACATAACCATAGGGCTTACGGTGGGGTGGAGAATGGGCGGCGAGGGCGCTGAAAAATTTACTGCAAGATTGTCTCAAATAAAATCTAATTCACGGTACATTTGGATCATCGCTTGCTAAATTTATGTTTAAAAAAGGTACAAAGCAGGGGCGAACTAAAAAAGTGGTATATTTCATTTAGGTTTGTTTTATAAGGATAAAGTGTCTATGAAAATATAATGAATGTGGTAAACAGTGGTTTAAATCATTTGTATGATGTTTAGAACGTTAGAAAAAAAAGAGATAAATATTGTTGTAGAAAAAAATTAAGACATTTGAATGTTTTATTTAACTTCAGTAGAAAATATTCCAAATTAAAATTATATTATGACAAAATCTCACTAGAAAATTTTCATGTTTATGAATTTAACTTAAATCATATTTATCCATTTTCTGATTAATTTTAGTTAACTGTGTCATGCTCATCGAGCAAAAAGACAAAAGAGGGAATCTAATCCTTATGAAAAAGAGACCAAAAAGTGGCCTCTGATGGCGAACATATCCGGAAATGCAAATGCGCCAAATTTAAATTTTTCGACACTTATTAACAATAGCTATATAATATTTTTCGGAATGTGTCTTAGACGAGAAAGTTTTAATTAATTATTAACGATAATTGTCTAAAATGCGACACAATTGTTAAAAAACTTCAATATAAATAAGATTTCATGTGACATTTGGGACAAACAATAACATAACCCAACTAAATTTGATGTCAAACAAGGAGAGAGACTCTCTTTCCTTGTTTAATGTGGCCCCTAAAGATCACACTTCCTGTCTAACAATACTTTTGCCCCCACTACCTTTACATTCCCTCTTTTGTCTTTTTGCTCGATGGTCATGCTTAGGACACTACTAATAAAATATCTCAGTTATATTACAAAAAAGGCCGATGTTTGGAAATTTAAAGCGAAAGGAGCTATAATTTAATGTAACTAACGGTTTGATGATTTTTTTGTCAGTTATCGTTTTATTCTTCTTCTTTTTCTTTAGCCTTCATTTATCACGCTTATCATTATTCAATTGTTTCCACGCTTCCCTATCTTTTGCAATTCTCATCCACTGCTTTCCAGCTACAGCTGCTATATCGTCTATCCATCTCTTTTTGAGTCTTTCCACGCTTCTTTTTGTTTCTCGAGGTCTCTAGAATGTCACTCTATGAGACCATCTATTGATGTCTTAATGGATGCTCGAAGCATTTTTTAATGATGATCTAGGAAAGATAGGCTTGTTAAACTCTGTACACTTTGTACTCTGGAGCGGAACTTAGCCTGTTCACAAGGTTGGTAACTATCTAGTTTGTTCACAAGCCGTTTTGTTATTATCTTCATAAATAGTTTGTATGTATGGGCGAACAGACTAATCAGTCTGTAGTTTTTTTGGTCTGAAATATCACCTTTTTTATGCATTATGGATATTATTGTCACCTCTTGTCAAACAAGCATTGAACATCTTTTTTGACACTTTTAGTAACGCCACTTCTCCTTCTTTGATTTGTTCAATGACTATCCTATCTTCTCTAGGTAATTTATTGTTTTTCATGTCCGAGAGTTCATTTCCTCTGTTGTGATATCTGGGATGTCTTCTGAGCCTACATTTTAAATTTTTGGTGTTTGATTCTGATCAAGATCTGAAAGTTCTTTTCGCTTATACAATTCTGAGTAAAAATCTTGAGCAATTTTTAAAATATCTTCCTTATTTGTTGTAGGTTTTTTTTATTTACAAGTTTACAAATATTTTTCGATCCTTCAGTCATTTGTCGGCGCAGAACCTTTAAACTTTTATTTTTATCAATGGCTTGAGTTATGCAGTCAGTGTTGTAATTTCTGATATCTTTTCGAATGGATTTAACTGCCTTATCGTTTTCTCAAATGGAATGTAGCAGATGGCCTGATTTTAAAACTAATTGGTTTTTTCCTTTTCTTCGGAAAGTCCCAATACATCCCATTTTATGCAGTTAAGTTTTTCCTGTAATTCAATGAGCTTATCTTCGATTAAAAGCGTTCTTACGTTATAAGTGGCAACATAAAATGTTCATTGTCCATGGTAGGCGTGTCTATCCCGGTGATTCTTTGCTCCCTCTATGCCCTTGGTTTAATCTGGTGGCTACTGTCCCAGGGTCCGTCAGGCCGTCGGGGACTAAGGGCCTTGAGGCACGTGACACGTGACTGAGGTGGTGGACATTTGTTCCAAACTGTCCCATCGCGAGTTGTATATTGTAAATCTTCTTATTCAGGAACTTCTATTTCATTTTTCGAATTTTCGCTTTCATCTTTGTTATCGTCAACCGTAGATACATGATCTTCTGCAGAAAATTCTTCATCTACTAATTCTTCTTCACTACTGATCATTTCAAATTGGCAGATTTATCTTCATTTTCTGAGTCTTCTTCAATGGTTTTTCGTAATTTCTCTTCCGTGAGTCCTCTTTTGGAGATAATTTTTCATCAAACGTTTATTATTCTCTTTTTCACAAATGATTGTACAAAAAACTCTCAACTCTAAACTATAAGCGATCAAGTCTGGTACAATACTAAAGATAGTCGACAATCGCTTCCGAAAATAGAATCCATAAAATCTAATCACCCTTCTAAGGAAAATAAACAAAACAAACATCACGTACATTCGGAAACACTTCTGGGTACAGGTGGACCCATAAACAACATGTTTCATTCATTTCAAAGAAAGCCAAACTGATATTTCAAAACTCTAATACGTTAAACTGTATATAAACCTTATCTTAAGGATATGAAACATCACGTCTCAAAATTACGATATAATAAATATATAAACATTTGAATTTTACTACTGGGTCCACACGTACCCAGAGACAATATAGAGGTTAATGTCAATTTAATGCGCTATTAACACTTTATTACTTGTAATACAGGTTGTTCACTATAGAGTTTGACATAATATCAAAATAGCTTAAACTTTGTAGCCAAATTGAAAAGTTTTAGTGTATTTAATTGCCCATGCTAAGAAATTGGATTTTATATTAAAAATACTACCTTATTACCTCACACTACATAATACAATTGTAGTTAAAACCTCGAAATAGCAGAACATTCGCCGAATAAAATCCAACCTTCACGTTTCCCGAAAAACGTTAAATTCTAGCTCGGAGCATATAGTTGAATGCGAGACCAGAATGCATTTCAAATAAGTTTTTATTCTTATAAAAGCAGCGAGCATAATGAAAGATGTTACAGAAAGTCTTATAATTTAATAGAGTATACTAGGGCGAGCTGAATCCGACAAGGATGCTAATTACTTTTATAAAGTAGAGCTGGAAGCTAGTACTAAAGTAAAGAAGGTCGATTTGTAGTAATTACTTTAAAAGTACATGCTGGAGGATGTTTGAGTTGGGTTAACTGGTTAGAATAAGGAAATGGAATATAAGGGATTAAAAACTGTATGCCTAATACACAAACTGCTAGATAATTTTTACAAATATGGTAACAATAAAGTAGTAAAGTCAAACATAAATACTAAATAATACAAAAAAATACAAAATTATTGTTGATGAAATGAACTTCAAAGAATCTGCAACTCTTAAGAAGTGCGCAAGAATGCTTTTTATGGCAGATACTGGGAAAAAATCCTATGTGATATTAGGAATTGCTAAGAAAACTACAGCATCTACTGATGTTATGTTTTTGCGGTGTTTTTGTAACATAATTTTAAAGAAAATATGATTAAACAACAAAATAAGTTATTAAATAGGTTATTAAATACATATTTAATAAAAAAAAACACATTTATTATCCAGATAAATCTTAACAAACAAAATTTAATACAAGAAGAAAAAAAATAAAATATAGAAAGAAATTATCTAATTATTCCTTAAGGTTTTGCCAAAATTGTTCTCCATTTGAAAGCAATATGGTTTTGAAATTTTTAATAAAGGTTTCTTTTTTATTTTTTGATACTTCACATGGAGATGTAAATGCCCGAGGGCTGGAAATTTGTTTATTTTAAAGAAACTTTATTTTGAAAAAAAAATATTCCAAACATACTATCGAAGTTATTTGTTAACTTGTACTTTAGAGAAAATGATCCCCTGTTAATAACAATGTCTCTTTTTTTACAACATACAATATGCAAATTCCCGAATCACATCAATGTCCAAGTGATAATTAATGTCATCATAGATAGATAGATAGTTTATTGGTAAAACATGAATACAAAAATATTTTTTACAACTCAAACACATATTTAAAAAAGGTATTCACTATAAAGTAACTCTTATATTCTTATACTCTGCCTTAAACTGATAAAAATTAGGAGCTTTTATTCTAGCTGGCACTAAGTTGTAAAATTTTATGGCTAAATACCTTGAAACATTTCTGGATCTTTTAAGTTGCCCAAATAAGCTGTTAAAGTAGTTTCACTGGAAGTTACCTGTTTGCTATAGTTTGCTAGTAAGTAAAAGGTGCGCACTTGCCCCAGAGATTTATCACATGGCACAAGTTCATTTTGTGTGTATTGGCAAGTGCGTCCTTACCTTAACGAACTTGCCCCGGCATAAAATATGAATAGAATTTTTTAATTTTTAGGTAGAGATGTTTCAAAATTACGTCCAGAAGACGAAGAGAGGTTTGCAATATTCAGCAGAACCCCTTTACAATGCCTTAACGAATATAAGAAATCAGAATTTCACTGTCAAGGAACATCGCGCACATACAGTATTCTTGTGACAACATTACGGGATCACTTGAGTAAAAGAAAAGAAGCGTAGGGATCAGAACAAGGTCGATCTACCGATAGACAGAAGAAAGGCAGAAGAAAGGCGATGGACAGAACGTCTTTGCACAATGGAGCAATGGGGATTTGGTTTGTCCCGTAAAAAAGTTTTAGAATTAACCCAACAGTTACTTAAAAACAACAACTTAAAAACTCAATTTTAAGATGGTAGACCAAGTGAAGACTGGTTCTTAAATCTTAAAAGAAGACATCTGCTGTCAATAAAGAAATCGGAAATAGTTGAGTTTGCAAGGAAGAAAGCCATAAGTCCCCTCTGAAACAAAAGTTGTTGGGAAGCAAGGAGCACCATGCACAAGAGCTACCAGTGGACCGGGGAGGGAGAACACTACAGTGGTGATGGCAGCAAGCGCCTGTGGCGAAAAAATTCCTCCATTAATCGTTTTTAAAGGCACAAATATCTGGAATAAATGGATGGCCAATAAACATGATGCCTTCTCTGGTACTGCTTATGCCGCTACTAAAAATTGCTGGATTGAAGCTATTGTAATTTGCAACTATTTTGAGCGTACTTTTGTAAAAAACAATTATCATGATCGGCCTATACTAGTTATCTATGAGAGACATTCAACCCATCTTACAGCAAATTTGGTCAATTACGCGAGATCGGAAGAAATCACCATCCTCAAAGAAACGGCTCATACAAGTCACATTCTCCAGCCATTAGATTTAGCTGTGTTTAAAGGTTTAATATCAATGTGGGACGAAGAAATTGTGAAGTGGCAGCGACAGTTTGCTGGTCGGAGACTTCCCAAAAAAGTTTTTTCTAAGCTGATTGGGAAAATATAAACAACAATCGACCCAGAAGTTATCCAAAATGGATTTAAGAAGGGAGGTATCTTTCCATTTGATGATGAAGTTGTACCCGAAGATCGTTATGAGGCTTCTTCTTAATTACAATGGCAGATTTTAGCGGATGTCAGAGATTTCTCTAGATGTGACAGATGTTGCCATCTTCGAGACAAACTCGTGAGTATCGTATTTCAATAATATGGACGTATGATTTTAGCGAGCTACTCTCGTAACCTTATAATTTTTTTCTCTGTTTTTCTGTATGCAGATTACTGCCGGACCCAGCAAAGGCAACTTCCAAGACTCAAGTGATGAAGACCAGTACGATCAGATCTCTCTACACGATGAGTCTGAAGGTAGCGATTTCGTGTTCCAGATTTTGTTAGAAGAAGATGACGAGGAGGAACTATTTTTTGGTTCTCTGCCTGAATTTTCTGTGGAAGATTGGGTTCTGGTGGCTTTCAAAAGCCAAAGTCGGGACAGAAATGACATTTTCTATCACTTAAAGTGATACCTAGGTAAAGTTTATGAGGAAAAAACAAAGTGCTCTATTTTTCCTCGGGTGGAAAATATATCCCATGTGACAAAAGAGGATATCCTTAAACTATTACCAGCTCCACAGGTTAGTAGAGGAATGCATAATTTCAATCTTAGGTTTCCGCAAGATATACAACATAAATTAAGATAAACTGTACAATTTTTGCATTTAAATAAAGTACTTTCTCATTTTTTGGTGTGTCATCAGACCCTTCTGATTTTATTTTGTTTTCAAAATTATAAAAATAAAAAAAAAATTAGAATGTTCAGAAAAGCCTAGTGAATAAGTGCACTTATCCCGTAATTCAACGCAAGGAAACTATATATGAAACTATGCCCGGGAGAAGACCTAATTAATAATCGTGAAAAGCCACAGATTTGGAATATTCCCTAAATAAAGATTGTACAAAAAGGGTACATATGTGGGAAATTATGAGTATAATTTCAGTGTATGTGGACTGTATTATATAGGGCTGGTTCAAATAAATTAGGATATATAGTAAAGGGTATACAGACAATAGCAAATTAAGTTTATACAAAGTCTTACCAATATTGCTGCTTCGCACTTTCGCGGTTTTCCCGGCTTTCACTTGTGGTTATTCTTCATCCGCGAAATCTGTCCGAGCACCGGTTTCTGAACACGTGTTTCGCACTAAAATCACGATATAGAGCACATTTTGCGTCTGTACACTTTAAAATAGTATTAGAGAGTTTTTAAGCCCCTTATTTCAGTAACGTTAAACGTTATACGTTATTCTGCTCATGCGCATTAATAGAAAAATAACGGATTACTTTATTAGCGGATAAGGTATTCCCTTATTTAGGTAAAGATAAGGTTAACGTTATTAAGGGATTACGTGTTTGTAATGTTGTCAACTGCCAGATATCTTAATCATAAAAAACAAAAAAAAGTCATATGAGCAGCTGTCTTTCCTTGTCTAAGAGCAGAACCAAAGATAACTAGAATAAAAAATATAGAAAATGAAGTTCAGCATCTTTCTCTTCAATTGTTTCCAACACAAAATGTAGTCTTGGTGCAACAGGTAGGTATTATAGGATCAAAAATATTGTGAAGAATTAAGCCTCTTATCAAATTGTAATCTATTACTTCTCTCTGTGTCTTCATCGTCCATTTTCTTAGATTATAGCAAATTATTCAAATAAAATAGGTTATAGAGTATAACGTGGTATAACCAAAGAATATAAAGTCTATATTCTTTGGTATAACTGCCGTTTTATAGGTTACGTTCGTCAAATGTCAATTAACGTTAATCTGTCACAGCTTAATTTCTGAAAGGATTCAAAAACTATTTTAAGTAAAAACGTTATCCCTTATTTATTATTCAAGGCGCATGACAAGTATAACGTTTTACGTTTAACGTCCATCGAAAAGTAAAGGGCCTAAAAACTCTCTATTAGCGGTGTTTTTCGCTTAACTAAAAACGTGAGAGAGATAATTATTTAGCGGCAATAAAAAGTATAGGGCGTCTTTTTAGCGATAGAAAACAGCCACGAGAGATGCTGTTCTTCTTGATAAGCGAAGAGGGAGAGTGGGTGGACTGTCCTCAACGACAGATACCTGTACCAGGCGATAGGTAACAGGGAAGAGAGAATGACTGTCCCTAGCGGTAGCCGACAATCAAGATGGTACGACTCCCCTTAGCGGTAGTCAAATCTAGAGAGTTTTTCTTCTTTGCTATTTTAAAACTGTCTATATTTGTAATGGAGTGGGGTTAAAATGTGAGTAGGAACGGTTGTCAAGAGTTAGATAGGACTAAGATAATAATTGTTAAATTGTGATAGAAAGATAGTTAATAATACAGAGAAAAAATGTCATGATTTTTCGAATGTGAAAAAATTTAACAAAAATCATTGTCAAAGTACTTGGTGCACTTATTCTCGATTTGGCAGAAATAACCCAATTGAAGCATTGATACAATTAAAACCAAATATGAATAAATGGAGGCGCACTTACCCCACCTTACCCTACTTGAAGATAAGAAACACCACATCGCAATCTCTCATACTATTCATAATTCATCTGCTGTATAAAATAAATGCAAAATAACAAATTACACAGTTTCAACCCTTAATTGGTACATACACATTTTTTAAGTAATAAAACTTGCCCGAGAAATTTATTTGACGCTTTACAATTAAACGGACACGAGTATGCTTTATGCAGCAGTAAAACTTTTACGACGTAAAAAATTATTCACTCGCCCCTCTACGCTGAGTCCATCTCTTGTTGCGCGGTTTAATATTTTTGCGTAAATGAAGACACTAAATTATTCATAAATACATGCTACAGTTGTAAAGTGCGTGGAGCGAATAAATTTGAAAAAAAAACGTGGCGCAGTGAGCGGGGGTTGGACCGGAATAGTAAAAAACGGGTAATATGAGGGTCGTAAATAAATTTGGAGATAAAGCGAATTGATACTTGGATTTACTTGTTTTTAATGGGTTTTGAGTTGATTACCATGGGCAGTTTAAAAGATTTGCATCAATTATTTCTTATAGGGACTAAGTGTTATTTTCAAGTTTTAAGAAAACAGAAAAATCAACCGTAAAAGGTTATTAGCGGATATTTATTACAATATATATGGTAGTGTAAATATTATAAGGTTAGGTAACATAAAAATTTATCAACTAAAAGAAAGGTTCTTCAGAAATGTTGTTGGTGCTTCGTTCATATGAGTAAAGTGGACAGTCTGTAAGTATGTGTTGGACTGTTTTTTGGCATCTTTAGTATGAGCATACAGTTCTTCTGCGATTTATAACCACCTGTTCCCTTCTTTTTTCTGGAACTTGGAGCCGGACACCGATAGAGGGTTTAATTACTTTAAAATTTGAGTTATTTGAATCCCAGCATCGCTGCCAAACTTCTGTACAGTATTGTTTGATATTAAGGTAGATATCTGTGACCGGAATTTGTTTGATAATATCGATGCTTTTATTTAAGGTTGCTTTAACCACTAAGGCGTGAACCTTTTCATTACCTGAAATACCTATATGTGAAGGTATCCAGAGGAAGTGAATGTTTACATTTTTGTTTTGTAAGTAATGAAGCATATATTTTATGTTTTGGATGATTTTATGTGTTGGATAAACTTGTTTGATGCTTTGGAGCACTGATAATGAATCTGAGATAAACAGAAGGTTAGTATCTGTATATTTTTGACAAAATTCAAGTGCTTTTAAAATTGCAAGAGCTTCACTAGTAAATGCGCTGTAGAAAGTAGGTATTTGAAAAGCATACTCAATATCATCTGTTAAAAAGGCTGCAGCACAGCCATTTTTGGTTTTTGATGCGTCGGTGAAAATCTTAACATAATTGCCATATTTTAATAGAATTTCTTTATATAATGTACTAACGAGGGTACGATTTGTGGTATTCTTTGGGTAAGCTAGTAGAGATGTATTAATAGTAGGAGTATTAATTGTCCAGGGGGGTTCAGTTGGGTATCTAGATAGCGAGTATGTCATCAAATTGGTATTATATCCACAATTTACTACAAGTTAATTAAAAGTTAAATATCTTCATTGTCTGTTAGTTTTGTGGGGGATCTTATTTGTATGTAGGAGTAGGTAGTTAGGGTTGTTAATATTACTATATAGTTTAGCAGCATATCTTAGTGTGGTATATTGTATTCCTACAAACAAAGGGGGTTCATTTAGTGCAGCTTAAAGACTTTTCACCGGACTAGTACGGAAGGCACCCAGCACAACTCTCAAAGATGCATTTTGGATAACGTCTAAGACTTTAAGAATTTTTTAACTAGAAGTAGAATAGTACATTGCACCGTAATCTAGTTTAATACGGATGAGTGATTTATATAAATATAGCATAGTAGTTTTATCAGTACCCCAGTTTCTGTTAGAAAGTATTTTAAGAAGGTTTATTTTTGGCTGACAGGATAAGGCTAATTTTTTAATATGGTCTGTCCATTTTAAATGACTCTCGAATCACAATCCTAGAAACTCTGTTGAGTCTACTTGTTTTATGTTAATATCATTTAGAATTAGGGTAGGTTTGCTGTTGGTTTTATTTTTACTAAAGATAATAAAATTGGTGTTTTCACTTCAAAAGGTAAAACCACTTTTGTAGAACCATATTTCCAGTTTGTGAAGAAATGCCTGAAGGGTTTTGTCGCGAGAGAGATATTACAACTTCTAGTGTAGAGTAGAACCTTGTGGAATTCTATTTTGTAAGTGCTCAGGCTTTGAATTGATGCCATTAACACGAACTTAAAATGTTCTGTTACTCATAAGAAATGCTTGAAGGGTTTTTGTCGCGAGAGAGATATTACAACTTCTAGTGTAGAGTAGAACCTTGTGGAATTCTATTTTGTAAGTGCTCAGGCTTTGAATTGATGCCATTAACACGGACTTGAAATGTTCTGTTACTCATAAAATTTTTAACAAAGACTAGACAATTTCCTTGTATGCCACAGCTAACCATTATTTTCAGAATGCGATGTCGCCATGCACTATCAAAGTTTTTTTTATATCGAAAAATATGGAAATTACTTGTTGATTGTTTCTTAAAGATTCACATATATCATTTATAAAAGATATTAGATTATCATTTGTCGATCTTTCCTTTCTAATGGATCTCCATCCATTTTGGATGGAGATTCGAAGCTGGTTTTTTTTTTTAGAAAATAAACTAATCTATTATATAAGACTTTTAAGAGTAATTTACAAATATTATTCGTAAGAGAAATTGGTCGGTGAAAAGAGGGGTCAGTTTTTGTTTTATATGGTTTTAAGATGGGGATGATTATAGATTGACATCAGATTATAGGAAAGGTAGAAAAATGTTGTTTATTTTTTAACCTGTTGATATTTTAAACTTTTTATTCTTATTTTCGTTAAAATGGTTTGGTTAAATAATGCAGGCTGTGGAAAAAAGGGTGATTTTACACTGTAAATCTGTAATCCAGGAATTTATGTAATGTAACCTAGGTTATAAAGAGCAACTTCAGGAGCAATCTTCCAGTTTATTCAACAAAAAATGTTTGGTTATTGTTTATTTATAAGCGTTTATAGGTGCAAAATACGTATCATTTGAGTTTTTTAAATTTTTTGTCTAAATTAAGTGTTGCAATAGGTAATTTCTGTATAAATTATGAAAGTACTCTAAAATACCTTCAATTTAAGCCAATGTACGTTCAATTTAATTTATTTGTAATTGCAAAAATGACAAATGAAGGTCAAAATTCAAAAACTAAATATTTATTGCAAAACTCCCTTGCCATAACCTCAATCTGAGAACGATTGATGTATAATTCTCCGTTACACTTTCTCTTCTTAGAACACTCACGTTTCACACTTTCATGAGAATAAATTTTACGTTTCTTTTTAATAATACCAACATCTTCCATGACAGAAATGAATACTCTTATTAGTTTACCTAAAGTAAAACGTAATCTTGAACTCAATAACAAAGCAGAGACCGTCAACAGTTTGTTGTCAACAAACACCACATGATATTGCCCAAAACAGGTGTACCAACTTGCATTCAAAAATCTCCCACATATTATAGATCAAAGATACAGAAATGAAACTTTGTACAGTTACTCTTTAAAACATAGCCGTTCATTTATAAAACGATTACTGGTAAATATAGGTACCATATACTGGTACCATATAATGGTACCTATATTTACCAGTTATCCTTCGGCACTTTGTTGTCATAATAAAGAAACACTGGTAGCTATATGTACCATTCACTTTTTGGGTAAATTTGAAAAAGAATTTTTTGCGGAATTTTTTAATGGTGTAGGAGCTGTAATTATCAAACCATGAAAGAAAACTTTTGCTTCTTAAAGGTTTAAATTAAAATATAACTAACTAATAAATTGTATGGGATTACTGCTAAATATTACTGGCAAAAATATTATCATTTTATTATGAACAGATTTGTCAGTTTCATTAAATTCCGGAAATCTCATGCCTGTACACAAAACATGACATATAGCCATCACCACGTAATAGAAACGGCGTATATTTGTGTAGGCACAACGACTATTACGTGACTAAAAGGGCCCAGCGCAATCTCTTCAAAACAAGTGTTTACTGCCGGTCCTCAGGCCCACCAAGGGCCCAAAAGGTATAAACTTTTTATATTTATTTCTTTCACTTTTATACCTATTATATGGTGGCGCCGTTCTCGGTACACACGGCCCCACAAATATTTTATCGCCAGGAATTCTCGTTTGAAAAATGTCATCGCATCTGTCCTCGTACGTCCGTCGTGACGCTCGCAGGTCGTCGTCGGGGCCCAGCGGTATTAATTCGACGGGGGCTGTTCGTTTGTATGGTCAATAAAACGTATTTTCTTCAATCGAGATTTGTATCGGCCGACACGCTGAATATTGAATTGTGGCGATATAGTAGGGGGATCGAAGGGGAAATGGTTTACCTTTGCATACATTTCTTGACCTTTTAAATTTAATCTCGGTGCCTTTCATCGTTACATACACCCAAATAAGTTCATACAATGATCAGGTGCGTCGTTGTCAAACTATTTTTTCATTTTTGATATTCTTTTTAAACACACATAACCTTTCTTTTTCGTCTTTATAGAGGGGAAGTCTGGAATCTTCAAAAGACGTCTCATTCCAGGACGATGCCTGACTGACAATGCAGGATTCGTTTTTCTTACTCCCAGTGATAGTTCCTGAGGTACTTTAAAATACCCTCTCGTCGCCGAGTCTACCAGACCTTCCTACCTTCTAAACCATACCCTCCTCTGTTATTCAGCGATCTGGATTGACCCCTTTAACGCCGGTATCACCTCCAAATCACTACTTTCATTTAACCACAGACTGTCAACAAGAAGGACTTCTTGTCTCGTTCCAGGTAGCGCGTGGAAGACCCTCATCATTCCTAATATGGCATCACTTCCAGACGCATTTCCCTCCTTCCCCACAGCCTTCCTTACACAGTCTAACTCATACAGTCTGGCCCATTTTTCACCTTAAACTTTCAGCATCTTTTCCTCTAACCTTTGCTGTTAGTCCAGCTGTCTTTCTTTTTCTTCTTGTTTCTTGATCACTGATCACACAAAATTCACACATTTCTCTCCTTTGAATCTGTTGTTTTCTACTATCCATCTGTTGCACTCTAACATCGTATGTCTCACAGTGTCTGAGTGTCCACTGTATAGGCATTCATCTGTGTCAGCCTTTTCTAACCTAAAGAGGTAGGCCCTAAATCACTTGTGTGCTGTGAGCACCTACGTCAGGAAATAATCAAGTCGCCTGTGGCCACAGTTCACTCAATCTCTTATATACGGGATCAGAATTTTCGTCCACTGTGCCACATCCTCCGTGTTGTTCCATTCTTCTTGCCATCTTTTAAACACACATAACATCTCGTTTTCTTCTTCTAAAATTAATTTGGTTGCATTATATTTAAAATTAGTAAATTTTTACATGACTATAAATAATTTATACTCATATTTTTATAACTAATATTTTATACCGTCCCTAAAATGAAGTTTTTTGGTTCCAATTATATTTAACACAAAAATGATTAAATAGTTATCATATGACTAATACATCAATAAGTATAGATATACATAATTATTGTAAAACTTTTAAGAAGATTCAAACAGAGGAACAGATTATACTTTATTAATACAAAATTCTTGCTGACGATCAAAGTGGAGCAGATCTGGTAGTAGCTTTGAAGAAAGTAAATCAAAAGTAATTCGTTTTCAATTTGGCAAATTGTTGGTCATCCATTTCACCACGTTTGATTAACCTTTCTTGGAAAAACTTGAGCCCAAACTTAGATAGACAATAATTAGTGGATCTGAGAATCGAGAATGTGCATCAGGTGGCTGTAACAAAGAAATTGACACCCAAGAAATGCTTACGGGTGAAAAAATTATACGGGCAATTCAAAATGAAGAAACGGAAAAGAAGAATGTCGATGAAAAACCGTTAACTAGGTGTTCTGCTGTGTGGTAAATTATGTCTTCATCTTTTCTTTTATTCTTTTACTGGATTAAACAGCTCTTGAAAATGCTCCTTCCACCTTTTCATTATTTTCTCTTTCTCGCTCATAATTTCTCCATTTTTATCCTTGCAAACTGTTGATCCTTGTCATGTATCCTTGGGTGTATTGCTTATTTTCCTTGTAAAATTTTTTAGTCCCTCTTTTGTTATCATAATCTGTAATTTGTTGTATTTTTCTATTCAACATTTCTCTCTTTTTCCTTCTACATATTTTCTTTGCATCTTTTCTGAATTTTTCATATGTCCTATTCAATCGGGCTGTATAAATAAAACAAAATTTGCAACAATATCGATTTAAACTAATAAATCTTCTGGTCTAGAATAAATATAAAATCGATGACAAAAAATTGGATATTTTCGTGGTTAATAAAACTTAGTTAACAGAAATCGTACTCTGCGAAGTACAAAGATTGATATTTTATATATATATACCAAAAATTAGCGAAAATTTACTTAAAAATTGCCTCGTAGGCACCCGGACTATTTCACAGAATACTTCCATTAGCTTCACCGCTCGCCACAAAAGGTGTCCTCGGTCCTTTTGTACGTACACCAGCAGCAAAAGCAGCATAATCAAGTCACGTTCGTCCGAACTGGAGTCCTCTAGGTTTCTGAACTATGGCGGACAGTGATTGAACTACAGGGCTAAAATGTCCTTATATTTTATTCACTGGGAGGAACGTTCGTTTGAAATTTAGTCGAATGTCAAATGGAATGAAGTAGAGACGGTATTCGGCCAAATTTTTGGTTTGTCTTTTTTATTTTCGCTTTTCTTGGAACGTACGTGACCAGGAATCAAAGGAAACGTATATTTTCTTTGGCGTCTACGGGAATTGGAGTAAAGAAAATGATAAGCAACTGCTCTAAGAGAATATACATGACTGTATATGTTCTCTCAAGGAAAACTATTTATAGATTTTATTGGTAAGATAAAAATAAATATAAATACAAAAGCTTAAGCATACAACTTTTATCGTTATTTAAATAACATTTACCAAAAATTAAGTATTGTGCACTATAAAGGGAGGAGGGATGAACCACCTTTAAGAAAACTGAAGCCGTTTTTTTTGCTCCTATTTTCGTTTATAATTCGGAAAATATTGATCCTAGAGAAAAATTATAAGAAGTTAAAAGTTTCGTTATTCAATTTTACACAATATTTTGTTGTTCTGAAGCTATTTTCTTGTGGTATTGTAAATTAATTACTATTTAACTGGGAATAAGCCACAATTAAAGATAAAAATACGTTTATTGACGTTTCAGTTTCCACTTCGGAAATCGTTCTCAAAATAAAAACAGTAAATTAAACAAATTTTGTTTTTTTGTCACATAGTGAAAAATTCTTCTAATAATTTAATTTTAACTGACTCATTTATATTGACAATTCAGACATACATTATGCATTTTAAAGTAGACGACTTTAAAATGATATTGCCAATATTGTTGAGTTGCGCTCTTGGGACGACTTTACTTATAAGATAGTTTATTCGATGACATGAAATCAACTTTAACTTGAGAATATCCGTCAGAAAAAAAAATCATAGCATGTAATTCGTCTTTAAAAAGACAAACACATGACATGTTGACAGTAAAATTCTTCTGTTAGTGATTCCATAGTAAATTATGAGGGAAAAACCAGGAAAAAACCTCATAATACTATCCCGACATTGTAAGTATTTGTTCGTGAATTTAGTTTACCTTCAACAAACATCAAAATTCTGATTTTATATGTTACGTTATTTAAAAAACATAAATGATCTACATGTTACTGACTTACTAATACTGGTATTTTCTTATTAATAACTTCCTCTTTCAATATTGGTAACCAGATCCTACTACATTCTGCCGAGGAATTTGCTACACAATTGGCCTCATTTAGCATAATTATAGCCGCTTTTTTGATTTTTCTTTTTTTACCATCCGTTTCTTTTAGGACTACATTTGAATTATTTCATTGAACCCTATGTTCATTATCCCATGCGTGTTTACATATTTGAGATCTATCAAATTCTCTATTTTTAATATAAGATTGATGTTCACTTATTCTAACATTTAATGGCCTTGATGATTCACCTAAATAAAACTTATCGAATTTACAAGGTATTTTATAAATGCAATTCTTTGTCCTTTCTTGTTCATTGTTAGGTTTGGTTTTGGACAAAATAGATCTCAACGTGTTTGTTGTTTTGAATGGTGTTGAAATGTTGAATTTATTTCCTATCCTTTAAAGTTTTTCTGATAATCGTTTTATGTACGGTATTGTTATTTTCGTCATATTATTCCTTGTGTATGCTGTAGGATCTCGTTCTAGATTTGTTCTGTTCTATTCGATCGATTGTTGAAAATTCCTTATTTATAAACGATAAAGGATAATCATTTTTTAATAAAACAGATGTTAACAAATGTTTCTCCTCCAAGAACGAATTTTCGTTAGAACAAGTAATTTTGGCTCTATCGTATAAGCATTTAATTATTCCCTTTTTTACATTAATGTGATTGAATTTTATGTGATTTAATTTGAAATTTAAATATTTATTGGTGTGTGTTGCTTTTTTATGCACCTGAGTCTCATATTCAGTATCGTTCTTAGAGATTAAAACATCCAGGAAAGGTAGCGTGTTATTGTATTTCTTTTCCATGGTAAATGTTATTGTCTCTTCTTTATCGTTTATATCATTTAGGAATGTGTCCAACAACTCTGATCCATGAGGCCATATTGAGAATACATCATCTACATACCTTCACCATACTGTGGGTTTGAAATTTTGTTTAAAAATGATATTTGTTTCAAAATCTTCCATAAATATATCGGCTAAGAATGGAAATAAACTAGAGCCCATTGCTAGACCAAAATTTTGTTTATATATAATGATTTCTATCAACAAAATTTTGGTCTAGCAATGGGCTCTAGTTTATCTCCACTCTTAGCCGATATATTTATGCAGTTAAATAGTAATCAATATTTTGTTATCTAGAAATTGAAAATTTAATGTTTATTGTTTAAAAAATAGCAATAATTGGAAAAAAAGTACAACATGCAAATACATTTTTTCTTTGGTCATTTCCATATTTATGTTTATGTCCCCAAATATCATTATATTTTCATAATTTTTGTAAATTAAAGCATATAATTTAGCGTTGAAAACAGTAGTATCCCCATTACAAGATCTATAAAGTTCAATTATCAGAATATGATTATTTTTAATTTTAATAACACAAAATGCAGCATTCAATTGATCACAAAATTTGTTAAAATCAACAGGCTTAAGTTAAATTTGTTTAGAATTATTGACAGCTACATTTCCATGTAGTCTACTTTTTCTACAATATGAAGATTAATCTGTTCAATATAAAAAATAAACTTAAAATATGTTATATTGCAAAACATCTGCAGGGTTTTACTCCTTCTGGATCATATATTTGAAATACCATGTATCCAATCGATCTCCTTCAACTTCTTTGTTTTTCTATTTCAGCGACTGGAAATCTCCTGGGATCCTCATCGGAGACCGACCTTAGTCCATCGTCAAAATCGCGTTTCGTCGATAGTATGAAACCGTCGTCGGGGAGCGGCGTCCAGAGGCCGTACTTCGATGACATCGGTCCTCGAAATGTGACAGCCGTGGTGGGCCAATCGGCTCTGCTAAATTGTCGAGTGAAACATCCCGGAGACAGAACGGTGAGTAAGCATTTGTCCTTTATTCCTTAGCGGATATACAATTGATCTCGATGTATAAACAGCGTCCAGTGTTTTATATGTCATAAAATTGTTAGCCGGTAGGTATACATGTCCTGGGGAAACTTCGAGTGGGGGTGAGGGGGAAAAATTGCATATCTATATTCACGACATAATAAAAGAAAAACCATAACAAATAGTCCGGTCGTCGGAGATTTGTGAGGTCTGCGAAAACAAGCTGAATTTTGCTTAATTTGGCATTTTTAGTATAATATATCTATATAATTCAAGTGTATGCACCTACAACAGAAGGAACAGAAGAATAACTATACAATAACAATAATTAAGTCGTTAAAAGGTTAAAAAAGCAAGATCTAATAATTGTCATGGGTAACTTCAACGCCAAAGTTGGAGCCAGCAAAAGATCATCTGCAGTTGGACCATTAATATAGGAGATTTTAGCGGAAGAGAATCAATTAGTTATAGTGACTACCTGGTTTAAGCTACACTCAAGAAAACTGTACACCTGGAAATCTCCACAGGATTCTGTGGGAAGAATTGTAAGAAATCAGATTGATTACATGCTAGTAAATAAGAGGTATAGGAACAGCTGTACATCTGTCAAGACATATCCGGGGGCAGATATAAATTCTGGTTATGTACCAGTTGTAGGTAATTTTAAAGTCAGAATAAAGAAGGTTATAAATGAGTCGATGAAAAAGTATGATTTTTTTTTTCAAAAAAAAAAGAAAATATGATGTTAGAAAACTAAAAGATCCGAATCTTCGACTGAAGGTGAGTGAAAACCTTAATATAAAGGTGCTAAAATGCAAAAATGCAGGAACTGTAGATTAAAATGACCATCGTACAAGGCACACTGAGAGAAGTAAAAGAACAACACCTAAAAAAAGATACAGAAAAACGAAAATCGTGGCTGACCGATAAAATACTTGAACTTATGTTTTTAAACTACACTTTTCAGATTCAACAATTGCAGATCCAACTGAAAATAATGCTTTCAACTAACTAAAACTAACACTAAAAATACCACTACTGCAGAGATAAACCGCAGAATTTGCACAGACAACAGATGCTTTTTTGGGCTTAGTCTTCTCCTTAAATCCACAATTATATCTAGAAATACAAAAATAAAAGTTTACAAAATAATAATCCGCCCAGTTAAAAATGATAAAGACATGTTGGGATGATTTGAAAAAAAAGTTCTAAGGCGAATCTATGGAGCAGTGAATGACATTCATGATTTAGAAAAAGTATTAGCACCTACAAAGAAACACGATCTCAATATTATCATGGGAGATTTTAATGCAAAGATTGGTGAAGGTGAACATAAAGATATCATAGGAAAATATGGCCTGAGAATACGAAATGAAAGAGAAGATATGTTGGCATCTTTTTGCGTAGAAAAGCAATTAGTAATAACAAACACAATTTTCAAACATTCAAAACGTCGCCTTTACAACTGGAAATCACCAGAAGATACACCTGAACAAGTTATTAGTAACCAAATAGACTTGTATAAATTAGAGATACAGAAATTTAATATTAGCAGTAAAAACATATCCAGGTGCAGATGTACCAACAGATCCCAATATTTTAGTAGGAAAAATAAGACTGGGATTAAGAAGAGTTGCAAGGACGAATAAGCAAACAGTTACTATTAGAGAAAAGATGTTAAATGATATTGTAAAATAAGAAATAACTAGTATATTAAAACAAAAATGAAGTTAACATCAAGCAAAGAAGAAAGTACTGAGGAAAACTGGACGAGAATTAAAGACATCTTAAAGACTGTTCAAGAAACAAAATTGAGTGCGCTAAAAGCAAGAAAGAAACAAGGGTAGATGACAAAGGAAATACTAAGACTTATAGATCAAAGAAGAGAAGTCAAAAATAAAGATAAAAACAAATACAAGAGGATTCACGCAATAATCAGGCAGAAGATAAAATACGCGAAAACACAATTTTATAGTAAAGAATGTAATAAAATTGAACAATATGAAAAGAAACACGATACATTTTATCTGCACAACAAATTAAAAGAGGTTGCTGGAAACAAACGGAAACAAGTATCCCAAAGTTTAGAAGACAGAAACGGACACAAAATATTAGACATCAATGAACAGTTAAAAGAATGGAAAAACTACATTTCTAAATTCTTTGTAGATGAGGGAGTGAAACACTATACACCGATTGCTATATTAGGTCCATCTATAACAGAAAGTGAAGTTACACGTTCAATACAAATGGCGAAAAATGGAAAAGCACTTGGCTCCGATGAAGTAAGTGCTGAAATACTAAAGTTTTTGGGAGAAAATAGAATTAAAGCTCTGTGTAATTTCTTTAACGGAATTTATGACACTGCGATATTACCAACTGATTGGTTAATGTCGACATTTGTCACAATACCTAAGAAACATCGTCCAAAGACATGCTGTGATTATCGTACAATAAGTCTGATGAGTCACATTTTGAAAATCTTCCTGCGAGTAATTCACAGCAGAATTTACACGCTGTTAGAGGACAGAATTAGCAATACTCAATTTGGGTTAATATAAGGAGCGGCTTGGGTATAAGGGAAGCCTTGTTTAGTATACAGATGCAGTACAAAGATGCAGAGATATAAATCAAAATGTGTACATTTTTGCAATCTATTTTTAAAAGGCTTTTGACGAAGTACGACATAAAAAAATGCGGGAAATATTGGAAACAGCTGGATTGGGTGATAAAGATCTACGAATGATTACAAATCTATACTGGCATCAAGTGGCAAGAATAAAGGTTGAACAAGAACTGTCGGATGAAATAAATATAAAAAGAGGAGTGAGACAAGGCTGTGTATTGTCGCCCTTACTTTTTAACTTATATTCGGAGGAAATATTTAAGAAAGCCTTAATGGAGACTTAACTGAAGGTATTATTGTGAGTGGAGTAACCGTCAACAATATTAGATATGCCGACGATACCTTAGGCTTGCTAATTGCGGAGTAGACCTTCAAAATCTAATGAACAAAGACTTGTGATTAGTATGGATTAAAACTTAACGTTAGGAAAACTAAATATATGATAGTTAGCAAACAAAATTATACAGGATGACGGTATAAGAGTCGGAGATGCCACACTGGACAGATTAAAGAAACTCGTGTATCTCGGCAGTAATATTAATGAGAGCTGGGATCCAACCGCAGAAATTAAAAGTCGAATAGAACCAGCCCGAGCTGCCTTTGTAAAAATGAGAAACATACTTTGCAGTCACGATCTTAGCATTGACCTTAGAGTTCGACTGACATATTGCTATATCTTTCCTGTCCTGCTGTATGGAGTGGAAGAGTGGACTATAACTGAGGCTATCCTTAAACGCTTGACAGCCTTTGAGATGTGGGTATACAGACGACTACTGAAAATAAGCTGGGTCGATAGAGTTAAAAATGAGGACGTCCTTAGACGGCTGAACCAAACAACAGAACTGGACAATATAATAAAGAAACGTAAGCTGCAATACTTCGGTCACATTATGAGACACCCAGAAAAATATGATCTTTTACATCTGATCATTCAAGGAAAGATCCAAGGTAATCGTGATCCTGGTAGAAGAAGAACATCATGGTTGAAAAATCTAAGGCAATGGTATGGAAAATTAACTACATTCTTAATTAGAGCTGCTGTCAATAAAGTCACGATAGCGAATATGGTACTCAACATGATATCCAACGATCGATAACGGTCATGGAACTAGAAGAAGAAGTGAATGACATATTAAGATGTACGTCTGAGGTGGATACAGCATGTTATGCGGAAGGAACAAAATTCCAGCTAGAAACGCTACTTGATAGACATATTGACGAGAGAAGAAGAGGACGACTTAGAACAAGGTTCCTTGATAACAACGATGGCCATGGATAGTGACGACAGGAGAAATTCTTGAGGAGACTAGAACCCACACAGAGTTGTGTTATGGATCTAAACCTTCTTAAAGCGTTTTTCAGTCGTTGGACTAACTCAGCCTTTTTTCCGGTAGAAGCTAATTCTCTGTCTTCAAGATGTCTACTTAAATGCATAACTGTGAGCTCGTAAATCGAAGCCATTTTCACAATTTCACAGTTTTAAAGCCAGAATGATATTGATAATTAAGTAAATTACATAAACAAATATTTAAATTTCTGGAATGTTTTATACTTATCCTGTCTATGTATTAAGTAGACTCTTAAACGCTTTAAAAACTTTGAAAAACTAAGGCAAATATCGAGCACAAATTTAATAATCAAATCTTGCCCAAGTACTTTCGCTTTCTACAGCATCATCAGGGGCATTTTGTCAAATTTGGTCTATCCATCAAGCGCAGAATGTAATAAACATGAAATTGGACATAAATTGTACATAAAACTACATTAAAACAGGACAAACAGTTTAAAATTATTAAAAATTATTCTACGCTCTACATTCTTGTCAGCAACACGAGAGAATGATCAAATTTCATTTATTCGAGCATTCAACCTTTTATCAATTACATTAAAAACAGTTTAAACTGTGTATTTTGTCAAATGATTTATTTGTTAATAAATAAATAAATACCATCTAAAAAAATTGCTTACTAACTGTGTATAAAACGTTGGCAATTTAACCAGTTGGTTCAATATAGAAAGCTTTCTGAAACGTCTCGGCACCGCCGTCACCTTCACTTCGAAAGGAAGTACTGAAAAAAGTGACTTCCTCGGAGAAATCATAACGAAAATGCGCCCAACTCTTCCACCAGACCAATCACACAATAATTGCATGACAAAAGAGCTAAGGGCTAGACCTCCTAAGAACGCACCGTCTACTTCAAAGTTCAAGCATCTCTAACTGGTAATTGCGACACTGAAGGGAATTTTCTCTTTGAGGAAAGTCGTAAAAGAAAAGAAAAAGGTTTTTCAAGAGTGAAAGCTTGAGAGAATCGGCCACTGCCTGAGGCACTGAAAAACCGTGATTTTTATTATGGGGGACAAGCTTAATACGGTCTCGGGACTTTTGAATTTTTCATTCCTCTGGAATTTGTTTGCTTTTATATGAATTCACGTTGATTATATTTACATTCTGATTCGATTAAGTATTCAGACGAAAAAATCGTTTCCGTTGTGGAAGCTGAACTATTTGCTTCTGGTTGCTTTTAGTATTACACAATAATTTGACACCACAATTTGTCTATATTATTGACATGAACCAGTATTGACAAGGTTAATAAATATAGTATTTGCTGTGATATTGTTTTATTTTATATATCGTCGGTCTAGCGCACACAGGTGTTAAGTGACTTTTTTGGCAAAATGAGTTAAATGCGTTCCGAAATGAAGACTAGCAAGGAGTTTTATATGCCCACTCGAGCTAACTGATAATTACAATTTTAAATTAGCTAACGCTAACGAAAGTGGTAAGTACTAATAAATTGTAGGAATCTAGCACAAAGGTTGGAGGAGCATTTAGTACCTTTGTGTTTCTTGAACAATAACTACAAATGAGTGTGTATAAAATAATTGTAATTATAATTATAGCGTCAAGATTGGAGAAGATACTACATATGGCATTAAATGATGTAAGACAAAAGCTTAAAGGTATAGTAAGGTGTCGACTGTAAAACCATCTTGTTTTACTTAAAAACAATTATTTATTTCAATTGCCACAATAACTCCGGCATTGAAAAATAATACTGAAGGAGTACCAGGTTATGTAGAAATTGATATAACAGAAACTATTATTCTAAATCAAGTACAGGAAACTGATGAAATAAACAAAAATTTGTGTACATTAATCACCAGATTCAAGAACTTGACTCATATAATGGTAGTGATCTTGATGAATATAATTCCTATACTTTATCGGGAAGTTCTTATCATCTGTCAGAAGAAAGCATTGAATCTGAAAATGTTGATATAAACAAGCCAAAAGATGAGAAACTGAATGAAATACCAAAAAAACGTCACCACAGAAAGGCCAATAAAAAGGAATAAAAACGATTAATTGTAAAAGAGTTAGGGATTAGTGGTGAAAAATACATTAATCTCTACGGAAAGGAAATTAAGTACAGAAAAAGTTTTCTTTCAACCGATTACTCTAAGTACAGGTTTAGATGTCAAAAACTATTTTCTTAAGAGCAAAGGGCACAACTGTGTGCAGATTACTACAGCTTAGCAGACTATGCGAGACAAAAAACGCTTTTGAGTTCTTTGAGATAAAAATAGTGAATGTATCTAGAAGCAAACAAACTCCCATAACAAAAAATCGAGAAGTGTCAAGGTTATATCATTTAATAGATAATATTGGTAAAAGACCTAGAGTCAGCCTCAAGTTTTTTACAGCCACCTTTGCTATATCTCGTAAAGTCGTTGAGAGTGTGTTGAAGAAATGATGAATAAGGAAATTTTTGTCAGCTATGATAAAAGAAAAAATAGCAAAATCTTAAGCATCATATTAACTCATTTAAGAAAATTAATTTGCATTACTGCAAGCGTGATTCAACTAAAACCTATCTAAATGCAGATTATATCAAGACTTTTGCACTTCAAACAGTTTTAACAGTAAGTCCGGTCTCAAAGTTTGTCTAAGATAGTATTTTTTATGATTTTGAATCAGCTCTTGCCTTTTATCATACTCTTTCTTACTGTTCACCCCAACTGGAAGGATTGATCTTGGTTCAAAAACTGTCAAAGTTACTTACTTTGCTCTGGGTTAATGGAAACGGTCGAGTAATTAGAAACGAAGTAGTAGATAGTATAGCAAAAATGATTTTAGATCTGGAGAGACATCTGGTATATCAGAAATGATTTTATATGTTATGTAGACATAAATCTTTAAATACACACGTGGATATTATGACCTTTTTTTAATACTTTGTGATCTATGGGTTTTAGTATATTATTACTTCCACTGATTCTTATTATGACTATTATATTTTTAATTTATTGTGTGATCATATCTTTTCTGTAATATTATTTTATATTATTGTTTTTGTAAGTAGACCTTGAAGATCTTATATTTGAAAGCGTTATATATTCAGTCAGCGAATGATTCAAAACATTCTTCTGACCACCGTTATGTGAGGCTGCAAGTCATTACCTATTCCAATTGTAAGCACGATAAAAGTTTGTATTTATTATAGAGTACTGTCTGCGTTTTTTTGATAAAAATGTTAATGTGAACCCTAGTTGGACTAGGGCAGTGGAAGCCCAACACCATACTTTTATTCTAGAATCAATTTGGTAGTCCCGGCTTTTTTTGGTGATCGTTGCATTTTTTTGAGATTCTATTCCGACTTGAGCACTATTATTTTTACTTAGCTCGTTTTGTATTGTTTAGATACTTCTTAATACAAAACTAAAAGAAATCTATCCACTATTTAAGTGCCACATATTTTTAAATTTATTATCCCAAATAACTGAAGCACGTTGTGAAATTATTTTAGGAACTCAAGTTTACTTTACTAATTCCTACAATAGCACATCTCAGATTTGATACGATATACGAAACGATATAGGGTAATCTCTCCAATATTTCTTAAATTCTATTAACCATCGAGCAGTTCCATAGCTTTTAATCTTATTACCGCGGACCAGTCCATCAGCTTTGCAGCATCCTAAATTCACAGCTCACGGCTAATCGTTTCATGAACGAAGACATGGACGTAGTGGTGGTGATAGGGTTTTGTTTTTCTATTCAAATAATGAAAGAGATTTAGCAGGTTTTGTTTACCTATCTGTACCTCACATAGTTTACTGAATATAGCTAGGGCAATATCCAAGTTAATTGATCGAAACTTGTGAATCGTATAGGGAAACTCAAGAATGTAACGGCATTCAAATGAACTTTTAAAGTACGGTGGGAAAACAATCATTAAAAATATAAGTAAAGATTTAAAAACAAATTTGAATAATAAACATATGCTAGACCAGCAAAGGACGCTATTTTATGGCCCAACAAAGAATAGTTTGCAACAACTAGCCTATTGTAGCGTTTACGCTACTGATTAACCCCTCAAGAAATTTCTTATGATCCGCCAGCGGTCGATTTTTAAATCGACATTTCTCCACTCACGCGCTGGGAGCGCTTTGAAAGGATTGATCGATTTTGTGCTGAAGCAAAGCAGTCAGTTTGGTCAAGAAACTCGTATTACGCAGCCACGTCAGTCAATTCAAAGTGACGGAATTGGAGCAGTAAAATAATCTGGGACGAATAAAATAATATCTAATTCAATAATCATATCTCAGTAATAAAAATAATAATAAGTAAATTTTAAAAATCAAGTTTCATTTATAAGAGTTCCACATAAAAGGAAGATTTTTTTGGCGTGCTGCGGCTTCATATTCCTTCACTTGAAAATATTCCCTCGAAGATATTAGTTAGTAATTTTGAATCCTTAGATAGTTAGCAACTTGCGTATGTAAACTGTGGATTTTGCTGTCACCCGGAACCATGGGACTTGTCACCACAACCATGAATTAATTTAGCCGTGCCAAGAGGAGTTTTCCTATGGACTTTCCTAGTGTTGCTAAGATAAGTTGTTTAACTATTTGACTTTTTGTGTTACTTTCTATTTACGGTTAACTTTTTATATGCATATGATAAGGTGAATACAATTTTGATAATCAAATTCTAAGATATTGGGGAGGGAAAATACATTACATGTTTTTATTAGGTTTTTAAATGGGATACAGAGTCTGACCAAACTCCCTTGTTGATTTAATATATTTTTTTTAATAGAACACATTTTTGATATAATACAATTTTGATATTGGGGAGGGAAATAAATTTCATGTGGTTTTTAAAACATTATATAAGGGATATGTAACAACTCACTTTTTATCTATGATATAAATGGTATTAGATTTATCAGTTTTGATATCTTTACCATACTGTAATTTGTATCTCATTTTAGTCGAACTAGTTAAATTTAAATTACTATCTTTTGTGTTAAGACTTTGGCTATGATACGGACTATTATTGGTTTTTACTCATATTTCAAACTTTATTTGGCCAGTGGTAGTGACTATTCGCTTGTTGAGGGGCTATTTGGTCCTATTGTATCTTTACACTACCCACTAACACTGTTATTTAGTTTTTGCATTATATGTAAATTGTTAATACATATATATCGATATACACATTTTTATAAATATATTTATTGTTACTATTTTGAGTTTTATTTCAGTTTCTACTAACCAGTATATAATATAGCAAAACAAGATTAGTATTTAGTATTTTGTATTTCAGGTTATTATCTCCAGAATCATTTGTTTCCAATCATTTGTTACTTCAAAATTTCAACTATCGTTGAGTTGGCGCCCTTTTTTTTCTCTTCTTATTGTTCTCTTTCTATAAATTTATTCCCAGTGACCTTCTTTAGTTGTATCACGTTTGATATTACCAGGTCTCATTTCGTTTCTTGTCTCATTAGCTCAGTATCCTTGCTATTTGTTCATATCTTTAAAGCCACAATCCAGTGCATTGAAGCTAGTCCCAACACTCACTTGAGATTTAGTGTCTCTTTGGCCATTTAACTTTGTTCCTCTGAGCTTAGCCATATTTTTAGTATTTTCATCACCTCTCTTCCAGTTCTTCTGAAATTTGGAAGTTCTACACTTCCTAAAATCCAATACTCCCGGAGTATTGAGGTTTCACTATGAGGTACGGGTATGGAATGGAGGCCCAGAAATTTTAAAAGAAGCCGAGGACGACCACCGACTAGATGGACCGATGACATTAAACGTGTAGCGGGAAACTGGCTACAAGCAGCCCAGTGTAGAGAACACTGGAAAGAACTGAGGGAGGCCTATGTCCAGCAGTGGACGCGATTGGCTGATTGATGATGATGATGATGAGGTACCGACATAAAATTATATTCCACATTTTTTGGTATGTAAAATATACAGTCCTTAGAAATCGCTTTACTTTTAGCTGTAGGTAACGTCATTTAAGCAAAGGTTTTTTTCAAAAAAAATTTCTGTGGAACAAAAAAATTTTTGTGGTTTTTGGGATTTGACTTCACATTTAACTTTGTTCTTATAACGTTCTTTGAGACACTTGCAATTGCCAAGTCAGATTAGTTCTGTTTCTTTTTGATGTTCGAAGAGAACTGATGTCTAGACCACTTCGTTGTGAGTTAGGATGAGATGAGATTTTGTACTTTGGTTTATGTATTGGGAGAGTTCTGTTGTAATATTTTGGTGGTAATATTTTACTGGTTGTTGGTATTTTGGTGGTGGTATTGTCTGGTGTTTAGCGTATAGCGTATATAGCGTATAGTATATGTAGAGAAAGATGATAGAAGAAAGGTAATGTTTAACGTTTGCTTTCAGAATTGTTTTATGTTTAATAACATTAGAGACTGGATAAGTGTGTATTGAGATCAGCTTTTACCATCCAAATTTTCCACCGTTTTGACTAGACTAACTCGTTTTCTAACCCTGTTACGAGTTGCAATTAGATCTTAGCTCAAGTTTAGTGTTTTAATCAACACCACACCTAGCTATTTAGTAATGGAGAGGGAAATTTAAGAAGAAGAATAAACTGATTAAACAATAAATTCTGTAATAACCTTTAAGACCAGCTTAAAAAAAATCGTAAAAAAATAATAGTTCGTAGAAGACAAAATCTTTTTTATTAGGACAGTGCACAGTGTCATATGAGCATTGTGACAATAGCTAAAGTCCATGAATTAAAGTTCAAATTGTTGGAGACTTTCGTCTGTTTTAGTAGCTAAAAAAATCATGCATGTAAAGCGTTTTTCAGCAGATGATAAGATTATAACAGATGTGTATGCGTATTTTGCAGCACATTCGGATTCTTACTTCAGCGATAAAATTCAGAACCTGGAATTTTGTTAGAACAAGTGTATTGATGTTCAAGTAGATAGAGACTATACTGCGTAACAAGATGTATTTAAAACCATTAAGTTGTGTTTTTCTTATCAAATCACAAAAACCCATTGACCATCCTATTATTCAAGCAACGTTTGTGACAGGGATTGGTCAGGGTGTTTGTAATATGCGACTGCTGTCAGTGTCGTGTTGTTGTTTGAGTGAACGTATACTGTCAAAAATATTTATCCGTAAGAGCAATGTGGGGCACAAAAAAAATCACAAAAAACACAAAAAACGGCTTCGGCCACCAAAAAAATCAAAAAAATACTAACAAAAACTGGCTTCGGCCACCAAAAAAATTAACAAAAACCCCAAAACCCGGGCACGTAGGGCCCAACCCCCTTGAGCACCAAGTCGCCGACCTGAGCCGGGACTCAGAGCGAAGACTTGAGGCCCAAGTAAGCAATTTTAGTTCGCGGATAAGCTACATTAAGATAAACAGGAATAAAGCGGAGATGCGCTGTCCTGAGTTTTCACATACGGTTAGGAAACCATGTTGGGGTTCAATTACCCAGGACCTCCACATGAAGAGCACTTGGCTGATTGTTGTGCCTCTATAGCGAATCAGATTGCTATAGGGGGGAAAGGGATGGTCTGGAGCATTGGAGCACGGTGGGGTGATTCCTGTTTTTAAACAGGAGTTAAAACACCTTGCTCCAATGAATTGTTACACCCGATCGTACTACCTGGGTGAACATTTCTCATAGGCTGGGTTCAATCAAATTGTTTTCTTGCAATGTGGGGCAAGATTGTGTGTTGAAAAAAAGAGATTTCATATTTAATAAGGATACTGTTACCTCGAGATATCTGGATAGCAAGGGCGATATTCCTTCCCTATCACTAATACATCGAAAAATTGATGTGTTAATGATAGAATGGAGGTACGTACTACAAAAATATCACATAAGTAAAATTTTTAAATGGAGAGTTTAATTATACTAAGTTTACGTTAGTTATATTAATAATTTAGAGCCTTATACATAATATCAAGATTGCCATATTTGCCAATTAATTGAAAAAAAAATGGCAAAAAATAGACCAGTACACATGGCATTCATTGATTTAAAAAAAGCATATGACACGTTTCCCAAAACACAACTATGAAACACGATAAAGGAAATCAGAATAACTCAGAGGTTAACCATCATCAGTTGGCGCTACAGCCCTTCGTGAGCCTTGGCCTGCTTCAAAACATTCTTCCATTCTTCCCTATCGAGTGTCTGCCTTCTCCAGCCCCTCACTCCAATCTCCCTCAGATCTTCCTGTACATCGTCCAGATATCTGAGTTTAGGTCGCCCCCTTCTTCTTCTTCAGATCGGCCTGTTTCTTCTTCTTAACGTGCCCTATCAAGTCCCCTTGAGTTGGCGATTAACATGTCGAAACTGTCTCTGTCTCGAGCTTTTCTAAAGAGATGCTCAGCTTTCCTTATTCCTGTCCATTCCCTGATATTCTTCAACCAAGAGGCCTGCTTTCTACCAATTCCTCTGAGTCCTTCGATTTAGCATAGTTATTTTAGTGGGATCACTCTCATCAATCCGCATAACGTGGCCCACCCACCTTAGGCAGTTTATTTTGATGGTCCCTCGAAAATTAGAAAAGGAATACACAAAAAATGGACTGGAAATAAATCTAGAAAAGACCGAATAGTTAACAATAGAGCAAGAACCAGTGCGAAAGTTGAAAATGGACGATAATAGGAAAATTAACTGCATTGAAAAATGATTCTATAACACCTTGATACGCAGTATAATGACCTATGGAGGTGAGAATTGGGTAATAAATAAACGAAACAGGTCCAAAATCACAGCAACTGAAATGGAATTCATGAGAAGAATCTGCAGAGTGGCCAAAATAGATTACATCAGAAATGAGGAGATAAAACGAAGAATGGCAGTAGAACAAGACATACTCAGCTACATCGAAGAAAAACGTTTAATTTGGTATGGACATGTGAGAAGAACAGATCACACAAGGTAGATAGAAAAGATTTCGGATTGGAGCCCAATACGAAGAAAGAAAAGAGATAGACTCCGAAGATCATGGAGGGATGAATTGGGCGAGGCCATGGAAAGACGAGACTCTAGAGATGGAGAATGGCAGAACATAAAGTACTGGAGACGTTGGCAGAAAAAGGAAAGCGGCGGCAGCTGTAAAAATCCTTATATAGATAGATATATTGCCATATTGATTTTAAATCTGTGAGGAGGAAAAAACGGGGAAATTTAATATTTACAAATAAAATAAAACTATACCTTTAAATATGAAATAACAGTAAAGGAATGCCTATAGAGTATATATAATATTAAAACAAAATGCAAATTTAAAACAAGCTTAACGTTTTTTATGTTCGTCTATAAAATTTGTGTCAGAAGCATCGGTGGTAATATTTTAAAAAAGACCATTCGTCAAGTCACATTTCACTCTCCTCACAATACATTTGTTGTGCTATATTTAATTTAAAATATTTTTCTGTACCATTACGCTCGTTCGGCACACATTATCCACAAATTTCCCGCCACCTGTAAATAAAAAAAGTAACTAACATAAAAGCCCTTTGAGTTTATTGACAAAACAACGTTCCAGCGAACAAAGAATACTGCGCACTTAAGTAAATTGATTTTTCATTGAAGTATACTCTATTTCAAGTAGTAATGATACGGGGAATTTTATTATCTGGATTTTAAAGTGCAGTGGCGCGATAAAGCCGGAAAAGTCATTTGGTTATTTAGATAAATTACTGTTGTCTGTGTCATCTGCAGAGTTAGTTAAATACTATGGGTAACAGAAAGAGGAAAGGAAATTGGTTTCAATTAAGATATACGGTGTAGGTAAAAGTTTATAATCGATATAGTAGAATTTAACAGGATATCTAAGACAGATATAAAATCATATTTTTAGCGAATAGACATAAATAACAATCATGTTTCCCCTTGGTCTCCCCTCCACATTCCTCATGCACGCCCATTAGTGAACGTAAGACGATTATTTCTGATCCAGCTTATACGTAAGAAACAGCGGCAGAGTTACCTTATTACATATTTGAATTAAAATATTGAATTGAATAAAAAAATTCTCACACTAAATCGGAAGAAATGTTCGTTTGTATGTGAAATAATGCACTACTTAGGCCACATTATTACCCTCGAAGGAATTTCGCCGAATAACGAAAAAGTAGCTGCAATACTCAACATGTCGCCTCCTAATACCGTAACCTAACTCATAAGTTTCTAACAAACTTTCTCATCGTACAGGCGTTTCATAGAAAACTTCGGTGAGATTTCTAATCCGTTGAGCACTCATGGACCTGAGGCCGCAAGCAACACGAAGCTTTTGAAGCACTTAAAACTCTACTGTGTTCGCCTCCAATTTTAAGACAAGCGGACAGCAGACTACCTTACATATTACGCACAGGTACTAGTGGTTATGCAATGGCTGCATGTTTACTCCAGGGGGAGAACGACGATGAACGACCAGTGGAATATGCATCTAGACTCTTGACTTTTGCAGAGCAGAACTATAACTCGACGGAACGTGAAGCTCTTGCTGTTGTGTGGGCTGTAAAGAAATTCAGAGGTTACCTGGAAGACGCTACCACCACTGTTGTTCAAAGCGATCATTAGCCCCTCAAATAGCCGATGTCAATTAAATCACCAACCGGACGCCTCGCCAGATGGGCTCTAGAATTAATGCCTTATGATCTGCGCATAGAATATATTGTTGGCAAGAAAAATGTGGTTGCCAATACACTTTCGCGACCACTACGCAATAAAACTGAAGAAACAATAGAAGCAACCTATGTTGTAGCCGATTTTCCTACACTTAGCGCTGCCGATATTCGAGCAGAGCAGGTTTCTGACCCTGATACCGAGAAAATCATAAAAGGGCTTGAAGAATAAAACAAGATTTCTGTTGAATACAAAAAGTGGGTGGAGAGAGAATATGTAATGTCATATGGACTTTTGTACTGCTACACCTCAGACATTGATGAAGACGAGCCTCAACTTGTAGTAGCTATTGCTCGTATTCCACAAATTTTAGAACAATACCATGATGCTGATACAGCAGGTCATTGTAGTGTCGAATGCATATATCAACGCATTGCTGAAAGATATTTTTGGCCTGGTATCCGCAAGACAATAGTTGACTACTTACGTAACTGTGTAGATTGCCAGAAATTTAAGCCGACCAACTTAAAACCTGCATGCCTACTAGAGATGCCTATATAGTCCCAACGTTTCGAAGTACTTAGCATAGACATGTTTGAATCATTATCAGAGACTGCCGATTGTTACTGTTGGGTATTCATAGTTGAACATCTTGTAAGTCGATGGGAGGATTTCTTTCCATTAAAAACTGCAATAGCTGCCGCATGTGCCAAGTGTTTAATCGACGAGGTAATACTGAGGTACGGATTGCCTCGACGGGTAATAATTGACAATGGCGTACAATACACCGGATTCGTAATGCAAACGGTCGCAGAGTGTTTCGATTTCAAACAATCGCTAATTCCTGTTGAGCATAGAAATCGCGACATAAAAACCCAATTAGCTATCTTATCTAAAGATGATCATACGATTTGGTGAGATAAACTTTCCGCCGTACGTTTTGCAATGAACTCTATCCAGTGTGAATCCACAGATTTTTCACCGGCGTATCTAACATTCGGACGCTAGTTATGCATCCCGGATGATGCCAATCAAGACTTTCGTACGATAGTTCTTCTTCTTTATGTGCCGTCTTCTACCGAAGGTTGGCGACCATCATACGATAGGTTTCTCTGTTTTGTGCCGCATGAATTATGTTCGCAGCTTCTGGTATTTGAAACCATTCTCTCAAGTTTCTCAGCCAGGATTTCTTCTTTCTGCCCAAACCTCTTCTACCTTCAATCTTGCCTTCCACGATAAGCTGTAGCACAATGTACTTATCATTACGGAACACATGGCCCAGGTATGACGCTTTCCTCCTTTTAACAGTTGTTAACAATTCCACCTCTTTACCCATTCGTCTTAATACCTCTGTGTTGGTCACTCTGTCTGTCCAAGGTATTCTCAGTATGCGTCGATACAGCCACATTTCTAGAGCCGCTAACTTCTTTATATTTGCTGCTGTTATCGTCCACCCTTCTACGCCGTAAAGTAGCGTAGAGAGTACGTAGCATTTCGTGGCGCGCCATCGGAGGTTAATGCTTAGGTTGCGTACGATAGTGAAGACTGAAAATTTTGTGTCGCAAATCACTCCGTATTTGCGTACTCTTAGTGATACGTTACGCGCCACGCGCGAAAAGCATGAACTAACCCAGGACCGTAAAAACTCTTATCAGGACTCTCATCATCGTGACGTCGCTTTTAATGTGGGTGATCAACTTCTCGTGGACACTCACGTCCTAAATGATGCAAGAAAGACGCGTACATCTAAATTTGTGCCGCGTCGTGATGGAGCGTATCGCATTCTTCGCATAGTGACTCCTACAACCTACGAAATCGCTTTTGTCAGCAACCCAGATGCACCTGTTGGAAAGTCCCACGTATCTGCGATGACGCCCTATCGTGCAGACCCTAGAGAAGTCCCTCCATAGCCCATAAGGCCTATCCGTAGAAGAGGACGCCCTAAGAAACATACCCCCTCAAGATAGATTCTTGCCCCACTTTCAAGACGATTATGTGGTGCAAAATAATATTCTTTTAGCTTCAAATTTTTGTTTGTTGTCACAGTAGGTTCCAATTTTTAAATACATCATCATGTGTATATATGTGAATGAACACAATGTTTTATTGATTTTAATTTGACTTTGCCACAAAAGGTCTTTTGAGTTAATAACACAATCAAAATATGATTTTTGCACTACGTTATTCACTCATTTTTTTTTTATAAAATAGCTAACTGACAAATTCACGTAACTTTCCAATCCAGACCTCCTCGTTGTTGTTGATGACATTGACATCACAAAAATTAATCCCTGTTTCTGTTTATTCAGAACTTAATTTAGTGCACAGAAAATACGCGGTTTCAAACACAGCCTGTTTGCAACAACCTACAGATGATGCATTTCGATGGCGTGTTTTTAAATTGAGCCATTTCCCACGGGTGTTGTTTGCCTTTGAGTACAAACGATTCTGTATGTGCGGAGTGCATCTGGCACGGATGGCACGGCGGCCTGTTTCGGTGTGTTCCTGCCGGTGAACGTTTTACACCTTCATATGAAACGGCCTTTCACTCTTTACCTAAAGAGTATTTTAATGCTTTTTGATGTAGCGGCTCAATTATTTGTCATATAAAATATTACAATAATATTTTGAGACACACGAAAAATATATAAAACGGACGGCAAGGATACAGAGTGGCCAAAAGTCTGGAAACGACCAATTATCTCGTAAATTGTAACGAAGATATTTTGCCTACCACAGGGGGCATTTATACGGGAGATAGAAAATGGGGGGGGAAAAACTATTGGGGGTGGAGATAGGGCCAGCAAAATAATCGCTACTGATGCGAACGGCACTCAGGGTTTCGTAGGAGAGCTGGGGTCGTGGATAAGTAAAAGATTGGGGCATTGGAATGGGGGAACTACAAAAAAAATGAAATAAAGGGCTCTTGGGATAAACAAAATAAAAATAAACAAGAAACACCTCAAGGAATTTAATATAGGGCGCCACTTGAGGTGCCTAATTATGCCTATTACAACCACTAGTTGTAACTAGGGAAATAATTAGAAAACAAAATCAAAACCTAAAAAACATATCTTTTTCAAATAAGAATCAAAAAAGGTTTGGCTCAAAAAAATAAATAAAAAGTTAAGACAACAAAATTTAACCTTTATTTACGTGTCACCACAAACAGTTACAAAATGGAGAAATACAAAATTCAAAAACTTACATGTGTCATCCATTAACAAACTCCATTGCTACAAAACTTACAAAATTGCGTGGAGGTTAACCTTTAAAAAAAAACAAAACAAACCAACATCAAAAATACTAAAACGAGCTGTCATAAATTAACATTAAATTTCAAAAAAAAAAACTAAACACAAATTGACAGCTTTACTCAAAACCTAAAATTTACAATTTTAAATGTCAACGAAAGCAATTATTATTTTATAAAAAAAATGTCTGTCTCTAGTTTAAAATTTGAACAAAATGTTACCTTGATTCACATGATCACACTTAAGTTTCTGAAACCATAACTGGAACTGAGGGCTCCACTCTCTCTGCATCACGAAAACCTCCATCTCCAAATTGCCAAAAGCCTTGGGTGAAAGCAGGAACAAAAAAAACAAAACGAGGATGTTCTTCAATCCACACTCAAAACATTAATAATTGAAGCATTTACTGCCACAAAACCAATAACAAACTGCTACATATTCTTCATAACAAAAGACGAAAACAGAATACTTTACAAATTCGACGTGAATTTGGACATAACGCTGAACCGCTCTTGAAAGCTGCTCCAACAAGAGTGAAGAAATTCTAATAAAATTGAACGCATACATACAAACGCTGACATAACAAGACACCACGAAACGACGTACATAGTACATATCCTTTTGCGACGCATTAAAATTGCGGCTTCTAATAAAACAAGAATTTGCCGAGGAAGTTAAAATAAATAAACAACTCTAAAATGGTTTATTTCAACTTGGCCGACCTAAGAAAAAAATGAAAAGATATTTGCGTTTAAATACGTACGAAATATTTTTAGATCTATCAAAAATATATAAGGTGATTTTAATATTTCGTATACGAGGGGACTTCAATATACTTCAAAGAATCAATGAAATTGAAAATGCTACAAAATTACCAGACATAATTATACAAAATTTGAGGTACACCTATTTTGGGATATGAAGATTCCATATATAATATTTGCCATGTTGCCAGATTTGTTGTTTCTCTTATATTATTAGTAACTTTGGTTTTTCAAATTCATCACCTGTATATTCACTCATTATTGGAATCTCCTTTTCTATACGAGTTTAACCATATGTAATACTTATGATTTTATGTAGTCTGGAAGGTCTTAAATACATAAAACAGAAGTCTGGCAACGCCTAATTGTCTCAATACATTTTTTAATACTAACTATTTTTAACTACATTAAAACGTAACAATTGATAGATTAAAACATTTTTTTAACACAATGGTTACCTTATCAAGTGTTCAAAATGTGCTCTATTTGTGAGTTGACAGTACCCTAATCGATGGTAGAATGCGGTGAGCCAAACCTGTAGTTGGAGTTTTCTTTGAAGGATCAATAGAGAAGTTATAAGGAACTTTGGGTTTATATTTAAGATTGCTAACACTTTTTGTTATGGGTCTGATTTAGAGATTGAAAGCGACTAGGATGATGATTATTTTGAACCAAATATCGCTGATGAAGAGTCTGATGAGGAAAATAACATTGGAGAAGAAAATCCTGAACATTCATCGAGCAAAAATGTACCTTCCGTACTAAATGCAAGCAAGAATATTTTGGAAGAGTCCAATGGGACTGATGATATCAACGACGTTTTGACACCATTTGGTTATTTCAGTCGATATTTCGATAATGATTTTTTTAAAATGGGAGCAAAACTTAGCCATACTATTTGCAAGAGACTGACAAGGAAATAAAACCAGATATTTTTACCGAAGAAATCAAACAATTTTTTGGTATTCATGCGATCATGGAATGATTTAAGTTTCCCAGAGTACACCTTTACTGAAATATAAAGTACCGACTATCAGTCATAGCTGATGTAATGAATCGAAAAAGATTTTACAAATTACGCACAAACTTTCACGTTGTAGATAATTTATCGGTAACTAAAGAGAGAAAACAACAAAATCGCCTTTGTAAAATTTAGCAGATGATACAGTAAGAAAAAGACTTCATTTTCAATTTATGTACAAATGATATCCTTTTTGGGCCGATGTCCAATACTACAAGTTGTATGATGACGACATCTTGTGGCACAGTACTTGATTTTGAAATCTACCAAGACTCCGACTCCGCTGAAAAATAAAGAACTCGTTTTAGGACTATCGGTCGTTCTTCGACTAGTAGAAACCTTGCCTCCGGAAAGTTGCGTCTGCTGTGATAGATATTTTTCGACTTTGTCATTGATAAATTGCATGAACTGAAAATAAAAGAAACGGGAACAATTATGTCAAACAGAACAAAGGGATGTGTATTTAAAAAAGATAAAGAAATAAAAAGAGGTCAGTCAGAAGAATACGTAAGAAGTTACAAAAAGGTTATTTTTGACAAAGTGGCAAGATAATAAATCCGTAATTATGGCTTATACGCGTTTTGGTCAAGCCAATAAAGTCACTTATTTTTACACGACTTTAAATTTTTTCACGAACAATTAAACCACATGAAAACGCACGTCTCTCGGGGGAACCTGTAACCCCTAAAGAGCGCATCCCCAAGGTGGCGGATAGGGGCATGTCCTCACCAGCCTAGTGCTGGCGAATAGGTAGGAAATAAAATACTACCCGCGGACCAACAGGTAGGGCGGAGGATGCTCTAAAGCTGTAGAGAAAGCAAATCCTCTAGGAGAAGGAATACTCCAAAATCAAACCCTGGTCCTCCAGGTCGGGGGTTAAGGCATCGGGTTAACTCCCCGTTACTCGGAAAAATTCAAACTGTTAAAAAACCTAGCGAAACACCTCGGAATCGATGGATTATAGCACGACGACACATGCTACGGAAAAGGATAATGAATATTGGGACTTGGAACGTACAAGGGTTTAAAAAGAAAATAAATGAAGTAATACATGAAATAAATAGACTGAACATAGACATCGCAGTGATTACCGAAACAAAACAAAAAGGTCAAGGATCAGAAAATATCGGAGAATATGATTACTTCTACAGCGGGGTACCAAAAGAGAAAAGAGCCCAACAAGGCGTAGGTATACTTATGCGCAAGAAACTAAGGAGATTCATAACTGCTTGGGAAGCCATCAACGAAAGGCTCATAAAAATGAATCTAACTATCAAAGGAAAAAAGATTACAATTATTGGAGTATATGCAGTAAACGATGATGCACTGGTGAATATTAAAGACGACTTTTTTGAAAAGCTACATTCAGAAATTGCAAATATCGGCAGATCACGAGAAATTATAATCTTGGGGGACCTAAACAGTAGAACAGGCAAGAAACAACACAACAAAGTCATAGGCCAATATGGTGAAGAGGCTATAAATGACAACGGTACTAGACTAATAGCCCTATGCGAACAAAATGATATAAAAATCACAAATGGATTCTTTCAACACCGAGATATCCATAAATATACATGGACACAAAATACCCGAGGGCTGAAATCAATCATAGACTATACAATCATAAGACAAAAGACTAAATTGATTGTACAGGATGTGCGAGTATATAGAGGAGCCACTTGCGGCAGTGACCACCATCTATTAAAAACAAAGCTCACAATAGGAATAGATAGAGCAAGAGATTTAAAAGAAGCTGCAGAGGAAATAGAAAAACTAACAGAAAAGAAATACAACCTAAACAGCTTAGAACAAGAAAGCGTGAGGGATTTATACAGGAGTAGACTAGATAAAAAGTTAGAAACCATGCAATTTACCAGCAATGAAGAGCATTATCATTATATAAAAACATGTCTTCAGGAAGCAGCAACAGAGGCTCTCGGACTCCAAGTAAAAAACCACAGAAAAACTTCGTATTGGTGGGACGAAGAAATAGAACAAGAGATTAAAAATAAAAGAGAGAAGTGTAAAAAATTTCTGAACACAAGGACCGACCGACGCTGATAAAGTAGAATACAAGAGGACCCAAGCTAAAGTGCGAAAAATGATATGCCAAAAGAAGAATGAGGCTTGGGAGCAAAAGTGTAACATGATTAACACACATTTAGGAGGACGGAGAAGTACAGAAAGTTGGAAAGTATTAAAATCGCTACGACAGGAAAAGAAAAGAGATATAATATCATCAATCACACCGGATCAATGGGACGAATACTTTAAAAAACTCCTAAATGAGGACAGACCGGAATTTTTAAATAACAGTGATACCAGCAACGTAAATATCTTAGCCTCACCATTACGAATAACAACAAAAGAAGTAAAAGAAGTATGTAAGTCTTTAAAAAATAACAAAGCACCAGGACCAGGGAACATACCAGCTAACTAATAAAATATGGCACAACAAAACTATATGAAAACCTGGCTAAACTCTTCCAAAGATACATCAACGGAGCGGAAATCCCAGAAGAATGGAAGACATCATGGATATCCACCATATATAAAAAAAGCAGACGGGATCAATGTGACAACTACAGAGGTATCGCTGTAACGAACTCGATCAGCCGAATATACGGAAAACTGATTAAAAATAAAATCAAAAACGAATATAAAGATATAGAAGTTGAAGAACAGGCAGGATTCCGGACAGAGAGATCAACGGTAGACCATCTGTTTTGTATTACACAGATTATTGAGAAGAAACTGGCCGTCAACCAGGAGGTGCATCTGTTATATGTGGACTTGAGAAAAGCGTATGATAGCATCCCACAAAACAAACTATGGGAAGCATTAGAGAAAACCAATATAAGCGCAAATTTAATAACAGCGACGAAACAATTGTATACCAAAACTGCAGCAAGGGTGAAAGTTGGAAGCGGTCTATCGAGAGGATTCCAAATTAGCAAAGGCCTAAAACAAGGGTGCTGCCTTTCACCGACATTATTTAAGATCTACCTCGAGCAAACTCTAAAACTTTGGAAACACAAATGCAAAGACATAGGATTACCGATCAACAACAATACAATATACACTTTGTCATTTGCAGACGACCAACTTGTACTAGCGCAAGACTACGATGATATAGAATATATGACAAGGAAATTAATAGAGGAGTACAAAAAAGGTGGTTTGGAAATAAACATAAAAAAGACCGAATATATGTGTATCGATGGGACACAGCAGGACCTTACACTGGGGAATGGCGAAATTATTAAACATTGCGACGCATATAAATACCTGGGTATGACCATCACGCAAGAAGGAAACTTAGACCGGACGATAGAAGAAACAAACAACCAGGGAAGAAAAGCAATTACCCTTCTCAATAGCATACTGTGGGACCAGGCAATATCAAACAACAACAAACATAGAATATACAATACAATTGTTAAGAGTATAATCACTTACAGCAGTGAAGTATGGCAAATAAAAGAAAGATACAAGAGAAAACTTGAAGCAACAGAAATGGATTTCTGGAGGCGCTCAGCAGGAAAATCAAGATTAGAAAGGGTAACCAACAACAGAATTAGGGAAATAATGAATGTGAAACACACAATAGTAGATGACATTAGTACCAAACAGCTTAGATGGTATGGACACGTACAAAGAATGTCCGAAGAACGACTCCCGAAACAAATCCTAACGTGGCCCCTCATGGTAGACGAAATAGGGGAAGACCCCGCCTTAGTTGGAGAGAAGGCATAAATCGAAGTATGAGAGAAAGAGAATTAGATGAAGACCTTTGGATGGACCGAAGTGAATGGCGACTAGGCATCGGAAGACGTAGGAGAACGTTTTAAAACCGATATATATAAAACGCACGCCACAAAGTAATGATCATCAATCATCAATTAGCCTATATTTGTCCACTGTTGAACGTAGGCCTCCGGTAAAATTTTCCACCTATTTCTATGTTGAGCTCCTTGCATCCAGTTTGTGGTGATGCGCTTGATATCATCCGTCCATCCAGTCGGTGGTCGTCCTCTACAGAGTAATGAAGCGGCTAACAAGTCAAAACAAACTAGCTGCCCTACCGGCCCACTACCAACAGAAAATGATCTTGAATTTCACGAAAATCACCAAACATTCGCAATCGTTTGTTTTCTGCAAAAAACATTCGCAATAAGGGGGAGGCAGATCCATAAAACGTATAAGTCATTTATTTATTATGGGTTCTGTATCATTCTTATACCAGTGAATCTACCAATTTTTTTAATTATGGAAGATGTTTCTACCCAAAATGGTCTAAATATGGAGCTGCACCCTTCTTATAGCAAACACCTCAAATATATTTATTTTCTATGTAAATTTATTAAAGTCTTAAAACCGTAAAATAGTTTCGAAACACAATTCAGATTTTCGCTTTAATCTGTGCTTTCTAAAAATTGCAAAGCAAAACAGACGTTGATAACGGTATTAAAAGAGACGTGGGGAATCTGATTGCGTGGGAAATTTGCATTCCACGACACGTCTTTTCAACTAAGCAAAAATCCTTAGCGAATTGGTTTCTAGTACTCGTACAGAGTAGATCCGAATGAAGTGAAAAGACAGCAAATATTTGGTTTTACGCAAACAGCGCCTTTGTATCTGTTGATACGTATTTCGACCTAATAGGTCTCATCAGAACAGTTATTCAAAGGTGTTCTCAACGTGAAAGATTAATATTTTCTGTCTTTTAAGAAGCAACACTAAAATGGCTTCGATACGGACTCAACAGCGACATCTGACAATAAAACCGTAAAATAGTTTCGAAACACAATTCAGATTTCCACTTTAATCTGGGCTTTCTAAAAATTGCAATGCAAAACAGACGTTGATAAAGGTGTTAAAAGAGACGTGGGGAATCTAAAATTTGCATTCTACGACACGTCTTTTCAACTAAGCAGATATCCTTAGCGAATTGGTTTCTAGTACTCGTACAGAGTAGATCCGAATAAAGTGAAAAGACAGCAAATATTTGATTTTACGCAAATAGCGCCTTTGTATCTGTTGATACGTATTTCGACCTAATAGGTCTCATCAGAACAGTTATTCAAAGGTGTTCTCAACGTGAAAGATCAATATTTTCTGTCTTTTAAGAAGCAACACTAAAATGGCTTCGATACGGACTCAACAGCGACATCTGACAATAAAACCGTAAAATAGTTTCGAAACACAATTCAGATTTCAGCTTTAATCTGTGCTTTCTAAAAATTGTAATGCAAAACAGACGTTGATAAAGGTGTTAAAAGTTGAATAACTTAATAAATTAACTAATATGTATATTATACTATCTTTATAAAACTTTGCCCTTATAACCAAAATGATATCATAACATCATAGAGAACAAAATTCTGGACAGATAATTAATCAGTTATTTGAATAAAACCGAAAAAGTTCGTCTGAAACCTTCTCATTCGGATATAATTTAGAATAATGCTAGTCCTCGGGAGGACGGTGACAGAGAATGAGGAATGTAAATGTTCGTGTTCGCAGCAGTTTTCACTACATCAGACCGATTTTTTATGGAAATGGAAATGAAAATGTGCCTTAAACAAATAGACTACCTTCTGCTGAAATGGAACATCATTTATCACAGTGACGTGTGAGCTCTACCAAAATGTGCTATGTAGCTTATTTTTATTTTTTGTTCCAGTTTAATGTATGCTAATTTTTATTCGCGAGCGGTAAATTGATATTTTTTGTTTTCAAGGTAAGGGTTAAAATATTCTGGAACTGTATTGATCGACTTAAGTCAATGGATCAAAAAAATGTTATCGCGAAACATGAACTTTTTTTTTATAAAAAAATTGAGTATTGTTCTCAAATATATGTAAACTCAGAAGAAAAAAATAGTGAATGATAGAATAAATGCATGTAAAACAAATACATTAATACAACAATTATGTGAGAACTTTTCACCTTTAATATCTTTAACCCTAAAATACTAACGTTTCTTTATACGTAAATGCTAACTATACGTTAATTATACGTACTTACTGATTTAGGTCTAGTTTTTTCTTTTTAGAGGTAGAGAGACGTCTCTACACGTGAAAATCCCCAGCAGATGGAATAGAAGGATGCATCACAAGAAATCAAATCGATTACATAATGGTCAACAAAAGATACAAAAACGCAGTAAAAGCATGCAAGACATACCCCGGAGCTGACATCCCCACCGACAATCTTCTTCTTGCAACCATTAGGATAGAATTTAAAATAACAAAAAGAAATAAGCAAATAATAGCTATTAACCTAGATAAGCTTAAAGAAGAATCCACTAGTAATAAAATACGGGAAGAAATACATAGACAGTTAAGTAACAGAACAGTACAATTGACACAAGCTCCCGAGGAAGAATGGCACTATATTGAGAAAACACTTACAAAAGTAACAGAAGACAACCTTAAACAAGATACACAAAAATAGACCAAACCATGGATAACAGAAGAAATTCTAAACATGATGAACGAAAGAAGAAAATACAGAGGTAAAAATGAAACACCATACAAGCAAATACACAAGAATATCAGAATAATGATCCAACAAGTCAAAGAAACCTGGATAAGTGAAAGATGCCAAGAAATTGAAGAGTTGGAACAAAGACATGATACTTTCAATTTACATAAAAAAGTAAAAGAAGCCGCTGGAATATTTAAACAAACTCCTACGTCTTTAATTGAAGATAAACATGGGAACCCCCTACTGAACATAGAAGATCAAATAGGTAGATGGAGAGAATACGTGGAAGAGATGTTTCAATACCGAAAGAGGACGAACATTTACATGCAGGAGGCATCGACTGGACCTTATAAGTATCACAAAGCAAGAAATTATCAAAGCGGCAAATCAGTTAAAGAACGGAAAAGCTGTTGAGGAATATAATATCCCAATTGAAATAATAAAGATATTACTAGAAGAACACATCGAAGTAATGGAAGATATATTTAACAAAATATACGAAACAGGCATAATACCAAATGATTGGCTGACATCGGTGTTTATACCACTACCAAAGAAGAGAAACTTCAAGAAATGTGAAGACCATAGGATTATTAGCCTGATGTATCATAGGTTGAAGCTTTTCCTACGAGTAATACACAATAGAGTATACAATAAACTAGACGAACACACTGGTCAAACTTAGTTTGGTTTTAAGAATAAGTTCGGAACAAGAGAAGCACTTTTTTCAATACATGTGCTAGTTGAAAGATGTAGAGATGTCGATTCTGATGTATACTTGTGTTTTATAGACTTTCAGAAGGCGTTTGACCTGATGAAACATGATAAACTAATAGATATTTTAAGGTCATGTAATATCGACGATAAAGACTTAAGTATCATTTCAAACCTCTACCAAGAACAAAAGGCTAAAATCAGAATAAAAAGCGAAACATCTGGGAAAATTAATATTGAGAAGGGAGTAAGACAGGGATGTATCCTATCTTTTTTTCTGTTCAATGTTTACTCTGAGAAGATATTTTAGAAAGCTTTGGAAGGCACCTCGGATGGTATAATTATAAACGGGCAATGTATAAATAACCTGCGATATGCTGATGACACTGTCATACTGGCAGATAATGCTGAAGCCCTGCAACGCTTAATGGACCGAGTAACGACAGCCTGTAGAGAATTTGGAATGAAATTAAATACAGACAAAAACGATGGTTATCAGCAAGCACCCAAACAGAAGGCTGAAGGTTAATGTCGACGGAACAGATCTGGAAAGAGTAACAAGAACAACGTACCTTGAAAGTAATTTTAATAAAACTTGGGACTACTCACTAGAGATAAGAATACGCCTGGAAAAGGCACGTACAATGTTTTACAAAATGCAAAAAGTTCTATGCCACCGCCAGCTGGGCATCTCATTGAGAACTAGAATACTTAAGTGCTATGTTTTCTCCACCTTGCTCTATGGTGTTGAAGCCTGGACAATGACAGAAGCAACACAAAAAAGAATCCAGGCAACTCTGGTGTTATCGTAAAATGCTCAGAATATCCTACATAAGCCATACGAGAAATGCGGAAGTCTTGCGGAGGATGAATAAGGAAAGAGAGCTTATGCTTATAATAAAAGAACGGAAAACACAATATTTTGGTCACATCATAAATAATCAAAAGTATGAACTGCTCCAACTTATAATCAAAGGCAAAGTCAATAGCAAAAGGGGACCAGGAAGAAGACGCAACTCTGGGCTTAAAAACCTACGGCAATGGACGAACATGACCTCCATAGAACTATTCAAGGCTGTTACAAATAAGACTAAATGGGCAAATGTAATGGCCAACGTCCTTAAGGATAAGGCACCGTAAGAAGAAGAAGATTTTCTTTTTATTTTATATCTAATTAAAACAAAATGATTTAACTGCAAAAGAAGTTTATTTAGGAACGATGCAAATAAAAAAACATTGAAATATTAATAATCCAAACATAAACAACATAAAATAGATACTTTTGACACAGAAGAGAATCTTGTAATAATATGTACACGATAAACGTGTGTATATAATAAACATTACACATATAGAAACGATAACCTTCTATTGATGTATACATTCCATACACATTTTTATTTTATACTTTTCACACAAGGCGTTCCCACACTTGTAACATTTGGTAGTTGTCATTCGTTTTTTTGCTGTATATTATAAACTACAGTAAGTCCGTTTTCCTTTCCCTTGAAGACCTTGACGGTCTTCGGCAATATGCTTCTTCTTCTTCTACTTTTTGTAGATCTTTCGATCTGTTTAATTCTGAAGCTGCCTCTGGTTAATTTCTTGGGAGGTAGATTGCCAACTATCCCTCCATCTTTTAGGTGGTCTTCCGGGGGGTCTTGAACCGGGCGGATTGTTTTCTAGGGCAATTTTTGGGAGTCTATTCCCATCCATTCGTCTTACATGGTTGTACCACATCCTCTTGCGCTGCCTTCCCCATCTTACAATATCTTGAATTTTGCACTGCTCTCTAATGTTTGTATTTCTCACTCTGTCTCTTCTTGTTTTCCCCATTATTGTTCTTAGGGTTTTCATTTCGGCAACCCTTAGCATCTGTTTCGTTTTGTTGGTATCTTCGCGCACTTCTATGCCATATGTCATGATCGGTCGTATGCAAGTCTTATAGATTCTAATTTTACTATCTGTGCGCATATACGGATTTGACCAGACTATCTCCCGCAGACATCCTGACAGTGCAGATGCTTTGTTGATTTGACTCCTCAGGTCCTTTACTAGGTCGTGGGTGCTTGATATATCGGGCAATATGCGTTAAATTAAAAAGCATCAAAAGACTCTCTTTGAGACTTCTTGATAAATTTGGTACTTTTTAGAGTTTTATTTGTTGCTAGGGCTTCGTTAATTGTTCATGAAGGTTAAGCATAAAATTTTATCTTGATAATGGCTCCTGTTTGTTTTAAGTTGCATTGTGATGGTAGTCAGATGGTAGTACCTTCTAGTCTTTCTATTACAGCAAATATTCTGAGACATTTGGGCAAACGTATCTACAGCCCCTTTACTTGAATTATATGTATGGATTATTTCGGGTTTTGTTGTTTCATGATTAATGTTTCCAGAAAAATGCATAGTTAAAAGTAGAAGAAGTGTCTTATTTTGATTAGGTTTATAAGATAATAAAGCCATGTTTTTAGTTTAGTTTTAAGTTTATCGTACACAAACGGCATTTCCAAGTTTTGTTATCGAGCAATTTAGAAAGTATTTTTGTCCTGTATTTTCCAGAGTGTTTCGACCATTGGCAAATTATAAAAGGAAGATAATAATTTATTCGCAAGAGGGATGCTGGAAAAACAGTTGTCCATTGTCACATTACGTCTACTTTCATGTAAAGGTCTCGTCAGGATTGTGACAAAATGTTCTACTAAACGAATGCTGTTGGTTACAGTAGATTCACCTAGATACGGTGTGGCATTTATTTATTGTTTGCACTACGTGCAAAAAATGTGTTAGATAACAAACTCTAAGATGTGACCCTCGACAAAAATGAACGAAAAGTTTTAGAAGCGGAAAAGAAGTTGCATGCAATTAAGGCCGATTTGTTTTTCAAGGAGCTGAGGAAGAAAACCACATTGTGCAAGCATAGCGACGAACAGAAAGTTCTGATCTTTGACTTCCAACAAAACCTTCCACTTCCAAAAATTTCTGCTGAGGAAGCTGTCTACAAACGTCAGTTGTGGACATACAACTTCTGCGTCCATTCAGGGAAGACAAATCAAGTACACTTTTATATGTATGATAAAGCTACGTCTCGATAGTTACCACACCAGATAATGTCATTTTTGTTCCACTACCTACATAAAAGATAATACTTTCTAAAAATGTTAAAGTTTTATATATTTTCTTCGATAAAGCTGCTGCGCAAAACAAAAACTCAATTATATTTAAGTTTCTGTATTTGGTGGTGAGAACTAGGTCTATTGACAAGATAGGGAACCGCTTTTCTAAGAAATGACATAGCTTTTTTCACTTCGATCGCTGCTTTGAAGTTATTAAGAAAAAATTACTACGTTTTTGGCCTTCAACAATATCCTGATTTTGTTTAACAATCACCAAACAGTTTATTTCCATTCGGATAAAACAACATATTTATGATTGTGAACTTTAGTTGTCACTACGAAGGACATTTTGAAAAAGTTTATTTTTCGAATTTTTCATTATAACAACGAACATTTAGATGGTATTATGAGTCAGTATATATAGTGGCCTTTTGATATTCCTGTCTATTGCAATCCTGTACGTGTCAAAAAAGTCAAATATGCAAATGTTATGCAGTGGGCAACACGATTGGTTCCTATAAACCAAATGGTTTTTACACCTGTCATACAAGTCATGCAACCATGACTGAGAACCAGAAAACCGAATCATCTGAAACGGATGATAACGACCAGGTAGATGAATGAAGGATGTGTTTCCGTGTGTTTAATGTTTAATTTTTTTTGAATGCTATTTTTTTGACACCAACCTGTTCCTTTTTAGAGATTTTTTCATATTTATGTAGTAGGCAAACCATAGTCGTTTGATTGTACCAAAAATGATGGTAAAAAAGCATTATTTCACGTGTTTGGTGCAAGAAAGATGCAGGTCCAACGTTTTTTCAATTTTTTTTCTTATTTTTTCAAAAATTATTTACTTGAAAATAGTCGCAAGTATTGATTAAATTTGTTTGTCATCGAATTATATTATGTCTTTTGGGTTAAAATAAAAAATTTCATTAGAAAACAGTTTTCTTCAATTGCCCAATCATTACCAAATATTGAGCTGCATCCTTCTTACAGCAAACTTCTCATTTGTGTACATTGTGTAAGTTAGATGGAAAAAGTAGTTTGAAATTTGAAATATGTCAACAAAGAATATAAGCAAGATGCCACTGTATTTATTTTACTTTAACTGAAAAAATTGAAAAAAAAAATTCAAAACAGCCAAATTACTTTTAAATAAAAATGAACATTCAGTTTGCATAAAGACTAAACTATTATATGCTACTAAATTCTCCATGCGCAAATTCCACGTTTAACGAATATTTAATTACAATATATGTGATATATAAATTTCTGTGAAGTGGCTGCTAAAAATTTTTATCTGCCGTTAGTCCACTGAAATTTTTGCTGTTGTATTTTATTTCAGTCGGAATGGAAATATTCGCTTAGAATGTAGTTGCCACACAATGTATATTTTTATATTTTATTTCATTTTGCGAATGCAACATTTGGAATCTTCATAAAGCAGAGTACATTTTTTCATCAACTATCTCAATAATGGTGCTACTTTAGTGCATTAATAATTAATTTAGTTACCTCTTTATTATGCATTTCAATTTTTTTGCAAAGACTTATTAATGCTCTGAAGGTAGTTTAGGGATGAATACTGACGAAATATTGAAAACATGGTGAAACATTTGTGGCGAGCTATATACAGATTGAACGAAATAAATTCGGAACATAGGAAATATCATGTATTTCGGCTCATTTCGGCTGTAGGAGGTTGGCCAACAAAAGGTTGTCAAATAATTATATTATAAAAATAAAATACTTCTGCGGGCTGCTGAATTCTGAACTCATAAAATTGAAAGCTACACATAAATCTACGATTTATTATGCTGTCAAATCACTTATAGTCCAGGAAATGAAGCATTTCACCTCGTAATTTTTTCGTCCTGCGTGGATTAACTTGAAATTTTAACAGAAGGTAGGTAATAACCTAATGATCAAAATCTATATCGAACCAAAGTGCGCCAAAGCCTTGGGGGTGGTTGCCACCCCATCCCGGGGGTGAAAATTTTTTTTTTACGTTTTAACTACAGGTTTCGATTAAAAAAGTGATTATAAACAAAAAATGTTTTATACATTTTTTTTTAACTGATATTTTTCAAGTTATTCGCGATTGAAAGTAACAACTTTTAGACGAAAAAATCGACGTTTTTAATTGATTTTTCGCGAATAACTCGAAAATGGTGCATTTTATAAAAAATTGTAGAGAACAAATTTGTAGCTTTTAAAAAGACAAATACAATTCATTTTTTAAAATGTTTTTGCGATATAATAAGAACCGCAATACGGCCTATCAATGTTCAGCGGTTTTCTTCAAATGCCAAATTTGAAAGATTCAAAGTCAAATATCGGGAAAACGATGCATTTTTGGAAGAAAACTCACGCAACCTTTTTTAAAGAGCATAAATAGATCTATCATAAAAAAAGACTCTAGCTCAAAAATTGAGTAAGTTATGATGAAAATAAGGCCAATACCTCAATTTTTTACGAAAAAATCGATAAAAACAACCCCCTAACCACTCCCATAATTAAAATCGATCTTTACCCTTCTGCAATTCTCTTTGTACGTATATTGTTAATACGTCCAAGAAGTTTGACTCATTGAAAATGCTTAGTTTTAGAAAAAGTACAGCTTAAAGCGAGAAACGATTTACAATTTCATATTTTTTACCCCCCTTTTTTTAAATATCCCCGAAAATACTAAATATATAAAAGAAATAAAAATGTACTAAATTGTAGCTTTTTTAATGACTAAAATTTTTCTTTATTTAGATTTGTTGTACAATGAATATTTGGCGAGATATAGCCGTTTAAAGCATCCATTTACGATCAAGCACCATCTTTTTTGAGCCCTTTAAACTCACCCCATTTAAAAACCAAGGGTTCGAAAGAGATTTAATTCACAGATCCTTGTAGCTCTTAAAAACCTCTACAAAATCGTTTTTGAGAAAACACTCTATCGTTAAAAATGAAGGAAATACGGTAAAAAACCAATTAATTTTTTTTTCGGAAAATTCCATTGGTATAGTACAGTTTTATTAGTTAGGTTTTACCTAACCTAACCTAACCTAACCTAACCTAACCTAACCTAACCTACCTTCTATTAAAATTTCAACTCAATTCATGCAGGATGAAAAAATTGCGAGGTTTTAACTTTTTTTGAGCTTCATTTCCTGAACTATTAAAAACTTCCTTAGACAAGCAACATTGTTACACAAACAACATTGTTGCGGGACAGATAGTTGAACGATATTTTATACAATGTCTATACCCAGGTATGGATTTATTTTTGTCCAAGTTTTATATTGGTCCACTATTTCAAATGCAGTTCAAACAGACATATATTAAATTGTATGTTCCGTTTTAAATTCGTTCTATCTGTAGGTTTAGTATAAAATAACGAGATACCAGCAAAGTTGTCTATGCAAAATCTTCCTACCGTGAACCCCGCCTGATCTTTTCTAATTTCATTTGAGATAGATTTTTCCAGTTTTTCTTTCAGTATTTTTCCATATAACCTGTTCATACATGCTATCACACTGATGCCTCTGTAGTTCCCGCATTTTTTCTTATCTCTCTTTTTATGTATCGAGGTTATATATGCTTTGGACCATTCATCTGGTATTTCGTTCTGGTTTATAGCGTTACTGAAGTTCTGTGTAGTTTGTCCGTTTCGTACTTAATTAGTTCATTAACGATTCCTCCTGGTCTCCCTGATTTTTTGTTCTTTGAAGTCTTTATAGCATTCTTTACTTCGATTAATGTTATCTCAATCTGTTCTTTATTCTGATTTAGTTGTTGTTTATGTTCTGTGTCTGTCTCTATGAAATCTGGGCGGTTTTCTATGAGTAGTTCTTTATAGTAGTATTCCCATTCTTTTTCTGATGTGTATTGTATTTGGACCTTTTCGTTGTTATTTTTCCTTAAAGATTTTAATATTTTCCAAGATTCCGAATTCCTTGTTCCTTCTATGTATCGTTCCATTTGTGCACATGTTTCTTCCCATTCTTTATTCTTTCCTTTTGCTCTTCTTCGTTTTACTTCTCTCTTTTTCTTTTTGTACTTCTTTGTGTTTCTTCTTTACTTTGTGTTCGGTATCTCTTTTCTCAAGTCTCTCCAAAGCTTCTAATGCAGCTTTATGCTGTGTTTGACTGGTACGTTTTTTTGACGTTTCTAAAACCGAACTTCTGGTCCAGTCTTGTCTTGCATAGGTCCCTTATGGATTCCTCTTGAAGTAAATTTATGTTGAACTTCGTTTTTACTGCTTTTTGTTCATTGTCTACTTGGTCTTCTTCGTGTTCTTTTTATCTTCTAGTTTGGATGTTCAACGTGTAGGGAACCCCATTTGTGTAATTATTAATCAGTGGTCAGTGCCAGATTCGGCTTTTCTCTTTACTCGCGTATCAGATTCCTGTTGGAGTTTGAATAAATAAAAAGAAAATCAACATGAGATTAAAAAAAGGCTACCACAATTAATATAACTGCAACGTTTTTAAAAACATTCTAGGAGAAGATCATGAGAACGATCACCAGTTAGATAATCCAACCAAATTAAGAATTCAGCTGGAAACTCATTCTACGAAGTTCGCATAACTAAAGATAGAAACCAATGGAGAAAAATTATTGGGAAATGACAAGAAAGAAAGAGTATAAATCCCCGCAAATATTTGTATTGTGAAACCTCTGTAAAAACATAGTGAAGTAGCAGTAAACAAGAATATTTGTTATAAAAACTATATACAGTACCTTAATTAAAAGATGACTTGATACAGCTTCTGTTACGAATGAAATAAGCGATTTGACGAAAATACCACTAATTACAATAAAAAGAATTACATCAGATCCCATGATCGTCATCGTCATCTCAGTCGTCAAGAAAAAAACGAAAGATTTTAGTTCCATCAAATATATGAACGAAGCTGATAAGGACTTAATGCGTCGAAAGTCTATACCATGTACGAAAAGCAAGGCATCCCTACATTAAGATCTCTGAAGCAACAGTTCAATGTTGACGAAATTCAAATAAGCTGTAACTTCACCAGCTTATGGAAAATTTTGAAAAGTATGGGCTTTCGATATCGCATAATTGACAAAAAAGAAGTAATTATGGAAACTCATAGACAATACAGTAATAATTACGGATAACAACAATGATTTACAGAACCTAATGCAACGCCTTAATGGACGCTGTCATGAGTACGGACTGAATATAAATTTAAAGAAAATTAAATGCATGATCATGACTAAATCTGCACATGCAAATATTCAATTGACTATTGAAGATACTGCAATTGAGAATATTAATAACTATAAATATTTAGGAACATGGATACCATCAGATGTAGACCAAACCAAAGAAATTAAGACACGTATTGAAATAGCACGTACATCATTTATTAAACTTAAAAAGTTTCTTTGTTGTCGGGATATAAGGTTAGAACTACGCCTGAGAATGCTTCGATGTTACGTGTTCTCTACTCTTCTTTATGGTCTGGAAGCTTGGACACTAAAACAAGTTCATCTGAATAAGCTGGCCGCCTTTGAATTTTGGTATTACAGAAGAATCCTACGAATATCATGGATTCAAAGAATGTCAAACATGGAAGTAACTAGAAGGATAGGAAATGAGGCGAAAATAATATTAACTATTAAAAGACGAAAACTTGAGTACTTGGGACATGTGATGAGAGGGCAAAAATACGCATTATTACAACTTATTATGCAGGGCAAAACCCGAGGTAAGCGAAATGTGGGAAGACGAAGAATATCCTGGCTTAAGAACTTAAGGGAATGGTTTGAATGCAGTAGTGCAGAACTTTTTAGAGCGGCAGTCAACAGAGTCCGCATAGCCATGATGATTTCCAACCTTCGATAGAAGATGGAACTTAAAGAAGAAGATAGATTACAAAAAAGAACTTATAAAAGAATGTTTTTAGAGGTATAGAATATAAGATTTACTTTATAAATCGAGTTCGAATCTCATCTGGGTGGAGAAATTTTCGTTTATTAAAAATTAATAAATGAAAATAATTTCTATCCTTGTGCGATCGGTACTTACTAGAGGGACCGCAGACGTTCGGATACAATTAGCGTCTCTTAGCAAAGACAATGACGTCGATTTTGCTAAGTATCGAGACAATTCCTCTACACACACACACACACACACACACACACACACACACACACACTACACTAGGTACCTGACTGTACCATGCCAATGATCATAGTTGTCGAGGCATTAACCCAATAAAAAAACAAATTGATTTGACATTTGAGAGTTAACTTACTTGTAAGGCCTTGAACTTGTAGTCAACAAAATGTACAAACATGCCTCTAGTTCATATTCGTCGATTAAAACACACGTTTATAAATTTAAGCTTAATTTTGGAAAATACGTAAAATCATTAAAATACAAAATTATCCTTTTACGGTAAATCAAAGCCTGACTGCAATAAAGTCCATTTTAATTTTATTTTGTTTTCCAATCCAAAAGGAGACCTAATAAAACGCAAAGGATTTTCCTGCTGATATACAAACTCGAGTCGAAAAGCTCTCAAACTTCCCACAATCGAAATATCAAAGGCCTGCATGCACCCACCTACCTGTATATGCCCGGTAAATTCTCAAACAAGCGCCGCAAAGTTTCCAGCCGAAGTTGCAGGAAGGCAATGGAGATGGAGAGGGCCTTATTTGCATGCATGATTAAAAGTAAAATTTCAAACTCCGATAACGTTGGCGGCACTGATCCTTTATGAAGTTGCCGAGACTTAAATTGGGTCGCAACTTAAAAAAGGATTTAGTAAGGGATCTACGAGGTAATATACGGGTTAATTTTTTTAAGGCTACATTTTACTGGTCAAAAAAGTTTTTTTGTACCAAAATTTTGTCATATATTTACTTTTATTATATACTACACGCACATGGGGTATTTTTAAGCTGTCATTTGATCCAGCATGAATCCCATATAAACGCAATAAGAAAAAACGTACTTTTAAGATTACAACTGCAAGTAGATAATGCTCCAATTGAATCATTTGAGATGTGGTGCCATAGAAGAATTTTGAAAATACCATGGATCCAACGAGTTACAAATGTAGAAGTGTTAAGAAGGCTACAAAAAAATTTCCAGACCATCAAGCACATCAAAACAAGAAAGCTGGAATATTTAGGCCACATTATCAGAGGTACAAAATATGAGATATTAAGACTCATAATGCAAGAGGAAAAGATCCATAGGAAGACGAAGAATGTCCTTACTATGGAACCTAAGAGAGTGGTATTGTTGCAGCTTAGTAGATCTTTTCAGAGCAGCCGCCAATAAGGTATGGATAGCAGTGATGATAGTCAACCTCTGATAGAAGGAACTACAAGAAGAAAAAATGATCTTGCTAAATACTTTAATTAGTTTGTTTCCAGATTGTTAAGGAATGTTTTTTGTCTAGAAAAGTTTGTAAAAGTAAAACGCTGCAGCAGCTTACTAAAGTTTCTAAAGGTGATCTAGAACAAGTTCGATGACACAAAAAATTGTTGACTAAGGATAAAGCACTTTCGGCGAGAGATTGTCGAGAAGATGTTTACAAGATGATTTTATGAATTCTATGGACATCATATCGTACAGAGTCTGTGCTTCAAAATCTAAATATTAATGCCAGACTCATTACAACCATAAATATTCTGATGTGCTTTGGTCATTACTAAAAAAAAAGGGCATGGAAACATTGATTGTCTGAGGCAGATCTCCTGCACGGTGGTCAGATCAAATTAAAAGATTCACAAAATTTTTCGTTCCGAAAGTATCTCACAAAGCTCAAAATAAAGTAGAATGTTCAAACACAGTAAATAAAATAGTATGTTGTAGACACCATCTTTCTCTTCAATTTTCAGTGTGGGTTTAGGTTGAACATGAAGAGATGAAGGTGAAGATCCTCCGTCATATTGGCGTCCAGGACCTCTTGACGGAAGATTAGTTATATTTAATTTTCCCAGCCTTTTAGCAATTCCATCGGTGACCAATATTGACACCTAGATATTCATCTCCAACTGAATATACAAATCTTCCCCTTTTCTTGGTCCCACTTTCACGTTTCACTTTGGAAGTAGCTGTTTGGCCAGCCTGTTTCGAAACCTTCGCAATAGTTTGAACTACAAATTTATTTGCTTCTTTACCTTGGAAACCATCTCTAGGAAATTTAGGATCCGAACAATACAAGTTTATTAATAATAATAATACATTGATATTATTATTAACAATAATATCAATGATATTAGAGATAGTAGATAATGATAAGTTAAAAATATGTGGAGGAAATTATAAATTACAATAAAGAAATAATAAAATTTTATAAACAGGCTACAAACAGACAAAAAGAATAATATTGCAAAAACTACATTAATAAGTTTATCTTTTTATTTTATGTTTTTCGTTTTTTTCTGAAAAGTAGCATTATCAGAGCACGCCCCTGATTTTATTGTCAGTAAAATCAGTTCTCACCAATACCATTGAAGTAAAGTAATGGATGTTTTTATAGCTCGCTATGAAGTGAAATTTTAAGAGTGTTGTTTGCAGAGAAGTGCAAAAATATTTCCCGATCTCACGGCCTTTGACAGGTTTAGGGTAATCCCGGGTTTTCTTTATATGTGTTTTCGTTGGCTTTTCTCTCGCCTTTCAATACAGAATTATTTAAATGCGACTCTCTCCCATGCGAAATATATTTTCGTATTCAAAACTACCGGCACTCGTTTGTTTCTATTATTGAGGGCTATGTTCGACGTGCCACACTTTTATTTTTATAGATATCACTAACTTTTTCGATCGAGTCTTTTCTCTAAAATGTTGTCCAAATTCCTTTTTATTTCGACGATGTTTCAACTTTGCTGGAGCGTTTCTGATTTCGGCGAAATGGCCAAATACAAATTTAAAAATATATTTTGTCGTCTGAAAAATGCTTCTTTATACGAACAGCACAACGAGATCTACAAAAGTAAAGAATTTTTTGTAAAAGCTTAAGCTATTTTGTTATATGCACTGTGTAATAATAAAACTATAATATTGTAACTAAATTTCAAAAAATTAATCTTTCCAACGCAAGATTTAACATCGCATTTCTAGATGTATCTTTTTGTTTACTGTAATAACAATAATAATGGTAAAGAATACCAGAATAACAATAATACGGATAAAAGAATAATAAACATGGAAAACCATAGTCAGGGTACGATTCCTAACGATAGAAGTGGCTAAAAAACTCAAAACAATGGAGTAAAATGACTTTTTTATATTAATTACTATTTAAATGGGAATAAGCCACAATTAAAGATAAAAAAATACGTATATAAATAAGTTATAGATAATATGATTACCATATTATTCGCCTAGATAATTAAAGGTAGTTGATTTCGATAACTTACAGTAATTCTCGATGACTGCTACACTATACTGATTCTACCTACTGAATTGCATCAATTAATGAAGTTATTTGAATTAAAAAGTACTCTATACCAATATTTAATCTAATGTGGTATTGGATTAAAATACGCAAATATTTAAGTGTATACAGACTTACAGAAAAACTTCACAGAGACGGTAAGGTAACACAAAGACAGTAATTTATGCAAACGGCTTTCCACAAAGACGACCTTGCCAGAAGTAATGTGGTTCCTCTAAAAAATTCGCAAGCTTTCCCCAAAAATAAGGTGAGATACTTTTCACTCAAAAGCAACAGGCCAGCCTGTATCCATTTCTGATCTAGGTAGACAAAAGGTTCTGACGGATATCGAAAATAACGGTACCCTTTAGCTAGGACGTGATGAAAATACTTTTGGATTAGGTTTTTACAGAAAAATACCATAAAATAATTTCCACGGCTTGCCTTCACAAAGCATCAAACAGAAAGCCGCCTTATAACCGGAAAGAATTAACCGAGGATTACCTTAACCGTCGTCTTTTAATAAGTAAATTTGTTCCTAATTTGAATTAGTCGGTAGATTGCAATAAAATTTCCTAATCGTAAACACGACCTCCCGTGTATATTATTATTTAAAAATACGGCCATCAGCGTCTCAGTAACGGGGGCAAAGGGATTAAAAATAATTTAATATTTTAGTTATAAAAAAAAATGTGTCGGTCTTATAAAAAAAAAGCTTTGGAATAAGATACTAAGGAGCAGCGTTGATGCTCCTTGGTAAGAAAAAACCAGCTGCATATACCGAGATCTAAAGATGGAGACATAATTGTTAAATTTACCAGCAAACGTGACACCTCTCTCCAACTAATTATGCAGGGAAAGATCCAATGTACAAGAAGCATAGGGAGGCGTAGCATATCATGGCTGCGCAACCTGAGAGAGTGGTACGGATGTACAGCAAATAAACTTTTTAGAGCAGTCGTCTCAAAAGTCCGAATAGCTATGATGATTGCCGAAATCCGTCGCGGAGATAGCACTTAAAGAAGAAGAGAAAGACCTTATATGTTGAAGGAGTGTAAGTGAGACTTATCTCCAGTAGTGGATATGATAAAGGCTGTATAATGATAAGTCCTCGACAACACAAATATGAGCCTCAAGATGACAAAATTCTTCGAGTTAGTGTAATGAAAATAGTTGGTGTAAAAGCAGAGCTTACAGCGAGCTTAATATACCTGTGTAAAGGGTAAATAATAGGTATCATAAGTAAGAAGAAAAATTAGTGAATAAAACTATAGTTCTTAAAATGACAACTGTAACAATTTAGGTTAAAAAAAACTGCTCAAAAAATTAGAATAAATTTCAAACTAATTATTATTCCATTGATGTTCTAGATCAGTGGTTCTCAACCTTTTCATCACTGAGGACCACTTGTACCTTTCAGAACTCTTGGTGGACCACTTAGATATTATTATTAATATTTCCTAATAATAGGTAAAATGAGATGAACACTGAAATTTTACTAATGAATTTATTATTTACAAAATAAAAAAAGAAAATACATAGTGAAAGACAAAAGGTATATATAAAACAAAATAAAAAGTTATAGATAGCGCCAAATTAAGACGTTAACGACTCCCTTGGTCTTGCTTCTCACTTGAAAGTTTCTCAATATTTGGATCGAAAGAAGTTAACGCCAGTCTCATAGGAGCATTTAAATTTAGCAACCTATTTCTGTGTTTATTCTTAATGACATATAATGTTGAGAATGCTGCCTCACAGAGATAAGTGGAATGAAAAGGAAAAAGAAGTTAAAAAGCTTTTTTACTTAGCAGTGGACTTTCATCAAGTAATTCTATCCAAAAATCTGCAACATTTTCGCAGTGAGATTTTATCACTTTTAAATGATCATCGGATGAAATTTCAATAAGCTGTTCATTTTCCTGAATAGACAGATTATTATTATGGGTAGCTAAAAAGGGATCAATCACCCACAGATTATTTTTCCTCACATCTGTATCAGCAGGGAATTACTTAACAAAGTAATCTTAAAGCGACTTAATGTAGGACTTAACCAGTAAATGTAAAACATCCTCATTTAAGCCTTTATTTTCAGAGATAAAATCTGAAAGCAAGTTGAACATTTCAAACGATCCTATTCCAGCTTCGGACTCCCATAGCAACATTTTTTTCTTAAATGAATCAATTTTTTTCCAAAGGTCAAATGCGGTTTTAGATAGTCCCTGCAGGCCTAGATTCAATATGTTGAGCTGTTAAAATATATCTGCTAAAAAAGCTAACTGGGCCATAAATTCTCAGTCACGCAGTGTTTTCGCTAAATCAGGTTTTTTTCATCATCATCAAGATACATACATACTTCTTTTCGAAGTTCATAAAATCTGGCTAAAACCCGGGCCCTGGACAGCCACGTAACTTCGGTATGTAGGAGATTGGAATGGATGGATCCCATGTCCTCGCATAACAAAGCAAACAATCTCGAACTAAAAGCATTACTTTTTATAAAGTTCACGGCCTTTACCACAGTAGTCAAAACCTTGTTTAGGTCGGGACTTAATCTTTTGGCAGCAAGCCTTTCGCGATGAATAATACAGTGTGTTAAAACAATATCACGGTTTCCTTCTTTCCTTACAAAACTTGGCAAGCCTGTTTTGTGACCTGTCATTGCCGCGGCACCATCAGAGCAAAGTCCTACACAGTCTTTCCAAGAAAGATTTTTAATTCTGAAATATCCGTCCATGGCTTTAAAAATGTCTTTTCCGGTTGTGTTACCTTGCAACTCAATCGAGGTCAGGAACTCCTCAGATAATTTTTTGTTGTCTTTATCTATGAATCGTATATAAACAAGAAGAATAGCTTTAGTGCTAATATCTGTAGATTCATCAAGTTATACAGCAAAAATCTTTGAGGAATAAATTTTCTTTAGAAGTTGGATTTCAACATCTGATGCCATTTCTTCAATTCTCCTACTAACGGTGTCATTGGAAAAAGGAATATTTTGCATTTGTTTAGAGTATTTATCACCCAAAACTGTTTTAGTTCCATCTACGATACATGGTAAAACTAATTTCTCACCAACAGTAAATGGTTTTTTGGTTTTTGCGATTCTAAGTAAAAGTTGATATGACGCCTTCAAAGTAGCTTTATCATAAGTTGAGTATGACTTAAACTTATTTTTTGACGATTTTAGTTCCGTCTCCTTCCTCTTAAAGAAATCTACATGTTTTCCGGCAAAATTTTTTTTATGCTTTGTTTCAAAGTGTCTAGTTAATTTTGCCGGCTTCATTGCCTCATTACTTAATACCTCCGCACAAATTACACATTGAGGTAACCGGACACCAAATTCTTCAATGAATGTAAATCCACATGCTATGTAGTCAGGATTGTACTTACGGTTAGCAGCCTTTCTTTTAGGACCAGCTTGAGTTAATATTGTGCTATCACTGGCAATATTACTAGTAGAACATCCTGCTTTAACGTTCTCACTATCCGTCTTCTTAAAAAAACTCGAAAGTTTCATCTGTTTGCTCATTTTAGTAAACTACAATCACCAAGCCAAAAAAAACGCACGCTCATCACTTGACAGTTGAGTCAGCACTGAGTCACTGAGTAATGGCGCGATCAAAAACGCAGTGGTCGCAGCGTCCTGTACGTACACGACAGCGGCAGAAACTAAACGAAGATAATGCAACTAACTATTTGGCACGTGAGGGAAAATACGCGGAAGATTGAGGTGAATGAACCTGTGTTCAGGCGCGCTTGGTCGTTTGGAAACGTTTTGAGTAAAGGTCGATTCAGACACATCAGTCACGTCTCGTCACAGTGATTGCGCTGAACCGAACAATCCGTCATACAAAATATTCTTTAATACAAATATGTTGCCGGCATTCACACCCATCAGTTGACAAACAGTTTCCCAATTGTCAGATAGTTGATAGTTCTGTGACCAAACAGGACCGGTTCGGCGCCGAGACTATGACGGGACAGATGTGTCTGAATCGACCTTTAAAAAGATAGGCCGGCGCATTAATTTACGTCTCAAGAACCAAGATTTAAATTGATTATTTTATGACTATTCACTTCGCGGACCACATGAAAACTGTCCGCAGACCACTTATGGTCCGCGGATCACCAATTGAGAATCACTGCTCTAGATTTTAATATTCATTTTCAATTGCAGGTATTGGATTAATATTTGTCTCCCAACTTTTATAAGTGATTTATTTTATTTTTTCCTGTATACTATGTATATTATACATAAAACATTTACATTTATGTGACAATATTTTTAAATGTATAAAATATCCTTCATACCTTAGGTGTAAATAACTTCATGGCCTACCACGCCGTAAATATTTTGAAATAAATACAAATTAAACGAATAGTTTGTCCCTTGGACTCGAGTAATTCAATTAATCTAGTACGGATCTAACCCTCGCTCAAAATCTGTGTTAAATAGTTTGTGCGTGTAAATATATCATAACAAGGACGGAGTTATTCGCCTACTTTGACCGCAATCTCTATTTATCTTGCTATTCAGTTTATTTAATTAACAAGGGATGCCTTTCCAGTTAACGAAACTATTTCAATGTTGTTGAAGTGAAAAAAATCTCAGCCTTAGGATAGAAAGTTTCTTTCGAATAAAAAAAAAATAGAAATGAATATTTTTTTTATTTTTGTTATCCACTAGCCGATTGACGGTGTTTAATAACATACTCGTAGATTTTTTTACTATAGACTATTACTATATATACAGAACTTCTTAAAGAACGCAAAGAACAATACATAATCCAGCTAAAAAGAAGTGACATATCACAGCTAAAGGGTTTGTAACTAGACGAATTAAACGATAAAATAACAACAGAACTACTAGAAGCAGGTCTGAAGATTGCTAACAAACAAAAGCGAAAACAACAAAAAATTAGCGCTAAATCACAAGATATGCTAAAAAAACGACGACAACTACTGAATGATAACAAAAAAAATACAGTGGAGTTTACCGAACTGAACAAAACCATAAGAATACATATAAAGGAAGATTTAAAGAAATACCAAGAAGACCGCATAAAGAAAATCATAGAGAAGAACAAAAGTTTAAAAACAATGAAGACAAATACAGGAAAGAGAAAACTAATCATGCTTAAAGCTGAGAACAATTAAGAAAGAGATCTAGGAGAAATAGTAAAAATCACAGAAAGATATTACACAGACCTATACAGTTCTAAAAATGACCCACCACTATCATCTAAACAGAATCTCTTGAGGAAAATACAAAATGTTGGCTCAGAGGTATTACCAGAAATAACTGAAGATGAAATCGAAAAATCCATAAACGACATGAAAAGAAATAAAGAGGCCGGTGAGGACAAAATACATGCGGAACTGCTAAAAGAAGGAGGAGACACGATAAAAAAAATGCTAAAAATACTGTTCAAGAAATGTCTGTTTGAAGGTAAAATACCTAAACAATGGAGAAATGCCAACACAATCTTAATACATAACAAAGGAGACCGAACAGACCTAAACAACTACCGTCCTATTTCCCTTTTGTCACAACTATATAAAACCTTCACAAGAATAATAAACAACCGACTAACCTATAACTTGATAACTACCAACCAGTGGAACAGGCCGGATTCAGGAAAGGATACAGCACAATCGACCATCTACATGCGCTTAAAATCTTAATTGAGAAAACCAATGAATACAACCTTCCGCTGTACTTAGCATTCGTAGATTATGAAAAAGCTTTCGACAGCATTGAACACTGGGCGGTTGAAGAAGCTCTGGTCAATAGTAGAATATATTTAAGATACCGACAATTGATAAATGATATTTACCAAAACGCAACCATGACCATATTCTGGACGACAAATTAATAACGGATAATATAAAAGTTAAACGAAGAGTCCGACAAGGCGACATAATTTCCCCTTGACCCTCGAAGACATTATAAAATCAACAGATTGGGAAAACAGAGGAATATGTATTAACGGTTAAATCACCTTAGATATGCGGATGATATACTCCTGATCTCCTCGGAACGACAAGAACTAGAATTAATGCTGAATGAACTTCATGAAAAATCACTGTAAAAAGGCCTAAAAATTAACTTCAACAAAACAAAAGTAATGACAAACACGGAAGACCAAGACGCAATAAAAATAAAAACAGAAAAAATAGAAGAGGTAAATGAATATATTTATCTAGGACAAGCAATCAGAGCTAACAGAGAAAATCAAACAGCCGAAATATCGAGACGAGTAAGAATGGGATGGGCAGCGTTCGGCAAACTTTCTTACGTTTTAAAAAATCAAACAATCCCTCTATACTTACGAAGCAAGGTATATAACTCCTGCATAATACCGGTGCTCACTTACGGAGCACAGACATGGACATTTACACAGGCAAATTTGGATAGGATAAGAAAGGCACAAAGAGCGATGGAGAGACAAATGTTGGGTGTATCACTTAGAGATAGAAAACGTAACCAGTGGATCAGAACCAGAACAAAGACAGTAGACGCGATAAAACAAGCAGCAAAACTGAAATGGAAATGGGCTGGACACAATGAACGTCTCCAAGACTGACGATGGAACAATGCGATCGGAAAGTTGCGTCCATACAAGTCAAAGAGATCAAGAGGCAGACCACAGATGAGGTGGAAAGATGACATCAGGAAACAAGGAGGTCCCACATGGCAGAGAACAGCTCAAGATAGGGAAATATGGAGAAAACTGGGGGAGACCTATATCCAACAATAAAAGGATAGATAATAGGTTTAAAAAAAATACTATATATGTTAAGGTTACCAGTGGATTTGGTAACATGGCGACATATGACTCCACATGAAGTTGCTGATCGTCAAAGTGTTCAAGAGGACTTGTAGCAACTCAATTGTCTATTAAACATTAAATGAATTTCTAAATCACAAATCACGCATCGTAAGTGGGCAAAAGTAGTATCATACATAAAAATACTGATACTTTAATTAAACACTCTGACTTACATAACTAAAGCACAAGAGGTGCAAATAACATCAGAACAGTTAGGTATCGTTTAAGTAAATCACAAAAAAACTCAATTGACTATAATATAATACAATATCCTACCTACGGATTTAAAACAGCTTTCGCTGCATAAATTTATAGTAAGTCTGAACAGATTCCTTTGGAGATTTTCTTTTTACTCTGTTAGTGAATACTTTGATCACTTCAAGGCAGTAACATGAACATAGATGTACTCACTCTTTTATATGTCTTATTCTGTATATGTTATGTTATGCGCATACTTAAATAAATCTTAAATTTTGAATCTTGAATCTTTAAAATACTAATTATTCAAATAGAGTGTCCAAACCAACTCCGAATATATTAAACCCTACTAAAACTTTTCGGACACTCAGTACAAGGTCAGTTTTTTTGTTACTAAATTGTTCCATTAAATGGACCCTAATATAAAACAAAAAAGATGATGCGTTCTCGACCGTAGGTCCTTCTACTCAATATCGGAATTAATAAAATATTCGACTAGCGAACCCGACATCTTTCCGTCGCTCCCGGGGCCTTATTGGGTCGCCATATATACTGGAGGCAACCCGCATTACATTAGGTGGACCCTTGATAGCCCTCTAAACCGCGTCCCGTCCCCAAGGACGTGTTTTTTAAATTTGCACGTCTTACTCAAAAAACTCCGAAGACGAAAATATTTTATCGAAACCAATTTCGCGTAACTACATGGCACAGAGTTAAAATCACTCTAGAGCATAATGCAACCGGGTAAGCAAATCAGTGCGAGAGGAGAGTGAAGATTTCTACAGGGTGAACCTTAAGTGCTGTGGAAATCAATACTTGGGTGTACATAAAAATAGTAATTTCCAATATTTCAGCGAACTCTACGTTCTGCAAGAACTACTAATTTCGTTATCACTTATTTTTCTTCTTCTGGCACTGCAATCCTTTGTGAGTTTTTGTTGTATCTTCCAAAAGCTTCGCTAAGTTTTGATAAGGCATGACATTAACATTGATAAGACCATTTTAGTAGTAACTTGCCCACCAACAACTAACTAGCTTCTTCTTAGGATGCCTGTTCGTTCCGAACGTTGGAGATCATTCTGGCTTTGATGACTTTGTTGGTTGCTCTACAGAATAGCTGTTTTTTCTATACCATACTCTCAGGTTAGCAAGCCAGGATATTCCTTTTCGTCCTGGGGCTCTTTTCCCTTTAAATTTACTTTGTAAAATGCATTGGAGTAGCTACCTAACTAGCAATTAACGCCAAATACAGTCCTACAGCGAACAAACAAGTTACGATAGGTTAAATCTTGTATTATATGAGAAACAAGTGTTCATCGCATGGCTTTCTAAGTTAAAACGCATTTGTTTTCACGAAATGCATACGTACTGCTTAATTTAAATTATTTAAAAAAACAATGTACGAGACTTAAACTGAAGAATAATTCAAAATCTAAAGTTTTGAAGATTTCTGCTTGTTCGAAACCAACATTTAGATTTAAACTTTAATTTCTACCTTGTACAATTTTCAAAAAAGTAGACAAAAATGGAATCTACAGTTACATTCCAGAAGAATAACTATGTGTTTACTATTTTCGCCAAAGCACCTTGGTTTTTGTGAATGTGCATCCTGATACTAAGGGGAACATTTTTTAATTATAGCATCTTAAATGTGCATGCCCCCATAGAGGAAAAGGAAGACGATGTCAAAGAAAAATTCTATGAAGAACTAAAAGCCGCATATCATTCATGCCTAAAGAATGATATTTACAAAATTATTTATGGTGATCTCAACGCAAAAATAGGAAAAGAGCAATACCTATCAACTATAGGTAAGCACAGCCTTCATTAGGTTTCCAATGGCATCAGACTAATAAATCTAGTAACTACCATTATTATGGTCATTGTATCAAGCATTAAAAAATAAAAGCAAAAATTGAAAAATATAAAATAAAAAACTTAGCAGAAAACAGCAAAAAGGCAAATTACAAAAGAATATATAGAAGGATAGCTAAAAAACAGGCAAAAGCACGAGGATAACGAGCACAAAGAATGGGAAGCATGTAAAAACATCATACAAGACGAGGTCAAAGAGACCCTGCGTTTACAAAAAAAGCCCAAATCAAGTGAAGGACAGTGGTTCAATAAATAGTGTCGTAATATAACAAAGAGGAAAAATAATGCATATCAACGACTACCACAACGACATAGAAAACGAAAGGCAGAGGAGGAATATAGAATGCTAACGAGGGAAAGAAAAACTTCGCAAAAAGTAAAGAGAACACATAGAAAAAGAACTGAAACAATTGTAGAAACAGTTAATAAAGTTAGACTATTTATAAAGATATCGAAACTTCTATTGGAGTGACACCACAAAGGAAGAAGAGTATTCACAGATAATTCTTTTTATTAAGTATATGGAAATGTAAAAAAATAAAAGTAGCTTTATGCTGTACAAAAGCATAACTTTGAACTGATGTCCATATCCTTCTTATATAAAATTAATTTATAGCATAATTGACTCACCCTGTACGATGAAGTGAGCGTTATGTATGGGAGTTGGAACAGGCACTTGGTGTTTCTTGGAAGTTTTTTATGAAGTAGCTTTAGATTTATTATTAGGTAGGCCAAAGAGAAGGGTAGACAGAGAGACTTCATAAATAATAATGTAGAAAATGTGCGTTTGGGTTAGTTCGGCGGGGAATTTAATATCGGCACGCATATATTATATCGTGTGGAGTTGATTTATAATAAAGTGGAATGGATGAATACACTTGCGGTGATTGGTAGTCAATTCGGATTTAAAATTTTTTAATTGTGATCATTTTTGTTAATACTCGTTTCGAAAGTATTTCTAGCAGTTTGTATGACACAATTAATAATCTTCAACGTTATGGTATAACCTAATGACAAATAACTATAAAATTATGTTACATTTGCAGATTTACACAATATTCAATATTTCATTATTTTAATTAATTTTTACACCATATTCGACAGTTATACCACCTGCTAAAGTTGTTGCCCCAAAAGGCAAAAACCAATGGCTCTCATCTTTTCACAGGAGAGAGGTGAACTTGTGAGGTTCATAGAGATGATTAGTGCAGCTGGTGGAGCAGTACCACCAGTCTTTATGTTTCCTAGAATTAGGAACCCTGAAGAATATTTAGGCGACGAATACCCAACATCTGCCATGGCGTTAGGTAGTAAAAAAGGATAGATGACGTCTGATCTTTTCTTAAAAGTACTAAAACACTTTACCAGTCTTGGACAGCCACGAATCCCACATATCTGTAGAAGTCAATACATTATGTCGAAAAAAGGTGGTCGTTTTAACATCTTTTCCACCTCCTATGACACAGCCTTTGGCAGCCTTTGGAAAACTGCGAGACACACTTAGGGCCAACATACCAATCAGCCTCAAAAGAAAAGTGTTTGACCAATGCGTATTACCGGTCATGACCTATGGGGCGGAAACTATGACTTTTACCAAGACCACGGCTTCGAAACTGAGAGTGGCACAGAGACGACTGGAACAGCCTATGCTGGGATTCACGTTGAGGGACCCAATGAGAAACGAAGATCTGCGAAGAAGAAAGAGTATTACTGATGTTGTGGAACGCATAGCGGAACTAAAATGAAACTGGACAGGCCATGTAGCGAGAATTTACGATTCACGATGGACGAGCAAAATTACAGATTGGAGGCCAAGAGCAGACAAACGCAGTAGAGGAAGACCACCTACACGTTGGGCCGACGACATCAGGCGTATCACTAAAAATTGGCAACAAAGAGCACAAAATCGTGAGGAATGGAGGTTTAAGGGAGGCCTATGTCCAGCAGTGGACGTGATAATTAGAGGCTGGATGATGATGATGATGATGATGACACATAGAACACAGCAACTAGATATTGCCGTATTTGGACCGATTAAGTCGTACAGCTCAGTACGACTGGTTACTTTCAAATCCTTGCAACTTGCAAAAATCCTTACAGTTCGACATGTAGCGCGTTTGGCTAAGAAGTCATATGAATGTGCATTTACAATTACAAATATAACCAGCTCGTTTAAAATACTGGTCTGTGGCCAATAAATCAACTTGTATTCAGTGATACAGATTTTTTGCCAAGAGAGGTAACCGATAAACCATTAATGGAAATAAAGACGTTAGTTTTAGTGATACCATACAAAGTGAATTAATCACCCAAACAGTTCCGCAAATTCCTTCGATATCAAGCAGTGTAGTAGAAAAAATCATTAATAAAACACCTCCACGCTCGCTTCAAGTTCTTCCCACATTGACTAACACACCGAGTCAAATTACACCATATCCAAAGAAACAACTCAAAGGAAACAAAAACAAATAAATAAGAGAAAAGCACACTCAACAATATACACAGAAACGTCGGAATACGAAAAAAGACAAAGTTAGTAGGAATACGAACTACTGACGTAGTTTTGTAAGGGCGAGCGCCCACCAAAGTTGCGTGGCAGTGGCAAGCAGCAAGTAGCACGCATCTAGCATAATGTAACCAATCCTAACGAATGATTAGAATGAATGACGTTACTGTCATTTTGGTGTAAACTGAATCATTCGTTTTCATTGGTTACATTATGCTAGACGCGTGCTACTTGCTACTTGCCACTGCCACGCCACTTTGGTGGGCGCTCTCCCTTAGATTGTTCGTCAGACGACGGTGAAGAAGATTTCGAAGCCCCGATAATGAAAATATTGGCGTCGGAAATTTTATTCTTGTAAAATTTCTTGTTTCCAAGGCAAACATTTTTTATGTAGGTCAAATAACTTCTTTCCAAAATGAGGATTACGAGGTCAAATTTCTATGCCGCAAAAATAATACAAACAGCCTCTTGTTTCCTATTGTCCAAGACATCGCAGTAGTAGCAAAAAAAGATATTGCAGCTATTTTGCCTTTTTCTTCCACTCATGGAACTGCAAGAACATCAAGTGTTTACAAATTAAATATTAACTTTTCCAGTTTAAACGTAAGATAAAATCCATGATTAATTAAGTTTATAGGTAGGTACTTTTATTTTGCCAATATTTACTTTGACTGTATTTTGATATATAGATGAATGTTCTCCTTCATATGGCCGAAACTACCCCGTATGTTGTGTAGTTTCGGCCAATTGAACAAAAATTTAATAATACAAAAATATGAGCCAACTTTATGTCTAGATTATTTTTCTTTTTTAAAACAAGTTCCTAATAAGTTAGAGTTTCATCATAAAAACAATAATAGTATTTATAAATAGATTGTTGAACTCCTAAGTGGAGCATAGAGATTCAGTGAAAACGCGCCATCGAGTTCTATTTTGCGCTAAGGCCTTCACCTCATTCCAAGACTTTCCTTGACCTCTGACATAATAGGCAGATATCGTCCGCGTATTCTAAATTGCTTAGGCATGTGGTTAACGTCCATGGTATCCCTCTTGTGTCGGAGTCTAGTTTGGAGTGAGTATAGTCTATAGCTCTGTTAAAAAGAAACGGAGAAAGCACGCATCCCTGTCTAACTACAGTAAGTACGTTAAATTTGTCAGTGTTGATCCCATTGTGTATCATGCTGCATTTCGCATCAGTATATAGTGACTTTATAATAGAATATATTTTTTGCTGGATGTTTCTTAGCTCTAAGATTTTCCATACAGCAGCATGAGACAAGCTGTCAAAGGCACGTTTAAAATCAACAAAAACCATGTATAAGGGTGTGTTTTATTCAACCGATTGTTCCATTATTACCCTTACAGTATAAATGTGGTCTATGCAGAAGGATTCTGGTCTAAAGCCTGCTTGATTAGCTCGAAATTTCACCTTGTTTGTTAATCTTTTCAGTATGATGGTCGTGAAAATTTTATTTATGACAGTAAGCAAGGTTATTCCTCTCCAATTTTTGCACAGCGTAAGGTTGCCCTTTATTGGAAGCTTGATGATAATGTTACCTTTTTTCTATCCCGATGGAATGTGGTTTGTTTCCCACAGCTCTCGGGGTGTTCAGCAAGATGCCTCAGCATTATGGGGAGCAAAAGTTCAGCAGTTAGATGGGGATCAGCTTTAAGTATTTCAGCTGCAATGTTATCGATTACCGGTGACTTGTTGTTTCTTAGATATTTATAGCTGTTATTATCTCCGTTTTGGAAGGGGCCTCGCAAGAAACATGCAAGTCTATATTCTGCGGGTTTTTGACAATTTCATCTGCGTTATCTTTGGGAATACCTAGCATGTCCTGAAAATGCTCTTTCCATCTCTCTACTTGGTCATCTGTTGTAGTAAGTAATTCGCCTATCTTTTTTTGTTAGTCGTCTAGTAATTTGGTAAAGCTCCCTAGTTCTGTTATATTGTGCAGCTGTTTGTGCTTGTTTTGCTAGTTCTTCGGCCCTCCTTCTTATGTCTCTTCTTGCTTTTCTTTTAACTGATTTATTTATTGTTTGATATTCCTGTTGTCGGTGTGCTCTTCTTTCGACATTTCTTTCTTTGTATTTACATGAAACTATTTTAAAACGAGAAGTCTGTTAAAAATCTAAACAGATGATTTAATATTGATATTAATCAGATGGCATTTATGACTTTTAAATTTTGACAATCATTGCTAATATTGACAAATATTACTTTTTTTGCGATTATTGTTTGTATTTTGTTGGTAATTTGTCATGCAGTCAAACCTGCTGTAAAATAAATATATGATGCCTAGAAATGAATTAATCGAAAGCAGTGAATCGACGTAAAGGACAACTATTTTGTGACGCTACCCATAATGACGCGATCTTGTGACGTTAGTTCCGTGACGCTTGCCTCAGCATTTTACCATAGAGAAAAAAGTAATGCAAGGCCATTATAGAAGCTTGGCTTCATAAATATGCGCCCCAAACACATGAATTATATATGTGATAGATGCTATAAATAAATAAAAGTAAATTATGTTATATTTCCTTAAAAAAAAATCAATGCAAAAAAAGTGCTGAAAACATCCAGCCAGTCATTAAATCATATAAACAAGCGCGTGTAACGCAGGCCTAAGCAGTTAGGAGAGAATCGAAAATAATACAGTACATTTTTGAGCAGATACAACACATCACAAGAAAATAAACCATGTCGCGTAAGGCATCCTCCGTCAATGATTCGACACGGAAATACACAAAATATTTTCCTTGACGAAGAAACAAATTTCTCTCGAGATGGTTTTCCCTCTCAGGAGGCTTGCTTGGGGGTCGCTTTACGTTATAATCTTTGCTGCGGAAACTAAGTTACAAGCGCTGAGCCTTCATCCACGTAATTTGGGTTTTGTACAGCTTATAACAACAATTTTAACAAGCGTTTTGTTCTAATTATTGTCTGCCACGCTTTCCAAGTCTGATCTGACTTCAGGGGCTTACACTTAAGCTGGGTGAGTTTTTCTAATTGTTTAATCGAATAGATTATATGCATTTTGTGACCAGTGCGGCATTTTTTCCTAGAGCCTGTACTACATACAGTAAATAGTTTTGATCCATACAGACCCTATCCTACCATTTGACGAGACGATGATAAAGAACCTATATTGAAATAAATCAATTTGCTTATTCCATAATCTGGTCTGCTCTTCATCGTATCGAGTTAACTGTTATTTAATTTTTTTTATTACTAATTTTACTTTTTTTACAGCAGCTTCTAAATTTATATTATAACAAATAATTTAAGTGAAAATAAAATAAATAATGTGTTGAGAATGAAGGAAGGAAAAGGAGAGTGTGGAGTACAAGGAGTCAGAAATGTACGTACAATGAATTTAAAAGTGCAAGAAATTATTCATAAATAATTTTATTTAAGATTAGTGTGAAGTAATGTTTTTATAGGTGTACAGTAAATTTGCCAGATTTTAAAACCGACTGAAGAGCAATTGTTTTGAAGTTGCTGCAATTTGACTGAATATGGGAAATGCACTTATAGAACCAGAGTTATCATCTGAGATGGAAAGAGTATGTATAGGTATATATAAAACTTAATGATTCATGAGTAGAAAAATCGGTGGTCTAGCAGTTTCTTTGCAAGTGTCCAGAAAAAAGAAGGGTTTACTTAACATGATGGTAAAGGTTTTTGGTAAAAAGTTTTGAATTAACATACTGCTGGCTAGTTTTCAGCGATGTCAATCCACAGTAAATGCCATAAAAGAGTGAAATAGATTGCTAGCATAGCGAACAATGGTAAACAATGTACCAGGTGTTATTGTATTCTAGTGACTGGATATAAGATACCTTGAGACGATTCTCCGAGAGGTGAGTGAAAAAACAATGACTCCTTTCTAGTGGGCGAAAGGAGACTAATCAATAATAAGATATTGTATTAGCAGATGCCACTGGACGTCCAGTTTGTGAGCTACGTGAAATATATCGAAGTCATGGTCGTACTAAGACTGGACTTGAAATAGTAGTATAGTGATTGCCCAGATTGTACTGCAGATAATTTAAAAGGGACTGTATCTGTGTATATGTATAAATGAATATATTATAACAGATTGACTACAGCTGTCGCGGCTTCTCCGCCCCCAATTTTCATCTTTTTCTGTCATATGCAGTTGCCTCTTCTAAGTCTCTCGCCGCCATTGCTTCATCAATATCGTTGCATCAACTTCTCCGTGGTCGTCCTCTCTTTCTTTCTTCTTTCTCAGTCATGAAGAAACAGGATAATGTGACTAAAGATCATAAAGATTAGACTAGCGATCCGGAAGCGGAATGGCGGCTGTAAGGCCAGCATCACTTCCGAAGCATTACCTTTATTCATAAATTCTCCCTTCATACACATACACATTCTATTTATCAGCAAGGAAGCTCTCTTTCTCGTTCCAGGTAGCGCTTAGAAGACACTCGTCGCTCCTAGTTCGGCATCATTCTCAGACGAGCATTTCCTTTTTCCCCACAGTCTGAGTCACGCATTCTAACAAATACAGTGTGATCCACTTTTCTAGCTTGATCTTTCAGCATCACTTACTCTTACCTTTGCATTTGGTCCAGCTGTCTTGCTTCCTCTTTCTTTTTCTTGATCACTGCACCGATTATTTTCCCAATCATTCTCTCAATCATTTTTCTCACTGTAACAAAATTTACACCTGTCTCTCTTTTCACTTTTCACTATTCATCTGCTGCAATCTAATATCATATGTGTCACAGTGTCCGAGTATTCACAGTATAGGCATTCATTTTTATCAGTCTTTCCGATTCTATAGAGGTAGGCCCTAAAACACCCGTGTCCTATGAGCACCTACGTCAGGAAATAATCTAGTCGCCTGTGGCCACAGTCCACCCAATCTCTTATGTTCGAAATCAGCATTTTCGTCCACTGTGCCACATCCTCCGTGTTGTTCCATTCTTCTTGCCAAATTTTAACTGACCTTTGATGATTGGAATCAAGTAAACAACATTACTTAACATTGTTTCTGTTTGCTATAGTTTACAGTTGATTAATTTGTCCACGAATTACATATTACAGGTTTGTTTTTAGAACCAATCTACCGTACAGATCTTTATAAATAGAGATGAATTTGTGAGGAGAAAACCTGAGGAAAAAGTGGCTTATATTGTAAGTACAGTAAAGCACTCTCTGAGCAGCATAGTGCGTTTTATCATAAGCAGTCATGGTTCTGGTAGACTCTACATTATCAAAGAAACAATCTGGCAGAACCAGTACTTAAGAGTACTGCAAACAGATATGCTTACCCAGATCCAGGAGTGGGTTCCCAATCAACGTTCAACGTTTATGAATGACGCTTTGAAAAAATTCTTGCAGACCTTCAGTTAAATTGGCCTGGTAATTCGCCAGAACTGAATCCAATAGCAAACCTTTACAATATCATGACGAAAGGCATTTATAATAAAATTATAATCACAAAGCTTCAATTAATCAAGACCTTAAAAGCAGTGGAACAATTCAACAAAATTGCAAAAAATGCATAAAAACATGCCGAAATAATGTACATTACATTTTGTACAATGTGTCTAGGTACAATATATAAAAGATTGTCACAAGAAGATAGTGTAAGGGCTAAATGATATTTAATATAAAATTATTTTACGGTAATTCTATTGTATTTCATATAGTTTTTACTGCTTATCAAAAGATTTTTTAATGCAAATAACAGAATACATTTTGTGCCTACTCAAAAAGGTTGCCCTTAATAATACCTTCTGTCATCTCCGCCTATGTTACCCTTCTCACCGCGTTCACGTACGAAAAGTAGATATGACAGTGCGTTACAGCGTTGGATTATCTTAATTTCCTCAGGATTACGCGACAATGAGCCGAACTGACAACTTCAAATTCGTTTATAAAAGAACATCAAAACCTCCAGCTTTCATTATTTGCGAAACGAAAGCTCTAGATGGTATTAAAGCAACACACATCTGTTAGCTTTGTGGTTTGAGGCTTTTGTGTTTAAAATTATAAAAAAATTATATTTTATCAAGTTACGGTAATCTTTAGATTGCTACAAAAGAACATCCTGGAAAAAGTTGTATATTTTTGTATGTGAGAAGTAATTAATGACACAAAAAAACATCAACTTTATGTATTTTTTAAAAGTGTTTAGCAAATTGAAAGACAAAGTAAAAAGTAGAGATTTTAATATACTTTTTACGATATTTTCTTGTGGTATTTTAATACAGTTTACTATTTTTGTTGGGAATAAGCACAATTTTACTTACATTTTCTATTGACGAAACTAAAATGTCGATTTGTGCTTTAATATGTGCCTTCTATAAATTTACGGTCAAGGCAAAATAAAGTTTTGGAGGATAAAGGCTAAAGGTGTTAAAAGACGTTTTCATCGTTCTTGGCGTGTGCGTGTAAAAACACTTGCAATAAGTTGTTTTATCTGTATTTCCTTGTCTAAGCTCGATTCGTTTACCTCCTCCAGTGGCAGCTATCTCTATTCGTAAAGAGGCCGAACTTATCACCGACACCGTATCGGCCAAACGCATCGGTGTTATTGCTACAATACTGGGAGACGTGAGTGGTCTCTTCATTCCCTTCTTATTGCACTTTACCATGACGATCGTGACTCGCACAATTGAATTACGCATCTGTGTATTAGAGAGAGACGAATATTAAAAATTCCGTAGTAGCTTATTTAAGGCACACGCCAAGAACGATGAAACCGAGTATAGTATAAAATACGTATAAGTTTATTAGATAGTCTTAGTGACTGTTGATTGTATAATATAGTTGTACTTAATGTTACATATATTATTATAGCGCTATGGTTTAAACTTGGGTCAAAACTATACTTACTATACTATTTTTGAATGCGTATTAGATAAACCTTTAAATATTGCAAAATCTAGAAGCGTCAATAAGTTGTTAACTGATATTGGCACAATAACTACAAGAACAAAAGACGGATAAAGGCATTTGACAACCAGTATAAATATCTAGGTATACACATCCAATATACAACACCAAAGCAGAGGAAAAGAAGAAAGTTTAGTATTTATAATGTGTAATTTAATATAATAACATTATTGATAAAAACGCGTAGGTAATTTGCAAAAATATGTTTATATTAGGTAGTAGTTAAATAATATTTAAAAAGAGTAAATATTTCTCCAAGTGTGGTGTAAAAGACTAAAAGAAAAAATGTGATTTAGTATTATTAAAAAACAACCTCGACATGACAACTCCGCGCCACATATTCCTTCGTACACCGTCGAGCGCCCTAAGAAAGAAAGGGAAGACCCAACGAGGCAGATAGCGCACGATAAATTAGGATTCAAGTCCACGGAACACAACTAAATCTCGATAATCCAGCAAAAGTTATATTGACCTTAAGTAATCCGTCCTACTGCCGTTTTCCCACCGAGAGGCGGCACGGAGCACGTTTTCTTAGTTTATGCAACGGTTAAATTGGCGCTGGTGTCGTCTATCACGGACGCCCTCTGCCGATAAATTTCGGTTTTCGGCCAGAGAAAGTGCCGGATTAATCTGGGACCTATTTGATCTGAGGAGTTCTGTACAACGTGGGATTCATTTCTGGGTAGGTCCGTTTAATTAGGCTTTTAATACTTCTTGTGACGATTACACTTTCCACTCAGACATTATAGATTGTATGAAAGTACTTACTTTATTTTAGTGAAAAGCTACGATTTTATTTTAAAACAAATTAATTTTGACGTTTCGAGTCAAAAGAATTAAGATATGGTAAAAGAGTTTCTTATAACGTCTTCGGTAGAAGACGACACATAAAGAAGAAGAAGGTGTGCCGATAATAATTGAAGGGTTTGGAATAAAAACGGTATAAGTGCATTAAACCTTGTTTTGAGATAATTGGACTTAAAGTTATTTCATCACTGTAAATTACTAAAATAATTTAGGTAAAGTATGATGCTTACATCAATTTTGTAAGGAGCTTATTTTTTGGTTCCAAATGTAAAAATAAAAAGTAGTAGAAAAAAAAATTTTTATTGAAAAAAATGTACTTATACCGTTTTTATTCTAAATAAAAGTACATATTTGAAAATTAAACTGTTTATTTCCAGACTGGTATGAATAACATTTTAATCATCATCAGAGGATAATATTGTATTATCATCATCATCAGGAAATTCAGAAAACTCTGTAATTTGCTTCTGTAATTTGTACAGCTCTTCTTTTATTTTTCGCTGTATTCCATTCATACTGCATTGATGTATAAAAATAATGATAAATAGGAGGAATAAATTCAAGAAGAGTCTGTAAATTCTTCCATTTCTTTATGTTAATTTTCTTGCAGTTATTTGTACTGCAAAATAATATAAGTTTGCTGTCAAAAGATGGGCGACCAGAGGACATTATCTTACAAATGCACTAATAGAAAGGAAATTCCTCATCCAAGGTGGATTTAAAAAAGAATGAAAAGGGCTCTTCGGTGCTATTATATCTAAAATACTGTATATCCCGAAATTTAATACTTTGGTTCTCACAGTCTCGTTTGGGATCATTGACAATTTTATTAAGTTTTGAATAAGACAAAAAATCTTCTTGTCTCATGGAATGTACAATAAAACGCTTTGATGAGCTTTTTATCACGTCTATCCAATGGTCTGGTAAAAATACTTGAGGATTTTTTCTTTTCGATTTTTCAATTAGTCCAAAAGCCCTATCGCATTCCATATAGGTGTGCCCAGGTTCAAGAAATTTATGACTAATTTCTTCTATTTGAGTTGCTTTTACCAAAAACATGAAAAATTTACAGATATTTTTATTCTTGTTTTGCCCACCACAAGAATCACTATAAGCAATTTTTATGTTTGGTGGTAGCATTGTGATAAACTAAAATAAAAATAAAAAAATATAAATGAGTAAAAATAGCAAAATATTGCGGTACTACTTTGAATAAACAAGATCCAATTTCTTGAGAACCTCTTCCTGAAATACTTTCATTCCATACAAACATATGAGGGGTTCCACTGAGTAAATTATAAACACAAAAGTTATATGTCCATACCTGTCGTAGATAAAATACCTTAGATGTGGTCAACAAGGGAGTGGGTAGGGTTTGTTGCAAATCGAAGCATAGAACTACTGTATCTTCTGACCCTTTATAACGCTCAATATCTGCATTCTTGCACGCCAATGCCTTTTGTGCTTTTCGCTGGTGCAGTTCTAACAGTTTTTTTGTTTCCGAAATTTTAGATTCCTCTTGGTTATGTTTAATAATGTTTTGATATGAATCACATCGTGAACATGTATCAGAGTGTGGCCGATGGAATCTCAAATTGAAATCTGTATTAAAAACAAATCGGTTATATGATAGTTTTACAGCAGTAAAATTTTGTGCCTCACAATCAGCCTTGTAGAGATCATACATTTTTTTAAGGTCAGTTCGGGTGCTAAATATTTAGCATTTACATTTGCTTGGCGTGAATAGTGACTACTGTATTTAGGAAATTGTTTTATATGTTCAATTACCAATCTACGTTTTTCTTCACTCATTTTTCGTTTACTCGGACCCTTCCCTCGCTTATCTAGCTCACACATTTGTAAATTATTGGTTTTTTGGCACACTACTGTAAATCTCCTATTGGTAATATCAAACGTTTTCAAGAAAAACTCCTTACATACTCGTTGATTCATAAGGATTATTTGTGTACTAAACTTGCGCTTTATATTGCCGGCTTTTTTTTCTAGTCACTTCAGTTTTCTTTATGCAAGATGACAAGTATGAGGTCTGGTGGTCATAAGTCGGAAGTTTGTAAAAAGTGTCAAATAGTTCTTGTCTTATTTCCTCTGTAAAATTTGAACTACACTTATATCTACAACTGTGACTAAATTTCACCAATTTTCACCAATTTTCTTTCTCTATGCAGCTTGTTCTTGTACCCAATGTATTCTTTGCCTTGGGTTTTAAGCATTTTCGTTTTATTTACTTTCCATTCGGACTTGTTTTTCTGCCTCTTTCTTGGCTTAATATTGGTATCTAAAATACAAAGGAATAAATAGAGTAGAGCAAATTGACCTATACATATAAAGGGTGTTTCATTAATAATTGGAAATATTTTAACTCTAGATTCCTGGGCTCAAATTATTAATATTTAACCCAAATCACTTAAATAAAATACACTTATGTCCACTTATTGTAAATAAACAATCTGTCCAATAGCTTTAAAGTACTGGGCACAAATACTTTTTAAATTCTTAAATAAAACACCCTGTAAATCAGTTAAATCTTAATATTTTTAGCCCAGGAATCAAGAGTTAAAATATTTCCAATTAATAATAAAACACCCTGTATATACGTAATGATATCAAATTTAATATTATATCATTTTTATCATATAAATAAACAGGCTGCATAACTAATACATATTGTGAAGTTTGTATAGTTCTAATTTATTTGTCTTTATTCTAATTTATTGTCTATAATCTAATTTATTAAAACTCACGATAATTAATTACGAATTTATTAAAGTCTTTATTAATCCTAATTACAAATAATTTATTAACGTTTCGTTACATCTAAATATCGCGGTTCGCGATATTCTTATAACTGACTGCCAAATAAAAATCTTTCATTTATATACACAAGTGTTGTCATCCAGAGAATTCGGCGGACTTCTTGAATAGTCTCGTATTTTGGTGAAGGCGCTCGACTCGTTTTCAACCTCGAGACGTGGATGACTCACCAAAATTAGTGTCTAGAGATTTCTGGTAAACAACTGGTAGCTAAGCTCAGGTATATTTTGACCTACAAATTACGAGAATCAATAAAAAGAATTAGTCATAAAATATTTACAGTTCTATATGCCATAACATTTAAAATCGTAACATTGCCCCCCTCTTAAAAGATGGTTCCTCCTGGAACCTTGTCGGGACTGGAACTGGAACGACATGCTGATATCGGCAACTGGACCCTCTTTTACAACTTCCAGTTGTATAGAAATGACAAGGGACGGTTTTCTCTCCGCAGCAGTAACTATGCGGATTGCAACAGACTAACACCTGGACTTCGGTGTCTTTAAAGACTTCCTCCACCATGTTTCGTATAACCCTCCAATCTAATTGGCGGCACTCCAACTTTGGCATGGCTAACTTTTGCACGTCGGACTCTAGTACGTGCTCTCTCAACTGAAGTAAGGCTTCCCATACATCTCGGTAGGTAGGTTGGTCACGGGCAGTGTCTTTTGTTACCAGGTAGAAAAGGTAACGTGATGCATCTTGAAGTTTCAAGGTTTTACCAGGAGCTGGCACTTGGCATTGAAGTTCTGCAACTCGACCAAACTTCCTTCGAAAGACGGATGCCAACCCTGGTGCATCTTTGATACTGGCCGGGATGGTAAGGGCCAGTGAGTAGTCATCGGGAAGCGCGAGTAGATCTTGCCTTTCTTCAGTGGTAACACCATGTCTTGCTTTACCGGTACCTCCATAGGCACCCATGAATTCCTCAAACGTGAGGTCAGACACATCTTGGACTTGGTTTACTTCCACTTCTTCATCTACGTCGTGGTCACCCTCGAAAGACGCCAGCCGGTTATGGTGTACTATCATCGGCTTTCCTCTCGGAATCTTGCTTATTCGGTAAATAACATCATTGATCTTCTCCATAATGAGGTATGGACCTTCCCAAAACTGCTGCAATTTGGGAGAACAACCTTTTCGCTTTTTGGGGTTATAAAGCCAGACTTTATCGTTCTTCTTAAAACACCCCTTTTCGGCTTGCGTATCGTACCGTTTCTTCATTCGGTCACTAGCGATCTGGAGATGGGAACGGACCAACTCGTGTACATCGTCCATTCTTCTTCGTAATTCGATCACATAATCTTCACCTGCTATATCTTCTCCAGGTCGACACCCAAACTCTAGATCACAAGGTAGTCGCATCTCGCGTCCGAATAGGACTTTGGCTGGTGTCTGGCCTGTTGATTCATTAACAGCAGATCTGTAGGCCATTGTGAAGAACGGGAGATATTGGTCCCAGTCTCGCTGATGATCGGACACCATCTTTGTCAAATACTTGCCAACTGTTCTATTCATTCGTTCTACCATACCATCCGATTGCGGATGATAAGCCGTAGTCCTTGTTTTCTTCATACCTAGTCTATCACATATTCCTTGGAATAAATCGCTTTCGAAGTTCCTGCCTTGGTCACTATGGATCTCCAAAGGCACTCCAAATCGGCTGATATATTCTTGGATCAACTTATCTGCAACGGTGGCCGCCTTCTGGTCTGGAAGTGCGTAAATCTCGACCCACTTAGTGAAGTAATCCATTACTACCAACATGTACTTGCCTCCATTATCACTTTCTGGAAACGGCCCAGCAATGTCCAAAGCTATTCTTTCAAACGGGCTTCCAACATTATATTGTCTCATAGGAGCTCTCCTTTTTCGATAAGGCCCGTTACTCGTAGCACAAATAGTACATTTCTTACACCAGTCTTTTACATCGTCGGAACTGTTCATCCAATAAAACCGTTCCCGAATTCGCTGAAGGGTCTTCTTCACACCAAAATGCCCTCCTGATGGACTGTCGTGTAACTGACGAAGTACTTCGGCTATTCTGCTCTTTGGAATCACCAACTGTCTTCTCTTCTCTGAACCGTCATCATTTTCCAGGACTCGTTTGAGCAAGCCATCTTCCATGATAAATGAGTCCCACTGGGCCCAATACGTCTTTACTACCGAGCCTAGGTTCGATATTTCCTGCCAACGTGGTCGACGGTTTTCCTCTTTCCATTTTCGAATTTTCTGGATAACCGGATCTCTCTCTTGTTCTTCCCTGATCTTGGTAGGCGTCCAGTCGTCGTGGACCACCGTCGTTCTTAGCACTGCTGCTTCCTTAAGGCCGGCGCGTTCTGGTTTTGTCTTCGGTCTTATGGTCTTCGTTTTCTTGTGTGTCATGCTTTTTATCATATTAAAGAGCTGGTCAAGTTTATCTTCATCTCCTTCCTCTTTTACAGTCCTAACTTTGCTATACCCGCCAGAGGCCTGCGTAGCTGACTCGTATTCGAGGGCGGCAGATAAGACATCCATCAGCGTCTTGTGACGAGCTAATCGTAGTGTTCTTTGCATCTCATGATCACGAAGACCATCAATAAACGTTTGAACGGCCAACTTTTCCATCATGTCTTCGGGAGCTGTTGGATAAGCATATCGCACTAATCTGGCGATATCTACTTCATATTCTTGAAGAGCCTCATCTTTCTTTTGTCTGCGATTTTTGAGCTGCGACTGATATACATGCTCCAAGTGTTCGTGGCCATATCGCATATTTAATCTCTTCTTCAGTTGTTCGAAATCATCCGTCTCCTCTACGGCTATGGTCTGGAGCACATCTAAGGCATCTCCTCGAAGAGCGATAGTCAGGTTTACAGCCTTTTCTTTTTCAGACCATCCATTCGCTCTTGCAGCTGATTCGAACTGTTTCATGTAGTTGTTCCATGATGATTTTCCGTCGAAAGTTGGGACTTTGACATGAACGGAACTTCCACTTCCTTCAAATTTCGGCCGTGTTTCCAACTTACATTTCGTCTCGTCTTTTATCTCTACCGGATCTAAAGCTACCGTATTAATTGGTGGTAGCACTCTCGTGTTAGTTATCATGGTCTCTAACTGTTTGATTTTCTCTTCAACTTTATCAAATGTTTTAGAGACTTCTTCAAACTTCTCACCATTCTGAATACATACTTCGTCGAATCTTCTAGACATATTTTCAATTTTCTCGTCATTTTGTCTAGCTATTTCTTTAATAATTTGAGACGTTTCATCGAATCTTTCATCATTCTTTCGAGAAGATTCTTCAATCATTTGTGACGTTTCATCGAATCTTTTGGAAACAGTCTCGAATTTTCCATCAATTATTTTCGTTAAAACGGCTTCTTCTGCTGACTGAAAATGGAATGTCTCTGGGTCATCTCCATTCTTGTTAAGAACATTCTTTAGTCGTTCTTGGAGGATCTTCTTGGACCCGCTGCAGTCTTCATCGCGTTCTTCAAGTTGCTCACGCAACTGTTTTACTGAAAGTTGTACTAGCAGCATCTTTGGTCTGGCACACACGTACTTTTTAAATGTTCTTTCGTACAACGATCACTACTGAACTACGCGGATGTTCCCGACGAACAATACCTTTCAAAAGTTCAAAATTTTTTTTCAAAAATCAAATTAAATTTATCTACAATCCCACTTTTTCTGACACCACTGTGAAGTTTGTATAGTTCTAATTTATTTGTCTTTATTCTAATTTATTGTCTATAATCTAATTTATTAAAACTCACGATAACTAATTACGAATTTATTAAAGTCTTTATTAATCCTAATTACAAATAATTTATTAACGTTTCGTTACATCTAAATATCGCGGTTCGCGATATTCTTATAACTGACTGCCAAATAAAAATCTTTCATTTATATACACAAGTGTTGTCATCCAGAGAATTCGGCGGACTTCTTGAATAGTCTCGTATTTTGGTGAAGGCGCTCGACTCGTTTTCAACCTCGAGACGTGGATGACTCACCAAAATTAGTGTCTAGAGATTTCTGGTAAACAACTGGTAGCTAAGCTCAGGTATATTTTGACCTACAAATTACGAGAATCAATAAAAAGAATTAGTCATAAAATATTTACAGTTCTATATGCCATAACATTTAAAATCGTAACAATATACTGGACCACACTTACCAATGCAAACATCTTGATTACTATCTGAACTATCACTTTCTAGAGTTTCTTCTTCAGAGGATGGATTGTAGTTACTCCCGCTATCGGTGGAATAAGGGTCTTCAGCAGTTTCAATATCTTAAAAAATAAAAATAAATAATTTTAAAATCAGAAACACAACCAAATTTTTTTACTGTTTACTTATTCTGAAGGGTAAATATTTACGTTTATTCGTATTATACATACACAATAATATTTCTAAAAACAATTTACCTGTACAATTTTCCATATTATGTAGATGTAGATCACACAAAATTAATGCAACACGTTTTAACAAAGCTCACTATGCTCGGAAATCTCGGAATCGCTTCATTGCTTGGAATAGAAACGGTATAAGTAATGCTTATACCTTTTCTATTCCAACACATTTTGAAGATTTCTTTAGTAGATTTCTCTACTAGCTCGTAGATGGCACTATATGTTACGTTTGAAGCTTATACCCTTATTATTCTAAAAATATAGAATATTAAATTTTATAATATGTACTTATCTCATATTTAAAAAAAAAAAAAAAAAACGCACTTATACCCTTTTTATTCTAAACCCTTCAATTGTTTTAAAGTATTTTTGTTTCAGTTATTTATTTTGTTTTGTTTTTATAATGATAGGCTAATATTATTAAAATATAAGAATCTGATTAGTCACGTATTATCTTTAAAAACTTATTTTAGTTACGAAATATTAAAAGAATGTTGTAAAATATTATTAAACCATCAAATAATTTTTTGTCTTATCTTTTGGCGAGTTTCGTATTAATTTTTCTAAAAGTCTGAGCACTTTATTTTTTAAGCCTTCTGTATAATCATCATCTTTTAAGAAAATTTCAAATAATCGTTTAAAAACTCCCAAGTTGCCTCTGACTCGTTAAGGTAAAATAAAGTTGTTTCGGTATTTTTCTCATTCAATGTTGTTATTAAGGTTTTGAATGCTTAATGGAGTCTGAAGATATTAAAAAAGGGAGATGAAATTTCTCGAAATAGCAACGAAGGTTAATAAGTTGAATGAATAAATTGCGATAAGGGAGACTGAAAAGAATTAGTTTATTTCGTTCGCAAATGGGTACGTGCTGGGAGGTTGGATGTTATCTTTAATTTTTTATTGCTGAAGTTAACCGGTGAAGATAAATATTGATAATCTCTAAAAGTTTGATTGACTCCACAAATATTTTATTAAAACTTTTTTATATAAACATATCTTCGTAAGATTTAAACTTTTTAAAAAATTTAATCCTGTACTCCCCAATTTTTTTAACTGCAAAAAAATTCCTACTTATATATTTCCAGGATTTTTGAAGGTTTTATTTTTAATTCTTTATTTCCTTTGTTATAATGAGGTTTATGACTCTTAAATTACAGTGGTTTTTCCTCATAACGATTTCCTATACAGATTGAACGAATTTAAAACGGATCATACAATTTAATATTATGTCGGTTTGAACTGTATTTGAAATAGTGGACCAATATAAAACTTGGACAAAAATAAATCCATACCTGGGTATAGACATTATATAAAATATCGTTCATCTATCTGTCTCGCAATGTTGTTTGCGTAAAGGAAGCGATAATAGTTCAGGAAATGAAGCTCGAAAAAAGTGAAAACTTCACAATTTATTCGTCCTTCATGGATTGAATTAAAATTTTAACAGAAGGTAGGTGATAGCCCATGTATCAAAATCTATATCGAACCGAAGTGCGCTGAAGGGTTTTAGGGGTTAAAACTACCCTTAATTGTCAAAAATTATAAAATAACATATTAAACCTGAATATGGGTAACATTTGGTTTGAAATAATTAAATAATGATAGTTTCGTGCTTTTGAATAAAGTTTCATCATATTTCAACCCCTAAAAAGCGACCCTTGTTAGAGATTAATGTAAAAAAAAGTAGTAATGCGAAGAAAATGATTTCGCCTTGGAACGATTTGGATAAAAATTTGGAAGTAAGCTGAACTCACCCTCTGCTTTATAGTTTATGTCATGCTGATGAACCCTGATTGTTCTTAGGGGTGAAAACTACCCCTTATTTCCAAAAATTGTAAAATATCATTACAAATCTTAAGATGAGTGAAATTTGGTTTGGATTAGTTAAATAGTGATTTTTTTATACTTTAAAATACAATTCCATATTTTCAACCCTTAAAAATCAATTTTTTGCCAAAATTTTGCAACTTTTTAACTTTTGAATAAAACCCTTTATAACATTGCAGTTTTTATAAACTAATTTAATAGATATAAATTGAAAAAAGTAGTATTAAATACAAAAAAATTTATCAACATAAAAAGGCACTATATATTCTTATACATTTAAATAAATAGTTGAAAATATTTACATTTATAACAACAACAACAAAAGTTCATCGGGTGCAGGTTGTTTGTTCATGCGTACGGGTAATAACAAACCATTTTTGGAATACCATCCCCAATATGTTGCTCTGATATTTTCATTGCCAAGCCATAGACATATGAGCAGATGTTTCATTCTGTTGTATGGGATTTCAAAATAAGAACGCTTAAAATTTCGAATGTATAACGCCCCACTACCTAATATACCGGTTTTGTAGATTAATATGCTCCAAAATGTACTGTACTATATTAATGGAATTTTCCGGAAAAAAAATTAATTGCTTTTTTTAACGTATTTCCTTAATTTTTAACGATAAAGTGTTTCTTCAAAAACTGTTTTGTAGATGTTTTTAAGAGCTACAAAGATCTTTGAATTTAATCTTTTTGAAACCCTCGGTTTTTAAATGAGGTGAGTTTAAAGGGCTCGAAAAAGATGGTGCTTGATCGTAAATCGATGCTTTAAACGGCTATATCTTGCCAATTATTAATTGTACAACAAATCTAAATAAAGAAAAATTTTAGGCATTAAAAAAGCTACAATTTAGTACATTTTTATTTTTTTCATATATGTAGTATTTTCGGGGATATTTAAAAAAAGAAAGGTAAACAATATGAAATTGTAAATCGTTTCTCGCTTTATGCTGTACTTTTTCTAAAACTAAGCATTTTAAATGGGTCAAATTTCTTGGACGTATTAATAATACATGTATAAAGAGAATTGCAGAAGAGTAAAGATCGAGTTTAATTATGGTGGTGGTTAGGGGGTTGTTTTCATCAATTTTTTCGTAAAAAAAATGAGGTATTGACCTTATTTTTACCATAACTCACTCAATTTTTGAGCTAGAGTCTTTTTTTTATGATAGGTCTATTAAATGCTCTTAAAAAAAAGGTTCTGTAAGTTTTCTTCCAAAAACGCATCATTTTCCCGATATTTGACTTTGAATCTTTCAAATTTGGCATTTGAAGAAAACCGCTGAACATTGATAGGCCGTATTTTGGTTCCTGTTATATCGCAAAAACATTTTAAAAAATGAATTGTATTTGTCTTTTTAAAAGCTATAAATTTGTTCTCTACATTTTTCTTGATAAAATGCACCATTTTCGAGTTATTTGCAAAAAATTGATTGAAAACGTCGATTTTTTCGTCTAAAAGTTGTTACTTTCAATCGCAAATAACTTGAAAAATATCCGTTTTACAAAAAAAAAATGTATAGAACATTTTTTGTTAAAAATCACTTTTTTTAATGGAAACCTGTAGTTAAAACGTAAAAAAAAAATTTCACCCCTGAGGTGCAACCCTGAGAGGGGTGGCAACCACCCCTAAGGCTTTGGCGCACTTTGGTTCGATATAGATTTTGGCTATTACCTACATTCTGTTAAAATTTCAAGTTAATCCACGTAGGACGAAAAAAATTCGAGGTGAATGCTTCATTTCCTGGACTATAAGTGGTTTGACAGCATAATAAAATCGTAGATTTATGTGTAGCTTTCAATTTTTATGATTTCAGAATCCAGCAGCCCACTGAAGTATTGAATTTTTATAATATAATTATTTGACCTTTTGTTAGCCAACCACCTACAGCAAAATTGAGCCGAAATACATAATATTTCGTATGTTCTGAATTTATTTCGTTTAATCTGTATAGCGATAATTCTCCTACAACAATGAAAATAGTAAACATTGTTTGGCTCGTCATAAGGACAATATATTAGTTCTTTCTCTATACGGTTCTCTCTTTATAGCGATGACTTTTCAGCGTTCAATAGTCGATGGCAAATGTGTTATTGTGTTTAAAGCCCAAACTGCCTTAGTTACGAGTAGCAAGGTCATTGTCCAGCGGTTTTTTTGTTCTGCTTTTAAGAAATGGAACACCCTTCCTTCTCATTGTATCCACGAGTTGAGTGACACGCTTTTGTTAGTCTAACTGTTTTCACGCAAATGTTTTCATCTATTGGGGAAATAGAGAAATTCAGAGAATAGAGAAAAGTAAAAAGCCATCGGATGTTGTGTACAGTATGTGGATGTCTTAGCCAACTGTGGCTAAGACATAGAAGGACAGAAAAGTGGCATAAAGCCACCAGAAATGAATGACATTAGCGGAAAGTAGTTGCGGAAACCTTAGAAAAGATTTAAATGGCGCTATGCTTTGTGGATCCAGCAGCAGCGTATGAACCACTTCACTTTCTGGACCTTTAGTCAGGACAAAATCTGAGATTTAAAAACATCTGAAGGTTAGCTTAGCAAGTGAGAGTTACGGTACAAGATCAACTATGGGCAGATAAGTGAAGAGGTTCGCGATGTTAACAAAAGTGTAATGATTGGTTAGCTAAAAAACGTGTGGCCTTGACTGAAGACACGATATATGTCAGACGATATTTTGACCACTGATGAGACTAGATTGGTTTTAAAATGACACCACAGAACTTTAAATCAGAAAAGTGCGGTGGTGGAAAGCTTTCTAAAGAACGGTCAGGAGAATTTTACTGTCATCATATCATGTGTTTGTCTTTTTAAAGACGAATTACATGCTATGATTTTTTTCTGACGGATATTCTCAAGTTAAAGTTGATTTCATGTAATCGAATGAACTATCTTATAAGTAAAGTCGTCCCAGGAGCGCAACTCAACAATATTGGCAATATCATTTTAAAGTCGTCTACTTTAAAATGCATAATGTATGTTTGAATTGTCAATATAAATAAGACAGATAAAATTAAATTATTAGAAGAATTTTTCACTATGTAACAAAAAACAAAATTTGTTTAATTTACTGTTTGTATTTTGAGAACGATTTCCGAAGTGGAAATTGAAACGTCAATAAACGTATTTTTATCTTTAATTGTGGCTTATTCCCAGTTTAATAGTAATTAATTTACAATGCCACAAGCAAATAGCTTCAGAACAATATTGTTTCTTGGCTTATTTCAGATACCCCTGAATATGCTCTAGGAAGCCAAAGTACTTGGGCAAGATTTTATTAATAAACTGATTTGATTAAAGTTCATTTATTCGAGCATTAAACCTTACAGCACTTATTTTAAAGTTTTACATATATTGTATAAAAACACCAGCCATTTGTTTGAAACTTTACAGTAAAAAAGAACTCCATAAAACATGACAAATGCCTCGTTCAAATTAAATCCAATTTAGTAGTTAAATAGGCTATGAATACCATTTTCCTTAATACCAAAAGTTCCAGCTATAAGACCGAGTCGTGCAAATTTATAACTCTTATCTATTCCACTTCCTCACATTTACCTGCACCATTTAATTCTCGGTGCAGAAAGTTAATTTTGTAGGTACACAGCTTTCCCGCGCATTAATTTTATAAACTTGCGTCCTAAAAACCAAATTGTACTCTTAGCTTTTTTGTACTCGCCCTCTTAAAAAGAGTTCATTGTGGATCATGAATATTTAGTGAGGGCAAACAAAGAAAGACGGGATGAGGCCTTTAGCTTGTTTTATTAAATTCTGAAAAAATCCTCTCTATGGTTAGGAGAGTACAAAAGTAACTAAAAACCTACGTGAATTTTGAAGTATATATGAAAAAGTTTGAAAGTTAGGTTAGATAACACTAAATATTAGTCGTTTAAAATATCAGAAATTCTATTATACTCTTTTACTTACGACTTCTTTACTACAGTTTATTTTTATGAACGAGAGAGTAATTAGCATAATTTTAACTGGTACGTCCGACCACTCCATGGGCGTGCTCAAGATTAATTGAAAAATTACTTTGAATAATTGTAAACAATAAATGAATTATTTAAGTGTTATACAGTGTTATGTGTATGTAAACAAAAGTGACCTCTTTTATCACACACTATATTAGAACTGACTGGCCTACATTAAAAAGGGTTTTAAAAAATTCACATTTTTTTTTTTAAATTACAAAAGAGAAAAAGAGTTTTTAAAACCGTCTAAGGTATGTTAAATAGATGAATAAAAATATTAATATAAATCTTACAGCTACTTGTTACAAATCCAAATCAGATTCAGAAGATGAACATTCAGAACCAAGATTTATAATATCTGGCTCGATCATTTTATCAGTAATATTGTCCAGCTTCCACATTTTTCCTCTTCTTTAATAGTGTTATTTACTGCCTTTTCCCAGTTTTCAGGTTTTACTTTATTTACGGCCTCCAAAAACAACTGTTTAACATTATGAATTTTAAAAGTGGTATTTTTTCTTGAAACTTCACTCTTTATCTGTGCCCATACCAGTTCAATCGGGTTTAATTCACAATGATATGGTGGGGATCTAAGTACTGTCATTCCACGATTTTTGGCAATTTCATCAATTTCGTATTTTTTAAATTTTTCCTTACGAAGGGCACACAACGAATAAAGTTCCTTTCTTATAGATCCGGGATGGTACGTAATATTTTTTGAACTCAGCCAATTCTACAAGTCTTTTTTTAACCACTTGGTTGTGGGCAGTCCTTCTATAATTCTGGAGTGATAACTTGCATTATCCATTACTATTACACAGTTCTTAGGAAGAAGATCTATCATTTTTTCGAACCATTCTTGAAAGACATCAGCGTTCATGTCTTCATGGTAGTCACCGGTATGAGTTGATTCAAAAGTTAATAAACCACCTTCAACAAAACCGTCTAAACTGCCAATGTGTACTATTATCAGCCTGCGTCCCTTTCCTGGTGGTGGGTTTAAACCAGTAGATAAGTTATTTACAAAAGCGTGCCTTTGACTTGTAACAGTTTCATCCTGCCAAAATTTATTTGGTGTATGACCCTCGTTGATCCATGTTTCATCAAGATAAAATATTTTTCTTTTTTGGTTTCTCATTTCCTTTATGGTTCTTAGAAAATGTCTTCTCCATATGACAATATCGCTTTTTTCTAATAAAATAGACTTTCTGGGATTCTTTTTCCAGCGGAAGCCTATTTTTTTTAAAAGTTTCCATAACGTACTTCGACTCATTTCTGGGTAATCCTTATCATCTCGAACTGAGACAAGAACTTTATCCAATGTTGGAAATTCTTGTCTAAAGAAGAATTCATGCACTTTCCGTTGAAATCCTTATTTAAAATGATATTCTATTTGAAATTTTGGTTTCCCTGGAGCATTACGTGGCATTTGAAAACTACCACAATTCTCTTCTGTAATAACTCTGTAAATCGTAGATTTCCCAACACCAAGTGTACTGCTAACTAACTCAACGGTCTCATCAACACTTTCACATAAACGTTTGTCTGTAAATGATTTAAAACAATTAAATATTAATGTTTTTTCATTAACTGTTAAAGGACCAATTTTTCGGCGTTTACACGGCACTTCCAAATTTTCCATAACACTAGTATACACAATAAACTGCACCTTGCAACTGAAGTACCTACTTTTAGTGAACTATTAAGAATTTTGAATACGCCACTTGGACCTTCCTACAAAATGGAAAAACACACTATCACATTTTCTGTGAAATAAGTTTAGAAGGTAATTATCTAGTCAATTACTGTCGTAGATTCCTGGAATTAAAGAATTAAATGTTTGATTGTTGAAACCCTTACATCGTGGAATGCACTCATTTCAGATAAAATAAAACGTTTTATTTTATCTAAAGAATTAAACTTTATTTTGCAAATAGGTAGGTATTTATTAAACTTTTATTGGTTATATATAACCAATAAAATAAACATCTTACATTTCTTGCAAATTCATTAGTACCTGTTAACCTCCACCACTCCGACACTGGCAACCTTATTTAGGGATTAGTAATTCTCACAACTATTGTATTCTATTATGCTCCAACCTTTATACCTGGTGGTCATACTCAATTTAAAATTGTTTTCCTATATACTTCTGTAAACTTGTTGACAAATATCTGTTTTTTATTGAGTTACCCGTATCAACAGTTTAGGGATTTGCATACATAATTTATTGTTTTATTACTCTCTCATACATAAAAATACACTATAGCACAAATAGCAAAAAAACAAAAATTGTTTAATATTATAGTCCATCAAACGTTTTATATTCGGTTAATTGTTAGCCCAGGCTGTGGGGGAAAAAGTACTCTCTAATCCAGGAATTTAATTTAATGTAATGTGACCTACGCTAACAAACTGGATATGGATTTTATGAGAAACAATAATCAGATAATTGCAAACAATTTATAGAGCAATTTTGAGAATTATGAACAACAATAAACCATTGAGGGTCATTGAAAACAAATCAAAACGATTAAAAGCAACTCAACTTCAAACTTAAAAGAGAGCAGTCAAAAAAAAACAACAGTGGATGAATGATGAGATTTTGAATTTGATGGAAAAAGACGCAATTTTAAGAACCAAAACGTCTAAATGTATTAAGTTATTAATAAAGAGATAAGGAATAAAATAAGAGCTGCAAAACAAACATACTTCGAAAACAAATGTTTAGAAATTGAAGAGTTACAGGGAAAATATGATTCATTTAATACGTATAAAAAAATAAAAGAACTGACAGGTCAGAACAAAAAATAGGTAAATAACATCGCTGATAGAGACGGAAAACTGATTATTACTAATGAAATCGTAGGCTTCCACGGCCAGAGTCAGAATTATAGTTTATTCGTCTTCCGGGTTTCGACCGTGTCATTTGTGAGTGACCCAAAAGTGGGTTCATCTCGACATTTCGCTACAATTGTATGTAGCTTTTTCAGGAGAACAAAGAAAAAGAAAAAAGAAAACAAAAGAACAGGAAGATGGGTAGTTAGCAACGGTAACTCAGTTACTCAACGCAACCAGAGGCGAATACTTACTATCAAGATGGGCATTTGGTCACAGTAACTCAACTACTCAACGCAGCCAGAGGTGAAAACCAAATGCCAGGACAGGGATTCACGTCCAACAGCTCAGAACACTAACGCGTCGAGAGGCGGGGAGTGAATCCGACGATTACTCCGCTACCGCTCTATTTATAGTCGCGGTGCCTGTCGTGTCGGGACGTATCGGCACACTTCGTGGCGCGAACGTCAAGAAGCGCGCGCTGGCCAATCATGTGGCTGCATCGTGGTGGCGGGACCGGACGGTGGCTCTAGAGTGAGATTCCAGATGGGAGACAAGTAGTATCCTTCCTCTCGATTGATATTATGGGGATTTTTTCGGATCTCTAGAGATTCGCGGATTTTCCTGGAATAAAAGAAGGGGCTCTTAGAAATAATATGGGTTTTTTCGAACAATATGGAATGACCGGTTTCTTGGAAGTGTTCGGCAACTGCAGAATGGGAGAAAAGACCTGATCGAATGCATCTTTGATGCTCTTGAATCCGAGTTTTGACGGAAAGGCCAGGTCGAAGAAGAACATCATGGCTTAGAAATCTGAGAGATTAGTTTAACAGATCCTTTGCATCTCTTTTCCGAGCTGCCATCAACAAAATTACTATAGCCAATTTGATAGCCAACGCTCGATAATCAAGCACGGCCCATGAAGAAGAAGAAGACCTACGTTAAAAAGGGCAACCTCAGGAGCAATCCCCCAGTTCATTCAACAAAAAATTTTTGGTTATTATAAAGTAAGTGTTGTAATGGGTAATTTCTGTATAGATTAGGAAAGTACTCTAGAATACCGGAAATTTAATTTGGGCCGGTATAGGTTTAATTTAATTTATTTGTTATTTCAAATATGACGAATGAAGGTCAAAATTAAAAAACGTAATATTTCTTACGAAATTCCTTTTTTACTTATTTCAAATGTATGACATTCAAGGCTATAAAATTATGAATCGAATAAGCCATAGTAGGCATAGATCACTTAATTTGTTGCTGAGATACGTTAATTAGTTTATCCCAGGCATCCCGCTAAAAAAGTTCCATTCCCTCCAGCTAAACTTCTACATAACCCTGGACCTGAACTTCCTGAGGAGTATTTTGATATTTTAGAATCTTTCCCCATCTACTATCGCAGATAAACTGCGCACCAAAAACGCTAATAAAGAGCCGTTTCCACTGTATGGCTGGTAACCCTTAAGTACCTCACTACATGCTAGGCATACCCACTTCTTCCTTCACTGTGTTAATTATTGGACACATTGCCAATAGAACTTTATCAAAGTAATTTGATAACTACAAGTTTGGAAATAATTGCACACCCACACAATTTTACATCAACACTTATTCATTGTCATAAATGTCACCTTCATAAAACAATTACTCAATAAATAACACACATTTCAAAAATATATCTCTGGAATAAGTATAAATAACTTTTAATAACACAATAATATATTACACCACTTACATTTAACAAACAATCTCACACACATCTCAAATTCATTGGATCAAATCTACCTCCTCAAGAACTTCTCGTTTACTGTCAAACAACTGCAATAATAGTATTGAGTTCTCCATTCAACAATATACAGTAGTTTCAAACATGTTCTACCATCCATCTATTAATAGAGTACCGGCATCATTTGTTTAACTTTGTACCGAGACCTGAAGATGATTTGCATATTGTAGAAAGCGAAACCGGTCGTCGGATAGTTAAATTAAATTGATTGTGAGTAAGTCTGATTTATTATTTTTTTACCTATTTGAAATGGACTCACACAAGCAACAAAGTCATGATTAAAATATGTCAACTTGATGTATATTATGACGATATTATTATTATAAAAAAAATATATTTTGAGTACAAGTTCTAATCGTCTAAAAACATATTAAAAAAAGCTTTGTTCGTGCAATTTCGATTTAAGATAAAAAAACACGCAATATGTGTGTGATAAACAAACTGTTAACTTATTTTTTTATACAAACGAGAGATTTTGTTCTAGATACATCAGATTAGCAGTTTAAACACACCAAGTAATATATACAACTTGTTTCCACGTTTTCACAAATCACATTTTTATATGCTAGTTTATTATGCTTTTTAGCATTAATGTGTTTCCAACTACTGCTAAGCGGAAAGCATTGTAAGATTTTAATCTCTAAGTGTATATGAGGCTCTTTGTAGGTGGCTTTAACTTATTTTCATGATGTTTTTTACACCGAGGAAGGACTACATATTTTGCCGACACCTATTAAAGAGTTATGTTTGTTTTTATAAAAAGAGTGTGGTAGCGAAATGTGTTTTACTTTTACATATTTTTAATAGTACAGTTGCTATTTGTATTAATTTTGCCCTATTTAAATTAAAGGTTTAACTGTTCTGTTTGTCTACTTTCGTTTTCCTTCTTTGGCATAAATTCTCATTGTGTATAGTCCATCCTATATTTTTTCCTCTATCTCTGTATTCTTGAGTTTCTCGGTGTCTGTAGGTTTCTTGCGATCTTCTTGGCCTTTATTCATGCATACGTGATTCTCTTATTTGTAGAAATTGGCATAAGCTCTCGATGTCTTTGTAGTTTTGTAGATTGATGTGATCTTCAAGTGTATCTTTAAAATGTCTTGCAATCAGCTCTACTAATTGTTCGGATAAATAATTTTACTCCAGATATTTTGCGTTGTTGTAGACTTGAGGTGCGTACATTTTCTGTGTGATACCAATCCTCTCATTGTACTTTCCTTGTTTACTTGTAATTGTTGGACTTTTCTCCAGAAATAACTTATAAATTTGCTTTTAAATTTGTGCCAACTGTCAAACTCTTCCTCTTTGCTGTCAAACCATAAGTAGACTTGCCTCATCTTTGAGATAGTTTCTGATCGTTTCTTTTGCTGCTTTAAAATGTCCGATGTATTGTACTTTTTTTTTAATTATTTATAAAGGGCATAAAACTGCTAAAAAATGAGGAGACACGATGAAAAAAAATGCTAAAACTACTGTTCAATAAATGTCTGTTTGAAGGTAAAATACCTAAACAATGGAGAAATGCCAACACAATCTTAATACATAAAAAAGGAGACCGAACAGACTTAAACAACTACCGTCCTATTTCCCTTTTGTCACAACTATATAAAACCTTCACAATAATAATAAACAACCGACTAACCTATAAACTTGATAACTACCAACCAGTGGAACAGGCCGGATTCAGGAAAAGATACAGCACAATCGACCATCTATATGCGCTTAAAATCTTAATTGAGAAAACCAATGAATACAACCTTCCGCTGTACTTAGCATTCGTAGATTATGAAAAGGCTTTCGACAGCATTGAACACTGGGCAATGAATCAATTGATACATGATATTTACCAAAACGCAACCATGACCGTAATTCTGGACGACAAATTAATAATAGATAATATAAAAGTTAAACGAGGAGTCCGACAAGGCGATATAATTTCACCTAAACTGTTTACCTTGACCCTCGAAGACATAATAAAATCAACAGATTGGGAAAACAGAGGAATATGTATTAACGGAAAATACCTAAATCATCTTAGATATGCGGATGATATACTCCTGATCTCCTCGGAACGACAAGAACTGGAATTAATGCAAACAAGGACAAACATGGAAGACCAAGAGGCAATAAAAAGAAAAACAGAAAAAATAGAACAGGTAAATGAGTATATCTATCTAGGACAAGCAATCAGAGCTAACAGAGAAAATCAAACAGCCGAAATATCGAGACGAGTAAGAATGGGATGGGCAGCGTTCGGCAAATTTTCTTACGTTCTAAAATATCAAACAATCCCTCTATACTTACGAAGCAAGGTATATAACTCCTGTATAATACCGGTGCTCACCTACGGAGCACAGACATGGACATTTACACAGGCCAATTTGGATAGGATAAGGAAGGCACAAAGAGCGATGGAGAGGCAAATGTTGGGTGTATCACTTAGAGATAAAAAACGTAACCAATGGATCGGAACTAGAACAAAGACAGTAGACGCGATAGAACAAGCAGCAAAACTGAAATGGAAATGGGCTGGACACAATGAACGTCTCCAGGACGGACGATGGAACAATGCCATCGGAAAGTGGCGTCCATACAATGCAAAGAGATCAAGAGGCAGACCACAGATGAGGTGGAAGGATGACAGGAAACAAGGAGGTCCTACATGGCAGAGAACAGCTCAAGATATAGAAAGATGGAGAGAACTGGGGGAGACCTATATCCAACAATGGAAGGATAGAGAATAGGTTCAAATAAAAATGAAGGACCCTGGATGTAATTTTCTTACATCCCCAGCAAACCATATTTCCCTTCATTTTTCTTTCTATTTCCCGCATGTCTTCTTATAACGCGTTTTCAAATTTGGTTTTTAAGTTGTCTAGTTCCTTTCTCTGGCAATTTTGTATATCCTTCATTTTATTTTCATTCATTTATTATATATTTATTTTCATTTTATTCTGAATTTTCATTTCTTGTTCTTTTATTTCGGTCTTCATCATTGTTAAACATCCTTTTATTTTCTTTTCATACTTTTTTCTATGCGTTCCTCCATTCTTTGTTGTTCTCTTCTATGGCTTGTTTTGTTTTCTTTTGATTTTCTTACGTTGTTCTTTTTGTTTCAGTCATTATATGTTTTGTTTCCTGTTGATTTCTATTAAATTTCTTTGATATTTTATTCATTGTTTGTGATTGTATTTACAACACTTGTAAGAATTTATCTATTCCTGAATTGCTTATAAAGAGGAAAAAGCAGAAGAAGATGTTAAAATCGTTAAAAAATAAACTTAGATCAAAATTTTTTTTAGGAATTATTATACTTGTAATTGAACATAATATACTTCATAAGTTCAATAAAATATAAAAATATAAAACAGGATTTCTCAAACAAAACTTCTGTTACATAAATTTATTTGTCTTGTTAAAATTGGAGTTGCTTAGTAATGTTCAAAAAGCAGACGTTTTACAATAAGATAAACAGAAAATAAAGTAATTTAGAGTTAAAAATACGTACAAAGTTTACAAACACCAATAATGCGAAGTTGTACCGTGCAGACTCTAAATTGGCTGTTCAGGTTGTTGCCGTAACTTGCATTAAATTTCTGCTCAAAGATCACGGCTTCCCCCGACATTATACACACTTGTGCTGGTTAAGTTTTCGAATTTTAGCATATACGCATTATTGAACAGTTTGGTAGGTATTGAACCCATCTGCTTCGCGTCATATAAACTCGACGAACGGATCAAACTTTTTGGAAAGGGGATTTTACTGCGGCTTAGAAGGGGAATTCAAAGAATATATAAAGGTTTTGGGTTATTGCGAAACAATAAAGTTGCACTAATGGCTTTTTTAAACTTTGAATAGATTTGCATGCTGTAATAGTTTATTTCGATAAGCGGAGAAATGAACTATTTTGTTAGTAATAGATATTCATCTTGATGTAACACTGATCAACTAAATTTTCTTAACTCTCTCAAAAAATGCGTTTCTGTGACCTGGTCACAGTAATTATTGATTCCTTTAAAAAATGTTTATTTCCAGTGCCTAAATTTATGGCTGTATTAAAAAGGCTTAATTTTGGTATAAACGCTCTGTTTTCTCATCTTCACGTCACTTCACTTCAAGGTCACAATTTAAGATCTACATTTTAAAATTTAGGAAGGTAATAAATACAAAAATAAGATATAATAAATAAGATAACAAACTAAAAGATATTTCTGTTGACAGGAATGTAACAAATTTTATTAAGGAACTTTTAGCTAATGGTATAAAGGTTTCTCCAGGTGCTGCCCTGGATTATTTATAACCCAAGAGTTTCTCCAAGACGGTAGTTCCAAAAAGACTGGGGACTTCACAGAATTATGTCCAGCAGCAAAAGTACCCTTTTTTTATACTCTATTTGCTTTTTTTTTTCTTGAGAGTGGATATTTTTTAAAAACCTACACGGTTTACCCATCCCTATTGATGACTGGTGTATTGGATTCAGGGAAGAGATATATGTCCGAGCCCATTTCCCCCATAAGTAGGTCCTGCAAATGGATGCTTTTTTGTTATCCTGCCTACATACCAACTAAAAATGTCATCTTCTCTTCCTTAGGGAAACCTCTAACCAGCACTAAATCCTACAGACCAATCTCACTCCTGAACACACTAGATAAAGTCTACGAGAGGATTGTTAAAGAAAAACTCGTAGAATTTCTAGTCACCAACAACATCATCCCAAAATTCCAGTTTGGGTCAGAGTTGATAACTCCGCATAAAACGCATTGGCTGAAGCAGCAACTTCTGTTTTCAGAGCACTTAATGAAAAGGCTAAATTGATATTGGTATATTCTTGGTGATCCAGAAGGCCTTCTATCAGGTCTTCTGGCATGCAGGTCTGATCAAAAAGCTCCACTTTGCTGGATTGTCAACTACATTTCTAAGAACCATCCACTTATATCTCTCTAATCGGCCCATAAGTGTTAAAATTGGCAACCAACATTCTACTTCCTTGTACTGCTCGCCTCAGGCACGGTAGATGGAACCATAAGGAGTCGCTCTGCATTCAGTTGGTCTTTAACTTGACAGAGTTGTGCAATAAATGGAGAGTTACGCTTAACCCTACCAAAACATAAGTCATTCTCTTCAGATACCCAAGTACCAGGGTTGATGAGGATGGTTACCAGTTAGAGCTCTACGGATCTAGATTGCCTTTCCAGAGTTTAGTCCCCTATTTGATCTGGAAACTAAATCAACCAGAAGATCTCTAATACCAAGAAGGCTGGTGCTGTAGATCCTGTCTAGACCAGAACGAATTTTTGGCTATCGTACACCTATACATATATGAAATTAAGTAAGTGAAATGCTCCATGACGCTCTGCCATTCAAGCTTGCACAACAGCCAATGCTCAATTTTGTGTAAAAAATGTTGTAGCGTCTACCAATGCATAAATCTTGATTGCATATTACGCTGGCTTATTGGCTATATACTGCCAAAATTTTCTTCGGCCACTGAACACTTCCCGGAACATTTTATCTATATTCACAAAGAATCCAGGAGAGTATACCGATTAACAGTTATTGACAAACATTTTATATATTTCTCGAATGGGTGCAAGATTGTCAACTGCCGAATTTTCTTGCCTTTTAGTGGCATCGTCAAATCTTACAGCTTAAATTATTAAGTGAAATTTTTTTTGGACATAGTAGCTCCAAAAAATCTGGAGCTGCCTGCATTTTCTCGTAGTCAATAGCAGGATAATCCATACGGCAAGTACAAAACACTCTGGTCATATCCAGTTTTTGATTTGTATATTTTACAATATTATTGATCATGGGATCCGAGAAAACCAATTTCCAGCATTCTAATATAATTTTGGCGCCTTTAGCTTTTGATTTTACCCCAGGTAAGTTCGTAACAATATTACAAGTTTTGGTCTTACCTTTGGGAGTGTGTTTCTTATGTTTCAACCATGGTGTTTTATCTTTGCCATAAAATTTTGGATAACCATCGCCTTGGCCGTTTTTTTCCATGGCATCTTCAGGATCACTTGGTAGATCTTGTGTGGACTGCTCTAAAAAGCAGAGTTTCTGGAATCTAAATCAACCAGAAGGTCTCTTATGCCAAAAAGGCTGGTTCTGCGTATCCCTGTCTAGACCAGAACGAATTTTTGGCTATCGTACACCTATACATATATGAAATTAAGTAGGTGAAATGCTCCATGATGCTCTGTCATTAAAGCCTGCACAACAGTCAATGCTCAATTTTGGGCAATACCATTGGCTGTCATTATGGCGACACTTACTGCCATCTCCTCTCGACAGTTGACTGTCTTACGTTTTGTACTCCAAAAGCGGATAGCGGCTATAAGGCTCACTACATTTTCAAAGTACTCCCTTCTCTTATCTAGATCTTATCTTTGTCGTTAATCCGGCTGATGTTTCCCTTCTTCTTCCGCAGAGTAATAAAAATATTATAAACTGATAGGATTACAAATAAAGAAGTACTGGAGAGGGTTGGTAAAGAAACAGAACCAATCACCATTATACAAAGGAGAAAACTGGAATAACTACTTTACGTGATGAGGGGGCCAAAATAGAAAATTTTTGATTCTTTGCTGAATTGTTCAGAGTAACAAGTTCAAAAATAAAAATAGCTGTTATAACTTCCAAACTCCATAAGATGTCCACTTAAATAAGAAGGATTAGAGTCATATTATAATTATTAATAGACCCAAATTTTAATTTTTTTTAACAAATAAATAAAATAAATTAAACTTTACCTTTCCCTTTCCCAACTGTACGCTCGTCCTGAAGACAGCGTGCAGACAATTACACACATCCCGATTTTTGGAGGCGTGTCCCAATCTAATCGTTCTTTTGCCAGAAATTGGTTTCTTTTCGGTAGGGTTAATATTATGTCTTCGTCGAATCGGTAGGCCAATATTGATATTTGATCAATAAACGTACAATGGGTAATACCAAAGTCGACGTACTAGAGCGTCGTCAAACAGCCAATAAAAGTTATTGCCTGTTTTATACGTTTTTTCGCGGTGGCGGAATTTTAATATCTAGTTTGATTTTAAGGTTTGCAGAACAAAACGACCATCTTTGAATACTGTTTATTTTTACGGTTTTCGATAAAAAAAACTTTTTGGTAACATGCTTCGATTATAGTTGTAGTAAATACTAAAAATATACAATACAAAAATAAATATTGTTCTGGAGCTATTTTCTTGTAGAATCTTACTGCAATTACTGTTTTTATTTGGAAAAGGCCACAATTTAAGTTTAAAATAAGTATATTTTTAACAGTTCTGATTCAGTTAGGCTGATTTGAGTATTTTTTTTGAGACATACAGTCGAATTGGAAATATGCGGTTTAGATTCGTCCACAATGTTTTTAGTTTTTCGCTCTTTAACTGGTTAAAAATACACTTCTTCAATACCTTTTTCGTTTCGATGAGGCTAAGTTATTATTTGCTGAAATGAATGTACTTGTTGAATGTCGGTTTCCACATAAGAAATCTTATATTTAACTCTACATAAAGTGCAGCAACATAGCAATAGAAGTAAAGTGGTTATTAGGCTTTCTTTTTTCGTTTTAGGACTGCTATACTCAAAATCGCTGCTTTCATCACCAGAAAATTCTGGCTCGAACTCCGATTCAGACGGGCTGAAACAATTTTTCGCTCTGTCTTCATTTGATGGTCTTTGAAGTGTGTTCGGAAATAAACTAAATGTGAAAAAATAAAAAAAAATATGTTCGAAGGTACGAAACACATCTAGTATCTCAGCATCATTTACCTACTAGTTTTCTTTATATATTTCATATATGTGTCTCTACTAATAAAGCTAAATATGTAAGTAATTAAAACTGGGCCTAAAACTACTTGTACATAATTTAAACCCGCGTTTAAGCATATTGAAGCCATTCACGCATATATTTCCCTTCCAACCAAACTTACGATTAATTTTAAGGGTCGCCGGTTCCAATAATGTTAGTTATTCTCCCTTGCTTTCACACACGTTTTCCTTTTAATATGGGGTGAACTACAGTATTAATATTATTAGTGTTATTAGTAAAATATTTACATAAATGTATTTTTTTTAGGAAAAATTTGTAATACTAAATAAAGTGGAAAATAATTTCATTTAAAATTATATTTAAGTGTTAGTATCTTTGGTACATCTAGCAGGTACTTCTGCTTATTAGATAAAGGTAAACTGAGCGCGAATTAGAAGTTACAAAAACTTTAAATCTGAAATGAAAAAATTCATAGAAGAAAAAAGCTTTTATTTTTTTACTCATTTTATTATATCATCATTTGTCTTACCTTTATCCCTATGTAAGTTGAGCTTTTCCATATCAGTCACCTCAGGAACTTATAAATAAAAAATGTTTTGTATTGAGTGAACATAAAACTACTAATTCATCAAGGGAAAGATTTTGGTCAGGCTGGTATATGTCATTTATTTTTTCTTCTTCTTCTTCAAGTGCCCTGTCCGTTGCGAACGTTGGCTATTAACATGGCAATTTTGATCTTGTTTGCGGCGCTTCTGAATAGTTCGACCGATGTGAGCCCGAACCACTTCCGCAGATTTTGGAGCCACGAGTGTCTTCTCCTGCCTGGCCCTCGCTTACTGTCTATTTTTCCCTGGACAATCAATTGTAGCAGACGGTACTTATCGTGTCTCAATATGTGGCCTAGATATTATTTTTTGAATAAACTAATTTAACAATTGGCGACATTTGTAAAGCTTGTCCTCTATTTATCTTCTCCTATCTCGGGATTTTTGGGAAAGCGCAGACACCGAAGAATTAACAAAAAAACGGTATCTACTCATATTTACTGCAAAATACTTTACATTAAAATACAATAATATAATCATATATCATATCAACATGAAAAAATATACAAATGGACATCTGAGGAAATCAAAAATAGTGAATTTAATAAAAATATAGTGCATGCATTAAATCAAGTTAGCCCAACCAAACCAAAAACAACATACAATGAATTAGACAAAGAAATATTACAACAAACAGAAAGAAGGAAGATCTTAAATAAATATAACAAAAGGGGAACCAGCGAATATAGAGAATTTAATAGGCAGATTAGAAAAGGAATCAGACAACAAAAAAGAAAAGAAAACGAAAAATTAATAACAACAAATATTGAAAAAAATAAGAGTATGAAATGCCTCAGACCGACACTAGGACGACGTCAGATGATATCATTAATGGGAAAAGACGAAAATAAAATCATACCTAGAGAAAACATACTGACACGAATAGAAGAATTTTACATAGAACTTTACAGAACACATCAACAAGATGATGAGATGAGACCAGCACGGAAATTAATAAAAAATGTTGGATTAAAAATAATGCCAAAGGTAACAATTTCAGAGGTAACTACAGCATTAGAAAACATGAAGAGAAATAAAGCTGCAGGAGAAGATATTATTACCACAGATATGATATTACAAGAAGGTAAGAAACTAATTGCAATGGTAACTAAGCTTGTGGACAGTTGTTTACATCAGGGCAAAGTCCCTAAGAGCTGGAACAACTTTAAAGTAATCTTATTACACAAGAAAGGTGATAGTCGAAAATTGGAAAACTACAGACCCATCAGCCTACTGTCACACCTGTTTAAAATACTCACCAACGGCATAACTACTCTATTAACCAGGAAATTAGACGAATACCAACCACATGAACAGGCAGGTTTTAGAAAAAGCTATTCAACTTCCGATCACCTGTTAACCACAAAAATATTAATAGAAAAATGTAACGAATACAAGTTTCCAGTTTTCCTAGCATTAGTAGACTACGAAAAAGCTTTCGATACCATATAACACACGGCCGTAATAAACGCAATGCAAAATTGTAGAATAGACAGCAGGTATATTAACTTAATAAAAGAAACTATGAACCAAGCTACAGCTACATACTACCTAAATGAAACTGAACACACGAACCCTGTACCATTAAACAGGGGAGTCAAACAGGGAGATACTTGATCACCCAAACTGTTCACCTTAGTTTTGGAGGACGTTTTTAAAAACCTAAATTGGAAATATAAGGGAATAGATATCAATGGCCGCGACCTCAGTAATCTACGATTTACCGATGACATAATCCTGATAGCTACTGACCTACAAGAAATGCAAACCATGCTTTTAGAACTACATACCGAATCTTCTAAAATAGGACTGAAAATGAATTTAAATAAAACAAAAGTCATGCACTCCGAAGACACCGTGACAATAATAAACGATAAAGTTATAGAAAAAGTTAAAGAATATATATACCTAGGACAAAAAATAATCCTAAATAGGGAAATTCAAACTGAAGAAATAAAAAGAAGAAGAAAGTTAGCTTGGGCAGCATTCGGTAAACTGAACTATATACTCAGAAATCAACAAATTCAATTACATCTTAGATCTAAAGTTTTTAATGCATGCATTATTCCGATATTAACTTATGCGGCACAAACGTGGACAATCACAAAAAAGAATATGAATATACTTAGAGTCACTCAACACCCGATGGAAAGAGCAATGCTAGGTATATCACTTAAGGACAAGAAAACAAACACATGGATAAGACAGAAAACCAAAGTCACCGATGTGGTGCAAAAATCATTAAAGTTGAAATGGGAATACGCTGAATATGTAGCTAGGAGCGATCTAAACAATTGGCACAGATCAATTTTAACCTGGAGACGATACCAACACAAAAGACCCAGAGACAGACCTCCTATGAGATGGACAGATGATCTGAAAAGGACTGCCGGAAAAAAATTGGCTACAAGTAGCGTACAATAAAACACAATGGAAAGGAAGACTTGAAGAGGCTTATGTTCAGATGTGGACGTGAATGTCTAGACGAAGAATCATATATCAATATAATAACAATAATCTTGCGTTCTGTTGGTTTTCCATGACTCCATCTGTAAGAGTAGCCAAAAAAATTATGTTATTCTTCGATAATAAGTGGTTTCCAATTTGTTACTCTAGATCTTTCTGTAACACCTGATAGAAATAACTGTTCAGCATACAGATTCGTTTCTGTCACTATCAGCACAAAAAGTTTCATCCGGCAGAAGATGAAAGTAATCAAAAGGTGTCGTACTTTGTAGTGGCTCTACCAACAAGTTGCAACATCTAATAAACTCAAATTGTTCCATTTCATCATGACTATTTTGCCATTCATGTGTATTTGAATTTCCTGCATTTAGATTTAAATTTTCATTGGGTTCTTCCCCATAACCTGCATTTGAATTTAAATTTTCATTCTGTTCCTTCTTCTTTTGCATGGCTTGCACAATATCCGAAATATCGTTGTCACCTACAAGAATACAAATTTGACACTTTTTAAACTCATTTGTTTCCCACTTACCAAACTTATCCCCATCCTCATCGTCTGTAGATGGAATATATTCTTCTTTCGATGAAATATTTTCATCTTCACTGTCTGATTGTGTTAAAAAGTATTTAAGTTCTTCTTCTGTTAACTTTTTGGGGTTTTTTACTGAATTTTTTTACGTTTTGGCTGAGAACAACCTGGCTCTGGGTTCTCCATCATTTCAATAGTCAAACACGTGTCAGAATAAAAGGAAACAAGAAAAGTGACAACTTTGGCATAAATTTCCTTTATTGATGCTACTATTAGATGCTGATGTAGCAAATAAGTGCACAGCTCTTGTGCTAATAAAATATCACACTATAAATAGAAGTCATGTTTATAGCGCGAATCCGCGCCTTACGCAATGAACCTGTTAAAGATACATTTATAGGCACACAAAATTTTCATGTCAAATATCTTATCTATGAAATATTCTAATTTAACCGAAGTTTTCATTTGCTATAACTGGTATAGACTATGCAGATCCTTTTACTACCCTTAACAAAAAGATGCCCTGCCATACGCCTTTTTTATCAAATTTAAAAAGATGTACAGTTGCGGTCACGGAATAGTTTACACCTTACTTTTTATATTGTAATACTGTAAAATTGCAGTGTCGTACGGATTTGATAAATGTCAAAGTCAAAAAATTTCAAAACGTCAATGCTTTCGCGAGTGTTCAACAATAAAATAAAAGTATATTAAACTCTTCCAAAATGGTTAGAATACATTTGAATTATGCGCAAAAAGCAAGAGCAATTGCCAAACTCGAAGAAGGTTGGTCACTAAGGCAAGTTGCTGCTGATTTGAACGTGAGTCATATGTGCATATGGAAGATTAAACAAAGATGGGATAATTTTCACTCTATAGCACGTTTGGGCGGTTCAGGAGGGCAGAAGATTTCCACAGATCAACAGGATGAGATGTTAGTAGATTATTTGAGAGAATCTCCTTTTGCCACAGCTCAAAAGGCAAGAGAAGAGGCAACGTTTCCAGGCAGTATTCGCACTGCACGTCGAAGAATTAAAGCAAGTGGACTGCTAAATTGTGTAGCTGCACGGAAACCTTTTTTGACTGAGGATCACAAGAGGAGACGAGTTGAATTTTGTAATGAATTTATAAACCGCGATGAGAATTTTTGGTCTAGGGTTGTATTTTCCGATGAAAAAGTATTTCAGTCGTATAATAATGGTCGAATAAGAGTTTATAGGCCGAGAAATCATAGGTATGATGAACAGTATACGCACCATTTAAGAAATAGTGGAGGATTCTCTGTCAACGTATGGGGATGGATAAGTGCCGAAGGCCCGGGCGTTTGTTATCATGTAGAGGAGAAGTTAACAGGATTATATTACAAACATATTATTGAGCACACAATGTTGCCATCGGTGATCCAGAGATTCCCCAACAACGACTTTATCTTCCAACATGACAATTGCCCGGTGCATACGAGTAGAATTGTTCGAGAATGGCTAGAAGAAACTGATGTTAATGTTCTTCCGTGGCCTTCCCGTAGTGCAGACTTTAACCCCGTCGAAAATGTGTGGGCAGAGTTAACAAAGAAACTAAATGAAAGAAACCTTAGACCACGGAATAGAATTGAATTATGGGAAGCAATTGAGCAGGCATGGGAAGAGATTGTTAACTATAACATGAGGGGATTGGTGCTACCTATGAACAGAAGACTGCAAAATTGTATTGACAAGAATGGGGCTTCCACCAAATATTAATTATTATTTATCATTGTTTATCGTTATTTAATATAAAATAGATTTGCATTGATAAAATAAAATGCATATTAAAAAAAAAGACTTCTTTATTTTCGTTTCTTTTATTAAGATCATAATACATTTTATTCAAAAAACTGTTTTCTATATTTTTCATTTTGTAAAATATTTTGGTATTTTAATTTTAATCTACCTATTCTAGCTAGTACACCACTGGCAACGTCACTTTGACGTAAAAGGTGCGTTTAAACGAAGTAAAAATTAAAAAAATGGGCTCCTAGATACGTGAACCTGTAAACTATTCCGTGACCGCAACTGTACCTCTAGACTTTGTATACCTAGTACTATTTTTGTTTCGACAACGTTAGCAGTTATACCGAAGTAAAGCAATTAGAACATTTTTTGCAAAAAATATAATTTTATTAAAAAATCTACGAGCTAGCTTCAAATAGAATGGATTTTTATTCCTCCTTATAGGCCCAATCACAGGGTCTGTGAAAGTAGCAGTTAATCATAAAGTACTTAGTTAATTATTAGTAAGAATGCTAGGGTTTCCCAATTCGGACGTCCTGTTTTTGAAATGTCATAGCTACCATTTTGAAAATGGTAAAACTGTCACTTGTTGACGTTTGTATTTAGTATACTCTAACAAATTACCATTGCAATATATACGCTTAAACAACGTTTGGAAATTATCCTAAAATTTTATGCTAATAATCGTTCTTTTGTGAATACCTATCGTGCATTACGTGAAGGTTATGGACCAAATCATCGTCCTAATGTACGTGTAATTCGTCGAATCGTCAAAAAGTTTGAATGAGAATTTATTCTGCACGATACGAAACCACCGACTAGACGCCAAAATGCAAGAACTCAGAAAAATATTGCTGGTGTAAATGTCAGTGTAACGGCCAATGCAAATGTGTCGTTCATAAGAACTTGGACTCCCCGCAATGACAACTTGACGAGTTCTGAGAAAATATTTAGGCCTTTACCCTTACAAGATTGTTCTGACTCAAGAACTGAAGCCACTTGACCATCATAAGCGTCGTTTTTTCGCTGATTGGGCTGTAGACAAACTCGAAAATGCTGGCGATTTTTTCAAAAAATAATCTTTTCTGATAAAGCTCATTTTTGGTTAAACGTCTTTGTGAATAACCAAAATTGTGGTTTTTGAAGTGAAAATAATCCACATGAGATACTTGGGAAGCCTTAGCATACAGAAAAAGTCACTGTATGGTGCGGTTTATCGCATGGTGGCAGCATCGGACCTTAGTTTGTCGAACATGGTGAAACAGTCAACGGTGAAAGGTATCGAACGATAATAACGGATTTTTTTGTGGCTTCAGTTGAATGAAATGGTTTTGGATGGCATGTTTTTCCCAACAGGATGGTGCTACATGTCACATTACATCACCAACCATTGATTTATTAAAGGAAAAGTTCCCGGAAACATTGATTTCTCTTCCATAGATCCCAGGAGCATTCAGCAACTTTGACCAGATGTTTGGCCTCCAAGAAGCTACGATTTAACACCGTTGGATTATTTTTTATAGGGCTGTGTTAAGTCATTGGTCTATGTGAACAAACCACAATCTATTAAAGACTTGAAAAGTAACATAGAGCACACCATTCGTGAGATTAATGCGGATATTTTGCATAAAGTAACGGAAAATTGTGTTCATCGGATTTGCTCCTGCAAACGTAGTCACGGTGGACATTTGAAGGATGTGTTATTCGGAACGTAATTGTTATCTATTATATTTTGCAATAATTTTTTTTGATTTATAGCCATTTTTACCGTTTTCGTTAAAAAAAACATCAGGACATTCTTATCTGGAGACCTCATAGTAATTCACAACAATTACTACCTTACATAATTATATTAAATTTTTTTGCAGCCTTTTGGTGCTAATAACATTTCCTACATAAACAAATCGAAGCACTGATATTTTAAATTCTTTAAAACTGATTTCTTTTTCTTTATCTTCTATCAGTATAATCTTAAAAACAATGTGCAGACACCAAAAATATTTTTACAATTAAAAGTAATTTGCTATAAATATTGTCTTAAGTTTTATGAGCTAGACTGATAATATTGTGGATACAAAGTTTGTCAAGCTGGCTAAAGCCCTTCCAAAGTAGAGGGCTACCTTGAACCCCGACATTAATTAATTAAAGCCAAGCGGCTAAAATGTGTTGAGTTGGCAAAGAGCATCTGATCCTAAAGTAAATCACGAATCGATGTCAAAAGTTTGCATCGGTTCCAAACAATCAAAACATTTATTGGTGTCTGTGAACGAGTAATTTTCAATGCAAAACCATCATGATTTGAACCAGCGCAAATTTGAATTTGTTGCTTTCCAATCTCCAATAGTGTTCGGATGCGCTTATTTGAGATTAAATGCAGCCAGTAATAAAGGAAAATGAACTGTTCATTGTCCGGAAACAATAGCGTAAGAATGAAGTTTGCAACGGCGGTCGGACGTTGGTGTAAATGACAATGGAATAAACATGCAAACGAACGGATGGATTGTATTTGTTGTGATGGCAAGTTTAAGTGTTTATCTAATTTGACATTAATCTAATCGTTTAGGTAATTTAAATATTAATTGGACACTATAACTGGTCCGTATTCTTGATTTATCAATAGTCAATAATATTAAATATTTTAAAGTAAATCACATAATATAATTTCCCCATAAACACTAATCTGATCATCGATACGGAGTAGCTTTTATCATAAGCAACACTATTAAAAAATCAGTGTTGGGTGTGATTCAAATCTCAGAAAGAATAATAATGCTAAAAATTCAAGCACGGAACTGTAATATTAATATGATCCAAGTTTACGCTCCCACTGGTGATAAGACCGAAGATGAGATCGAAAACTTTTATTTAGAATTGCACAATACAATCAAGTTAACAAAATCTAGAGATATTACTTACATTTTAGGAGATTTTAATGCAAAAATTGGAGTAGGTACAGTTGAAAATATAGTTGGACAGTTCGGACTAGGAACTAGAAACGAGAGAGGAGAAAGGCTCATAGAATTCTGCCAAGAAAAGAATATGGTAATTGCCAATACTTGGTTTCAGCTTCCTAAAAGAAGACTATATACATGGACGTCTCCTTCACATACAGAAAACCACATTGTCAGAAACCAGATACACTTTATACTCGTAAATAGCAGATATAAAAACTCTATAACCTCAGTTAAAACTTATCCTGGAGCAGATGTTAACTCAGACCACAATCCGCTAGTGGCTGACGTGAAAATAAAATTAAAAAGAATTGAACTCAGAAAACAACAACCAAAAATTAACGTAAGAATGCTACAAAACGAAGAAATAAAAAACGAAATAAAAAATAATGTGAATGTTAATATACAAAAAACACTAACTGACAACAAACAAATTATGGATGTAAATAAAAAGTGGTTTAATATAAAAAACACATTACTGAAACCAGCTCAAGAAAGTTTAATAGAACATAAATCAGAGGCTAAAAAACACTGGATGACAGAAGAAATACTATTACTGATGGAAGAAAGAAGGAAATATAAAGGAAAAGATCTACAGAAGTATAAAGAAATACAACGAATAATTAAGGAAAAAATCAAAACAGCTAAGGAAATCTATTTGATGAAGCAATGTAAAGAGATAGAAGAACTAGAAACAAAATATGATATGAGAAATATGCACAAAAAAATTAAAGAAGTGACTGGAATGGGTCGAAATAGACAGCAAGGACACATAAAAGACAAAAAAGGAGTACAACTAGTAGATTTACCAGAGAAGTTAAGGCGATGGGAGGAGTACGTTAGAGAACTTTTCCATTATGAAAGAGGTGAAATGCAGAAAATACAAGAATTAAATCCTTTAGAGATACAGAAGATCACGATAAATGAAATCAAATATGCTATCAAAAACTCTAAAGACAATAAGGCAGCTGGATTAGATGAAATACCAGTAGAACTCTTAAAACTAGTGGAAGAGGACAACTTAGAAGTATTGGCAGATTTATTCAACACTGTGTACGATACGGGAATAATACCACAGGAGTGGCTAAAGTCAGCATTTATAACCATCCCTAAAAAACAAGCAGCAAAAGAGTGCTCTGATTATCGAACACTGAGCCTCATGAGTCATACTTTAAAAGTTCTGCTAAAAATAATACATAAGCGAATATACGAAATACTAGAGGAAGATATTAGCGGCAGTTCGGGTTCCGAAATGGAATGGGTACTCGACAATGACTATTTGCCATCAACATATTAATTCAGCGATGTCGGGATATAAATGTTGATCTACACTTGTGCTTCGTTGACTACGAAAAAGCTTTCGATAAAGTAAGACATGAAAAATTAATATCAATACTTATGACCAAGCGCATTGACAGTCAAATCATAAATATAGTGCAAACATTATATTGGAACCAAAGTGCCATAGTTCAAATTGATGGGCAACACTCAGAAGAAATGAGGATCTGTAGAGGAGTTAGACAGGGATGTGTGTTATCACCACTTTTGTTTAACTTATATTCTGAAGAAATTTTCCAAAACACGCTCAATAATATCGAAGCGGGAGTCACCGTTAACGGAAAATTAATTAATAATTTAAGATATGCAGACGACACTGTGATCATAGCAACGAGTATAGAGGATCTACAACATCTTATCGAAAGCTTGAGTATAAATAGTGCTGAGATGGGAATTACTATAAAAGCTAAAAAAACGAAGTACATGCTGATTACAAAAAGGCCACAAAATATACATCACCTATTGACAATAAATCGTAACGTGGTAGAACAAGTAGAAAAATATCAGTATTTGGGAACTTTGATCAGTGAAACCAATGATCATACTGTAGAAATAAACAGACGAATAGAGATTGCCAGATCAGCATTTATACGAATGAAGCCACTCCTAACGTGCAAAAATCTAAATTTGGAGATCAGACTACGTACCATTCGCTATATATTTTCAATATTATTATATGAAGCTGAGACTTGGACATTAAACAAATGTAATTTAAAAAGAATCGAGGCCTTCGAACTCTGGTTATACCGCAGAGTATTGAAAATATCATGGACTGATAGAATTACAAATAAAGAAGTACTGGAGAGGGTTGGCAAAGAAACAGGACTAATCACCACTATACAAACCAGAAAACTGGAATACCTAGGCCACGTGATGAGGGGACCAAAATATGAAATTTTGAGACTGATAATACAGGGAAAGATTCAAGGAAGAAGATCTGTTGGCCGAAGGCAGAACTCATGGTTAAAGAATCTACGTGATTGGTACCTATGCAGATCGATTGATTTGTTTAGAGCAGCAAGTTCTAAAATAAAAATAGCCATTATGATTGCCAACCTCCGTAGGGAGACGGCACTCTAAGAAGAAGATAAACACTAATGAGAAATCAACTTTTCCAATTCACCAGACATGGAAAATAAAATCAGCTGACTGGGATGTATATCGAACATTGATAGAAGAACAAACAAACAAATCTAGTTTAATCAATAACGCAACCCAAAATTATTATTTCTCGAGCAACAATCGCAGTGGGAAAAACAAATTTGAGTCAAAGACAGCCATCTCTTGGTGGGAATGGTTTTTAATGGTAAGAAAGCAAAACCTTTTAAAATTTAAAAATCTTAGAGCTCACAGCAGACAATTAATCAAAAAAACAAAACGAAAAAGTTGGAAAAAGTACGTTTCTTCAATAAATTCTTCCACTCCCTTAGGCAACGTATGGAACAAAGTCCGCAGAATAAAAGGGACAAAATACTTTCGAGGTATAGATACTCTTTCATACAATAACCAAACGTATTCAAACAACGAAGATATTCCAGAAATACTAGCATATATGTATGAACTTAATTTTAGTGATTCCAATTATAGCCTTTCATTTCTAGAACACAAAAAACTAACGAAGTCTTCAAATATACAAATCACAAAGAGCGACAATCCAATAATCAAACCAGTAAGTCTTCAGGAATTAGAATTTTGTTAAAGTGCTAGAAATTCGAGTGCAGGACCTGATGATATCCACCCTCTTCTTTTACAAAATCTTCCTCTGAATGCAAAACTAATATTAGTTGATATTGTTCACCATGACTTTTTTGATCTATGTTCGCAAGCAACTATAATTTTAATCCTTAAATATAATAAACTAAAAGACGATCCAAATTCCTATCATTCAGTATCACTTACGTATTGTACCTGCCACTAACTTTTCGAAAAAATTCTTAATTATCGTCGTAAATGGCACCTCAAAAACAATATCCTAATAAGTATCAGACAAAGTGTATTTCGTACGGGTAGATCCACAACAGACAATCTAATAACACTTAAATCAAGTATACATGGATTCTTTCTGCATAAGCAAAAACTTATTGGCGTATTTTTTGACATAAGAAAAGCGTTTGATACAACAACAACAAAGAGACATCTTATACTAAAAACACTTCAAGAATGGGATGTCCAAGGGCATAAGTTGTACTTTATTAAAAATTTTCTAGAAACACAAACTTTTAGAGCTAGAACCAATCGATTTACATCTTCTAGACGATGACTTCAAAACGGCACTCCACAAGGATCTACTCTAAGTCCTACTCTCTTTCTAATTGCAATAAATAGTATTATACATCAAACAAAACTACCTGTATTTGCTAGCCCTACTTGGGATCTTACTGCCAACAAACTCAAGGAATGTCTAAATCAAGTAGGATCCAAACTGATCTTACCAAGTAATAGAAATCACCAAGTCATCATCAACTGACTCCGAATAGGGCATACTTTCCTTGCCCACAAGCATATCTTCAACCAGGAGGCTGCTCCAATGTGTACCAAGTGCAACACTTAGTTGTCAGTGAAATATATAATTGTCGAGTGTCAAAATCGCGTTTGCCAAACTTAGAGTCTTTATTAAGTTATCGTAAAATTACTAAACTATATACCAGATTGTAAAATTTTTTTTTATGTAACAGTATGTATCTTACAACCCTTAGTGGTTGATGCTGGTATATTTGTTTAAATAACTCACCAGTCTTCCGGGTTGAACCGCGTCGATATCCATTGGGCCGAGCTTTCGACATCCTTTCTGATGTCTTCCTCAGGGCTTCCGAGGTCTCAGTCTCCCGAACCCTCAGACACTACTACATTTGTTCACTTCACTGAGTAGTAACAGTCAAGAGTCCAAGATACCAGTTGCAGAGACAGACCAACCACATCATGGGATCAACAAGTGAAATGTAAAATTGATCAATTGGTTAAATTCCCTAAAGACATTATTATACTTAAAAAATTTATTATTTATAAGTAAATTATCTCATTTATATGTTTATATGTCGCTAATAATCTCAGAATAATCTCAAGAATGCTACGTTGTTACGTCTTCTCTACTTTACTATATGGCATGGAAGCGTGGACAATAAAGCAGTCTGAAATCAAAAAATTAAACTCCTTTGAAATGTGGTGCTACAGGAGAATGCATAAAATATCGTGGATTGAAAAAGTAACTGATATAGAGGTGTTACAAAGAATGAAGAAAGAATGTGAAGTCATAAAAACTGTTAAAATTAGAAAGATTCAATATCTGGGACATTTAATGAGGGGTGAGAAGTACGTATTACTGAGGTTGATTATGCAAGGGAAGATACAAGGGAAGAGAAACCCAGGACGACGCAAAATGTCCTGGCTAAGAAATTTGAGAGAGTGGTTCGGCTGCAGCTCATTAGAATTATTCAGAAATGCGGCCAACAAAGTTAAAATAGCGATGATGATTTCCAACCTCCGCTAGGAGAAGGAACCCGAAGAAGAAGAAGAATAATCTCAGAGGTTGATGGCACAATGTTTTTAAATAAAAGAAAAACATTTTCTAAATAATTTTTTAATACAAAAATGCACGATTTTAACATAAAAACTGATATATAAATCACATAAATTGTACGAAGCTCCAAAACTGAAATTAAGCGCTGAATCCGCCCCTTAATCGAACCTTTTGTTCGCCGTGCGGAAGTAACCACTGATTGAGAATTTGATTGATTCGCCATTTGTTAAATAAGCTGAATATCTTTTGTTGCCTAATACGTAATAGAGACAAGAGATTAAATTTATTCACCGAATGAATTGACAGGCTTTTGAAAAGACTACCAACACAAAGGAAGAACTGAAGAGATGATTGATTCTAGATAAATAGAAAAAGGCTTTGTCCATATTTTAGAAGCCAGCAACAGTTGGGTGTCTTTTAATACTGGTTAGAAGGATGAAAGACGAAATAGACACAATAATTTGCTTTGAAGTCGATCATCATTTTAATAAAAATGTAATACACGTATTATGACAAATCAGATCTGGAAAAATTGGAAAATTCATTAGAAAATAGTAAACATAAATGCCCATAGTTTAATATAAGTAATGTACTAATCTATTGAGAAAGCACGCCACATTAAATATAAAATTAATTTTATTACTTAATCCTTTTTTTTTGTAATTATTGAGTGATCTGTGAGTCTTCTTTATATCATCCTGACAGTGATTGTTCTACCACTGTACTCCAATACGATTTCTTACTATTTTCACCATATAAAGCAATAAATTGTGCAGTTTTTTCTTTCAATCAGAAACCACCAAGTAATTTTCCACAGCTGTTTCGTCATATATAAATTTGAAGCAACTTTTGCCTTGGAAATTTTGTCGCTTTCAAAATTTCTCAAGTCTAGAAGAACTAGAACCCTTTATATCAATGCTTAGTTGACTTGAAATTTCTACTGCTTTTCTCTGAATAATTTTTTTAGAAACAATATTATTTTTTAACCCCAATTTACGAAGCAAATGGAAAATAATAGGGTGAGTAGCTTAAGTAGCTCAGAAATCACTGTACTGCAGCTGATCTCAAACCCGGATAAAAGAGGAAGGTTCAGCGAAGGGTTAACTACCCACTCTCGGAAAAAGAAACTAGTTATGAAAACTCCAACTTTGCCTCGCAAACGTACAGGTAAACACAAAAAACGACAAATGCAATGTAAAAAAACTATGAATATCCGAACTTGAAATGTCCAGAGTTGGTACAGACCTGGAGCTGCTATAAATGCTGCGGAACAACTGGAAAACATAGAAATTGATATAACAGCAGTCCAGGAAATAAGATGACCAGACGATGCAAATATAAAAATAAGTAAATCCACCATCTAGAAGTAACAATGGGTCAACCCAGCCTACACAATATATCCAACGACAATGGCTTAAGACTACCAGAAACTGCAGCAGCTAATATAATTAAGTCAACTATTTTTTCCGTATAAAGACATCCATAAGCAAACCTGGGTCCCAAACGACCATATTACGCCCAACCTAATTGAACACGTCATTGTAGATGCCGGTCATGGGAACAATATTATAAAAGTAAGAAGCCTGAAAGGATTAGACGAAGACAGAGACCATTACTTAGTCAGAGCAAAAGTAAAATCCCTAATATCTAGCCACAAATACAATAAAACTACAATAAATCCACAAAGGAACATGAACGAAATTCACAATACAGAAAAACAACAAAACTATAGAGAACAACTTAAACAAACCTTGAACTTTAAAAGATAATACAAGGATATAGAACAGCTATTTGAAACTGAAACTGAAAATAAAAGACAGAATCCAATCTGCAAACCGCTGTCTATTCGCACTGGATAAGCTCATAAAAACAAAAAATCTCACAAGAAGTTCAAAGATCAAACCAAACAAACCAAAGACCATGACCATAGCAAACGAAGAAAAGCTCAGACGCTTTGAACGAAAAATACTTAGAAAAATTTTCAGATCTCACCATAACATCACCCCAAATCAGTATAAGATTAGAACTAATATCAAATTAAAAGCACTCTACAATGACGCCAATATTGTCCAAGAAATTAAATCACAGCGACTAAGATGGGCAGAATTTAACTCAAATTGGGATCAATCGAAGGAAATACGTATAAGAGTAGAAAAGGTAAGAGCATCGTTCACTAGCATGAAGCAAATTTTCACCTCTAAAAGCCTCACCCTACCTCTCAAAATTCGACTTCTGAAATGTTATGTATTATCGGTTTTGTTATATGAAATGGAGACGGACAATGACCGCAACATTGATGAAAATAGTAGAGGCCTTCCAAATGTGGGCTTACCGACATATATTACGTATATCCTGGACTGAGCACGTGACCAACGAAGAGGTACTACGCCGGATAGGTAAAGAGAGAGAGGTAGGAATAAGTATAAAGAAAAGAAAGTTGGAATACTTGGGTCACGTTATGAGACATGATAAATATAGAGTACTACAGCTTATCGTTCAAGGGAAAATAGACAGCAGAAGGGGTCCAGGGACTCGTGGCTCCAAAACTTGCGGCAATGGTTCGGATTGTCATCTGCTGAACTAGTCAGATTTGCCGTAAACAAAGTCAGAATAGCCATGTTGATTGCCAACATTCGGAACGGACAAGGCACATGAAGAAGAAGAAGATGGACAGGCCACGTGCACAGACTGCATAACGAGAGACTTGTAAAACTGGTATGGGAGGAGATTCCCACAGGCTAAAGACTACTCGTACGTCCCAGAATGCGATGGAGAGATAACATCCAAGCAGATCTCCGGAAAATGAACATTCCATTTGACCCTAGGTTGATGAAAGACCGAACAAATTGAAAAAAGTTGTACAGTCAGCCAAGACCCACGCAGGGTTGTAGTGCTACGTGATGATGATGAGAAGAAATTAGCGAAACACAAATGAAATTAAAGAAGGTATTGAAAATATTCTAAAAGGAGAAAAATGAATAGTAATAACACAGATCGAGTATTTCTCATTATGTATATAAAAATGCCGTGGCCGTACTGGCAGGACCAACCTGTAAAGTAAGCTGAGGACACCTAAATTGCTTTAGCAATAACAACGGGAACTATGGGACTATTGGTAATAGAAGAAAAGGAGGAAAATATTTTCCACCTTTTCATAAGAACCACTTGATAAATAAAAAAAATATTAAAAATCCTTTTTAAAAGGTATATATATATATATATATATATATATATATATATATATATATATATATATATATATATATTTTTATGAGTTTACAATATATGTAATTCAGCTTTCCATAATGGTTGCAAATCTCCTTCTTCAAGATTTTCAGTTGAAAGTTGTTCTTTAAATTGATTGAAACATTTCCTGGTGTTTAAATTTTACAAAAAGTAAGGAAGACCTGGTTGTTTATGCATTGAGAGATGAACCAAATATCCAGCTTCAAAGTGCATCTTTTAGTGGCTAAGCGCATGTACTGAGGAGCCAAGTTGACCATACCGTCAAATAAAAATCCACAAGGAATCTACGTTCCTGTAGTTGGCTGTATACCATATATTAAAAAATTTATTCAAAATCCTTTGTAAAAGATATATATTTAAATAAATACCTTTTGAATATAAACCTTTTACAAAGGATTTTTAATAAATTTTTTAATATATGGTATACAGCCAACTACAGGAACGTAAATTCCTTGTGGACACTTGATAAATAGGTTAACAGATAGTTTCCTCTACAAACTCTTCCATAAAATGAACTTAAATACACAACAAAAGAGTATATATGCTAGATAATACAAAACATAGATATCTTAAAAACTCACATGTGCGTCATCAGCATATGACTGAAGCGATATCTTGACGCTCATAGGCGTAATTATCATGCAACGTGTTAAAAAAATGTTTAAATATTCACAGTTAACAGACTTTACCCGCCGAAAATATACTTGTTTAAGACAAAATGTGTTAGTATATGAAACACGGATCCATCATTTTATTTCAAAATTATATTGTCTGTCAGTTGAATGAAAATGAGCGGATCGAAATCGCTCAAAGCTACGTCAATTCGATGTACAAGTTTTCTGAAATTCAAACAATAGCGTTTATTATTTAATTGCTCCGAATTCTGTTTTACTAATCAATACAGCTTGATTACCTATATCGACAAAACCGTGTGCATTTTGTTCAAAAGCATTAAATATATTAAATTACTGTTTAGCCTGGAATCTGACAAATATAATGATATGATTGGCGCACGATAACAATGGCAGTTCCCGTTGCGGAAGTAAACAAATCCGGTATAAATTTTATTCCATTTAGGTGTACTAATAAAGGCCGTTAGACACTTTTATAACCCTGCTATCATACCAAACAATCAAACATTTATAAGCTCACTCTAGCTGCTAATTTCGATGCAAATCGATGACAATTTGGATTTATGTAAGTTTCGTTTTGCTGCTTTGTCGTTGTTTTACTGTTTTGGCAGATCGGTAAGTATCAATTTATTTCGTATTGACTTCTTTAGCGCTGTATAAATAGTTTATTTTTCAAACAAAATGATTTGTCAAATCAAAACTTACAAGTAAGTCTAAGTTGCAAGTCTTCTACATTTTTTTCGTCTTGTTTAATATCTGTCTATTTTTATTTGTCTTTCTCAAGTAAGAAAGGCAATCAGCCGAAACCGCTGTAGTGATAAGAGTTAAAATAAATTTTTGTGGAAGTTTGAAAACAAAGATTTCTAATTAGTTGAACTAAGTAGTGGGGTGTTCCTATTTCCGCTTGTATAGACGATAGCTACTGCCATTTGACTTTATCGAAAGCCTTTCTGTAATCCACAAAGCACATAAGCATAGGAGTATTAAATTCACTTTTTTAAAATACAAACAGTATTTAATTTACTGTTTGTATTTTGAGAACGATTTCCGAAGTGGAAATTGAAACGTCAATAAACGTATTTTTATCTTTAATTGTGGCTTAATTGATATTGTATTAAATTCTTTTATTATAAACTAAAATCTAAACTCTCCGTTAAAATTTGCTAAAATCTCCGACTAGTAATCTCAGTAAAGCGACTAAATTAATCCTGCTCTGCAAACCGCTATGGCAACGTGACCTTTAAACTCGGGTAATTTGATCGAACCGAAAATGAATTGGCCAGTTCTCGTTCTGATGTAGCGGATTATTCCGCATTTCTGAGCAAAATCAAGCAGTAATTCCGTTCACACAACATATACGCACGATTCACATCATAAATCGAACTTCCACGTCAAATTCGACTGTCTGTTGCTAGTAGTATCGCTGCGCCATTGTTGAAGCACTGATGCTCATTCTCATCGATTGGATAGATAGTAACCTCAAATCAGTGGTGCGTCAATTACAGTGATAACTGGGAGTTAAAAGCATTGGTTTTAATAAATATGAGTACAAAAACATATTTGATTAATTTTTTGTTAAGTTTTTTTTTAATTCGCCAAGATACTTTAGCATTTAGCAGTCCAGGATCTATTTGACAAAACTAGAACATAATTATGTAGTAACTAATTGTTTTCATGCGATTACAAAACTAAAGAATGTTTCGTGAAGTTGTTTTTTTTTCAGCGATTTATATTTTGAATTTTATTGTCGGCAGACAAAAGCAGACAAGTCCAAATTTGAGTTTTTTCAGGAAGTGATAAAAACTATTTTAAAATTAAACGCCTGAGTAAATGTAGCTTTTATTAATTAAAATTATGTATATAGGATACAAGTATTAGGTACATTACAAATTAAAAACAACAAAAATGTTAAAAATTTTGGATTTTTATTGACTTGTCCAGTTAGATACGTCTTTCTTTATTGACTTATCTTATAAGATTTAAATGAAGTGCAAATTTTAAATAATATTTTTCTGTAATTTCTTTTAACTTTGCGTTTCCTTGTGTTTCTTCTTCATAACTCTCCCAGTCTTTTTGCCACCCAGCAATTTCTCTGATAACTGTACCTTATCAGTTAAGTCAACCGTTTGGTTAGGTATACGCCGATCTAAACCAGATAAAAGGACTTGATTGATGGATAAAATTGTGAGTATGAAAGAGATCATGAGACCTATAAAAATGAGAAAAATATTCTAAGCTATTTTATAACAGAAAATATTTCAGAAATCCTTAGAAACAAAACACTAGAAAAATTATTGTTCTAAATCCGCTTGGGAACTTCGACGCCAGAAAAAGAAATAATTATTATGAAATTATTAAGTCCATGGAACATATATTATGTTAATACCAAAATATTGTAAAACTTAAGAAAGCTAAAAGAGAAATTAAAATAATATACGAATTATTCTAAGTCGCTTGGCGAAAAATAAATATACATAAATATCATAAATATCCGTTTAAGGACTTAGAAAAAATCCTATAAGAAATAAGGTAATGGTAGGTAAAAAGTAAAAGTTGAGTTTCTGGGAACTAAATCAACCAGAAGGTCTCTAATACCAAGAAGGCTGGTTCTGCGGATCCCTGTCCAGACCAGAAGGAATTTTTGGCCATTGCGCACCTAATTTATACAGATCTAATTAAGTCAACTGCTCCATGACGCTTTGTCATGAAGCTTGCACAACAGCCAATGCTCAATTTCAGGCAATACCATTGGTTGCAATTACGTTTGCAATTTGACCAATAGTAAAGCTGAAATTTTAGTGTGTATATTTAACACAAATATTCATTGTTTTTATTTATTTCAGGTTTCCTGGATGCGCAAAAGGGATCTGCACATACTCACGTCTGGGATTCACACGTACACGGGCGATGCGCGGTTCAGTGTGCGTCATCCAGAACACAGCGACGACTGGGATTTGCGCATTGAATATGTACAGAAAAGGGATGCGGGAGTGTATGAATGTCAAGTGAACACTGAGCCCAAAATCAACTTGGCGATCATGCTGAACGTTGATGGTAAGTAGATTTTTTCTTCTGGACTAAAATTTAAACATTTATTGATTATCAGTTATGGTGTATAGCGTGATGGTGTATCTCTACAATACCGCCTGTACTACTTTTTCTTATTCCCCGTCTACCTCTTCTTCTCCTCCTTTCTACTCTCTTTTCACCTTTTCTACCAATTCTTCCTCTCCTTCTACGACGTCAGCCTCTTCTTGCTCAATCTTCTAGTGAGCCGCTTTCTTCCCCTGATTTAATACGCTCAACGCTAAAATCGTCATCAATATCGTCTTTGACATCAAATTCACTAACATCTTCAGATTCGCTCAAATCTGATCGTTTCCTAGTTTTAACTCCTCACCTTCTGCCTCGTCTACCTCTCCTACCTCTTCTGGAGCGCCTAGATTGGCTCCTTCTCCTTCTGCGTCTACTTCTCTTCTTCTAGATTTCATAAGCATATGGTTCTCATTGCATATTGGCTCCCATGGATCCAAGCATTTTTAATTTCTTAAAAGCTCCGTAATCTTTTTGGTTCATACCAAGAACGTACTTGCCGTTTTTAGCTTTGATTAGCCCAGTTGTTAGGCCGTGTTTCAAAACTCTATTTAATTGTGTTTTGTCATTCTTAAAACGGGTTATTCTTCTACTTAGGATGTTTTCCAACTTGATCTATGATTTTATCCTTCGTAGAGCCATGTGATTCTTTTAGAGAAGCAATAGCTTCAATCACTTCGTTAAATAAATGGGGGCGATTGTGACCTCTCTTTATGTTTTCTGTTACACAAAAAAATATTAAAATAAATTAAAAATTAAAAATATGCAAAAAAAATATCTTTTCTTAAAAAACGATCAATTTTGACGGAATGTATATTGATTTCCGAAGTGAAAATTGAAACGTCAATAAACGTACTTTACCCTTTATTTGTGGCTTATTCCCAGTTAAATAGTTATTAATACCAAGCTTTTATTTTGTAATATTTATGTAAAAATTCGTAAACCATAGCACATAAGTAAAAGTTTAAATGAAATTTTTGCCAGCTAATAAAAAAATGTTTTGCATAATCCCACGTTTCCCAAATTAAACTCAAACTTCGTCCAAGTAATTCTGACACATATTTCGGCGCTCCACCACCTAATAAAACTTTTGTATATATAATAATACACCCTCATTTTACCCTTTTTTCCCTCCCCTTCGTTATCTCTCTATTTATCAAGTCGACAATTATATAATCACCCTCCCAGCGACGTATCCTCCGAAACTTTCTCCAAAAACCGACCACTTTGCGTAATGAGGCCAAAGCAGGTTATCCGTGGAATTACAAACTATTGTTTCGGGCATTTGAAACGAAAAGATATGTTTTTGTAAGCCTAAAGTGATGTAGCTTTAGGTGGAATTATATGTGAGGATTATGAATGTCGGGTAAATTGGCTAAAAATGGTTGTGGAACAAAAATGAGCATTAGATTTATCCAGATAGTAATAGTAAAAAGGATATTCACTGAATACATTGATCTTTTCTGTGATAAAATAATGAAAGTAACAAAATATTTGAAATATTTGATATACAATAAAGAAAATAATGAGTCTTTTTGTTTTTTTTTATTTAAGATGAATTCGCATTGTACAGGTCTTACAAGTGTAGATGTTTAGATATTTATATATACATATTTATATATTTTTAGGGCCAAAAGGTCCACCATAGATGCGGTAACAGAAGTAATCTTTTTAGTTACGCAGGATACAAAGAGTTGGTTGACTCTCATCTTGCTTGACGTCAAAAATGCCTTTAATACGGCAATATTTGAAAAAATCATGTCCAGGCTGAGAGAATTGGGCGTAAGTAAGTACGTGTTGCAGAGAAATTCAACTACACGCCGACACAAATAACACCAAAGAACTCTTTGATAAAGTCAGACAACTCACACGTAAATTCAAGCAGAAATCTTGGTCTATCAAAGATGATGAAGGTAATGTACAGACGGATTTGGACAAGGTTATTGATGTTTGGAGGGCGTATTGTAAGTCTTTATACGCCAATACGGACCAGATGCCAGCGGAAACCTCGTTTGTACCTGACTGCCAGACCTCCACTTTCCATTCTCCTTCAACAGAGACACACCACACTAGTTTTGAGTCTGAACCTGACATACTTTTTTCCGAGGTGGAATTCGCTTTAAAAAGACTTAAGTTAAACAAAGCAGCAGGATATGATCTCATTACTGCAGACGTCTTGAAGCATCTTCCGGAATGTGGAGTGAAAATATTACATCGATTGTGCAATGAAATATGGCACACAGGCGTCTGGCCTGAGGATTGGAGAAAGACCATAATCATACCTCTTCATAAGAAAAGTTCGACAAATAATTGTAACAACTACAGGCTATCAGCTCTAATATCACACGCCAGTAAGGTGATCCTCTACATACTGCAACGGCGTCTAGAAAACTTCATAAGTTGGCAAATAGCACCTGAGCAGGCTGGATTTGTAAAGGGCAGAGGTACTAGCGAACAAATGCTTAATGTACGAAACATCATCGAAAAAGCCAGAGAATACCAGATCCCGATATTTATATGTTTCGTCGATTATACAAAGGCCTTTGATAATGTTAGATGAGACAAACTATGGAACATATTGACGACAATGGGTGTACCTAAACATTTGACTTACCTTATTAGCAAACTGTATCAAGATAACCTGGCATATATTCGAATGGACAAATCTGACAAATGCACTTTGGAGAAGGGAGTACGCCAAGGATGCGTTTTATCTCCCTTATTATTTAACATCTATTCGGAGTTCATAATGCGCAGAGTTTTGGATGGTTAAGAGGAAGGAGTAAACCTAGGTGGTGTTAAGATATCTAACTTGCGTTTCGCAGACGATACTACACTTCTAGCCTCTACTCCAGAAGAAATTATTAAATTATTAAAAAAACTCGAGGTACAAAGTGCTAAATTTGGACTCATGGTTAACTACAACAAAACCAATATCATGGTTATTGATCGCCAACAACAGTTTCCTAAAACCCAAACTATTGCGGGATTCGAGGTAGTCTCATCTATGATATATCTTGGAGCTCTAGTTAACAACACAGGCAGTTGTAAATCCGAAATTAGAAGACGCATTCAACTAGCAAGAGCAGCAATGAGTGATCTAAACGGGGTCTGGCGTGATCGTCACATTACTATGACAAACAAAAACAGACTAGTTTCAACTCTGGTCTTTTCCATATTTTACTATGCATGCGAGACATGGACAGTCAAAGAATCAGATCGACGACGTATACTTCTTCTTCACGTGCCATCTCCGCTACGAAGGTTGGCTATCATCATGGCAATTTTGACCCTGGAGGCTGAAGCTCGGAACAATTGTATGGAAGTGCAAGCAAACCACTCCCTGAGGTTTCTCAACCACGACATTCTTCTCCTACCTATGCTGCGCCTACCTTCAATCTTTCCTTGCATAATTAGTTGTAACAGTTGATATTTATTCCCACGTGTAATATGTCCCAGGTATTGTAGTTTCCTCATTTTAACACTCAATACGACCTCCTTTTGTTTGTTCATCCTGTCTAATACAACTTGGTTAGTTATCTTATCCTTCCAGGAGATTTTTACGTCTATACGACGTATAGACGCCTTTGAAATGTGGACATGGAGACGCCTGCTTCGAATTCCATGGACGGCTCGCCGTACAAATATCTCGGTTTTGGATGAAATTAAACCGGATCAGCGTCTCTCCAGTACCGTTAACTCTAGAATTTTAAAGTTCTTTGGCCATATCCATCGAAGTGATCACAAAATGGAGCGGTTGGTGGTCCAAGGAAGGCCTCAAACTCAAAGCCAACGCGGAAGATCTCCACAGCGGTGGGCGGACATTACTAAAAAGCTTCTCAATAAACAGTATACTGAGGCAATACATATAACTGATGACCGCGACCAGTGGAGAAATATTATCAATCAAACTGTCCGAGCTGCTGAAGCCCAATTATGAACCACAACACATCTACTAAGATGTTAATGACTGTGATGATGAGTACTTTTTCAGTGTGATTGACAGATACTTTACTGACAGGTCTATAAGAGAATACCGTATAGAATTGCCGTTTGTTTGTGACACAGTGATTAAAATGAGGAATATAATAGACATTGTAGTAAGAATAACTACAATAGGAATGTAATTATATTACATTTATTATAAACATATTACAAATTTTTTTTTACTTGAACATCTTAGTAATTTACATATTCTTTTTCATATTCTTAGCTTTCTTGTTCATGGTAAGGGTAATCTTGGTATGTGTCATTTTATATATCTTCATTGTAATTGCTTTTCTCTTGTTTTTCAGTATTAAAGAGCTCTTCTGCGCCTTGGCTGATTAGGATTTATTTTGTTAACAATTGCGTCGATTTCAGGGGATTTTTAGATTGTAAGAAGTTGACCACCTGGACTTGTGTTATTTTGGATCTACAAAAATTCCTCATAGGACTAACTTATATTGGAAAAGGTGCAGAAAAAACTAGCATTTAGTCAATGTTTTTCAATTAATTTTGAACATTATTGTCAAAGAGGTAAGGAGAGAAAAATTATTCAAGAGCAGTCGAGTCATCCTCAGGAAAGTTGACTTCGTGTTTACCATGTGGAAGGTTTTCAAAGAAAGATTTGTATTCTTCAGAGATCCATTATATCAGATTCATGAGGTCGTTGTACTTTTCATTACTTATTCTTTTTTGTGTGCCCGTATTTGTGGAATTGCCAATGACACATTAATCCTTTCTTGCCTCCGATTTCTTTTCAGTTCAACACTTTTGAATGAATCCTTCTCAAAACTGATTTTGAAGTATAGCTTAGTATCCTCTATTCGAAGCTGTAACCACACTGCATTGGATACTAGAAATTATTCGTTGTTTGTGTTCTTCTTCCTTGATATAAATGGCACGTCTTTGCTCCTCAAGAAGATAAAATCAAAGAAGTCTTTAATGCACATATGTCTGACAACTAATGGATTTTTTTGAGCATGTAGCAATAAAGTTTGCCCAATCATTTGTAGTAAAAATGGTTAATTTGGAAAATTATGCTGTGTTTGCCATCAACCTTCATGTGGGTGTGTTTTTTTCCAAGAGCCACAAATACATAAAAACCATATTCATATTTCTGTTTTGTCCACTGCAATTATCTGTCCAAATAGTCAGTACATCAGTAGGCTGACTATTAGTAATTTCTTCACTTGCCAATGACAACGTAAATAAGCAAGACGATATTTCATTTCCACCTCGACCCGCTGTAAATTCATTCCAGATCATGCACCAAGTTTAATCAGTTTTTGCATTATAAATTGTACTATTTACCGTCCAGAGTTTTCTTGAGTAAAAACTTTTGGTGTTTTTGAAATCTGTTGTTGGAAGGCACTTTTGGAGATCTGACATAATCACTCTTAATCCTATGTTAGCACTTCGTTCAAGTCTTTTTCTTTAACTCATATCTTAATGAGACATCTTTGAGGTGTTTGTTTTTTTTTAATTGCAGTTTATTGAGTAGTTCATCATTATTTTCATTTTTTATTTCACAATCTAGTCTAGTCTGTATCTTTGTCTGGTAATTAAAAAGACAAGTTGAAATCTTCATTAAAAATTTTAGAATAAATCTACTTTTTTTCTGGTTTATCTTGTTCTTTTTTACACTCTTCCCATACAATGCGTACATTGTAGAAATGTTCAAGTGATTTCCCAAATATTTTCGTTGAGACTTTTCTCTGCTGTAGTGGCTTTCATATACAGGGAACTTTGAAATATGATTTTTGATTCATTGTAGTCTATCTATATGTATTTTATTACCTGGCATATGTTTTTCCCTAAGGTCTGTAGTTACCAATCCAGATGCACTGGCCTTTTTTATGGCTACTTCCATGAAAGTTTCTGAAATTAAAAGCGTATTTAAGAAGAACATTTTTTAACATTACTTCTTTCTGTTTATGTAATTTAAAAAAAAAAATGAGTGACTTTCAGATTTGTTCTTTCTTGTCCCGTCTCTATTAACTGGCTTAGTTCTTATACAAGACAATACAAACTGCCGTTTTGAGTCCCAGTTTCTTTCCGCATTTCAATATTTAGAGTGTATTTTTAATCTGTCTTCTTCTGTAAACCTCTGGTTACATTTTAGGCGACATTTATCATAACAAGGGGGTTTTATTGATATTTTTTAACAACCATATTTTTTGTGTTTATATATTTCTTCCCAGTAAGTCTATTCTTCTTCCTTATATTTTTTTTCCATTTTTCTTTATGCCTTACTTGCTTTTTACCTTTTTCTTGACTCCCTACGTTTGTATTGTCTTATGTATAAGGGACCAGTTGAGCTGCATTCACCACAGGGCTGTTCAAAAGCCTAGGTTTACTTACCACGGCTGCAGTAGAATCACTGCTTGATGAAGATTCATTTTCTGAAACTGCTCCAGGAGAGTACAAAGAATCATCTATGTCAGTTTCTGCAAACATCTCAATTTGAGAACTAGACAACTCCCATCTTCACAATCATTTTGAAAGTCAGTGGGAGTTACATTTGTCTGGCTCTGATATGGGTAAGGACTTACGCTCTTACAACCTCGGCTAATTTGGAAAGTATCATTTTTAAAGGAGTTACATTACAATGTAAATGCAAAACATCAAAAACCCGAAAATAATAATTTTTGGACTTACTTTCGTCCGACTTTGAGGTACAGATTTCCTGCATAGTTAGATATTTCTCTAGCTTATCTATCTTTTTTTGATAATTTACCATTTTTCATTTACACTTAGTTTTTTTAACTATAATAATTTTTCGTAATGTAATCACAAGATTTTCAACTTTTATTTCTGTTAGATGCAATTCTAGAGAAAACATAACCACATTAAACTAAAGAAAACTTTTCTTTGTGTATTCAACTGTGCAGTCAAAGACCGAATTATATCTACTCGTTGAAGCTGACAGTATTCGCGAAAACGTCATTTTGTCAAACATCCAATTGATTGTACATTGTACTCAGAAACCAACATCGGCACCATCGAACGAAAAAGAATCAAAAATAGAAGTCTGTTATTTTATTTATTCAGTTTTATTCGTTTGTGACGTGACCGACTTTGAATAAGCTTTTCGGTTCTTCGAAGATAGTTCCATACACGGGCGTAACCTTCATAAAGGAAAAGGGGTGATAAAACGCAGGAAAACAGAAAAAATTATGCCTATTCTTGACATTGAAAATACGGTCAAGTAAATGTAAATACGTCAATAATATTATCGACGGATAAAAAAGATTTCAGTTTTAGATCGGAATATAAAAGATAACATTATATTCAACGAGGAAAACCGCCTAGAGTGCTCCATTAACAGTACGACTTTTACAGTTTTAGTTTTCGACTCCTTTTTCATTTGGATTGATGTATGGTCGATCTTCGAGTGACACCAAAGATAGAGTAGTTAGAAACCAAATTGACTTTGTCCTTGTTAGTCAAAGATTCCGCAACTCTATACTCTCAGCTAAAACCTACCCAGGAGCAGATATATGCTCGGATCACAATCCTGTAGTAGTCACATTAAGAACAAAACTAAAGATCATTAAAAAACACATACAGAAACAAATTGACGTGAGAAGACTGAATGAACAACATATAAAAGAGAAAACAATACAAAAACAAAATATAGAGAAACTGAATAGAAATACTGATAACATAGACCAAAAATGGGAGAATATTAAACATGCCGTAATGTTGGCAGGGAGAGAAAATTTAACACCGAAAGAAAGGAAACATAAAGAATGGATGAATGAGGAAATACTACAGTTGATGCGTGAAAGAAGGGTACACAAAACAAATAACCCGATAAGATACAAAGAAACAGATAAACTGATAAAAAAATAAGAGAAGCTAGAGAAAGATGGCTAAGTGAGCAATGCCAGGAGTTGGAACAATTGGAGCGAAAATATGACTGTTTTAATGTACACAAAAAGATTAAAGAAATGATAGAAAGGAGAAGAACAACACAGACAGGACAAATCAAAGATACAGATGGTATAATTATAACAGATTTACAACAAAAAATGAACCGATGGACAAAATACATATCACAACTATTTGATGACAAAGATAGACAAGAAATCTCAAACGAATATACAGATAATACAGGGCCTGATATAATCAGAGAAGAAATAGAATAATCAATCAAACAAGCAAAAAGTGGTAAGGTCCCCGGTCCTGATGAAATTCCCGTAGAACTGCTCAAACTTATGGACGATGAATCTATTAAAATACCCCTAGATCTATTTAACACAATATATAGAACTGGAATAATACCTAGGGAATGGCTCCGTTCAACCTTTATACTACTGCCAAAAAAGCCAAATACAAAGGAATGCAACGAATATCGTACGATAGCTTTGATGAGTCATGCTCTAAAACTGTTCTTAAAAATAATCCATAATAGGATCTATAGGAAATTAGACGTAGACATCAGTAACACTCAGATGGGATTCAGAAAAGGGCTGGGTACAAGGGAGGCTCTGTTTGTAATGAACGTTCTCTTACAGAGATGCTTAGACATGAACCAAGAAATTTACGCCTGCTTTATTGATTTCGAAAGGGCCTTTGACAAAGTAGGTACAACATGAACCACTAAGACAAGTTCTAATAAAGAAAAATATAGACAGCCGAGATATTCGAATTATATGCAATCTATATTGGAATCAAACAGCAAATGTCAAGGTTGAGGGCAGACTAACAGAAGAAATTCAAACCCGTCGAAGAGTCCGGCAGGGATGTATCTTATCGCCACTTTTATTTAATCTGTATAGTGAAGCTATCTGTGAACAAGCACTCGAGGAAGAAGATCTTGGTCTGATAATAAATGGTGAGACGATCAACAATATAAGGTATGCTGACGATACAGTTCTTCTAACGGGAACGCTATCAGTTACGGCTTGAAAATTAATTTGAAAAAAACTAAATTTATGGTAATCACGAAATCAAATAACATCAGAGCTAATCTTGTAATAGATAATACAACGATTGAGCGTGTGCCCTATTATAAATATCTAGGTGCTTGGATCACAGACGATACTGATCAAACAAAAGAGATTAGATATAGAATAGAAATCGCTAGATCAGTCTTTAATAGAATGCGCAAACTCTTTTGCAATCGTGATATCAATATAAAGCTACGAATACGAATGCTGCGGTGTTATGTCTTTTCTACCCTGTTATATGGAGTTGAGGCTTGGACACTAAAACAGTTGTCCATAAAAAATATCGAAGCTTTCGAGATGTGGTGCTATAGGCGCATTCTCAGAATATCATGGATGGACCCCGTGACTAACACGCAAGTACTCCAAACTTTAGACAAAGGTTGGGAAATTCTAAATGAGATAAAAACTAGAAAGATGGAATACTTGGGGCACATTGTGAGAGGTGAAAAGCACGAACTTTTAAGAAACATCATGCAGGGCAAAATAAAGGGCAAAAGTAGTGTGGGAAGAAGAAAAATATCGTGGCTTCGTAATCTACGTGAATGGTTTGGGTGTAGTTCGATTGAACTTTTTGGGCGCGCTGCTAACAAAGTCGCAGTGGCCATGATGATTTCCAATCTCCGCTAGGAGTGGCACGAGAAGAAATAGATGGTCGATCTTTCTTCTTTTAAAATACTTTTATACAAACTGATACTTGAGTTGCATCTTTCGTCTCCTTCAACCAATACGACGTTATTTGGTTTTCTTGATCTTGCCAAACAAATCCTTTCTGTCTTAGAGATCTGAAAGTGCCAACTCTTCAGTGCTTTGAATGTAGACAATGCTTCGGTTTTCCATTCGTACAACTTGAAATCCATATTGGGATGCTGCAAAGTTGTTATTTTAGATATTATTTTAAAGTAGTCCTCAGGTGTCGAAATAACTTGCATTTTTTTAGATCGTCCCAAACACCCTATCCGATGGCAAGAATGAATGCCTTTGAACGGGATACACTATTTCAATATATTTAATGTTTTTTGGAGCTTGTATCAGTCAGTGACTTGCCATGGATAAAATTATTTGGTTCTTATTCTAGCCTTCACATCTGTCATTAATCTTACGACACTGATATATTTTAAATCAGTATAAGACAGCCCGTAATATATTGCCGAAGCCACTTAATTAAAGCCCTTGCCATACTCATCCTCTGACCATACATAGTTAAAACAATTTTCCTTCGTTAATGCAGCTTTAGCATGTTTTACTACGATTGTCAAGTTATGTACATATAGCTGTCTGCTGTAGTACGCTGCTTGATACGGAACTTTGGGCAGCAAAAGGTTTTTTTGCAAGTCGAAGGATCTTCTTCTTTAGCCTTAAGTAATCCACCTTTGGACATAGGTCTCCCCCAAATCAATTCATTGTCTTGACATTCAAGAGTGACAACCTCTCCCTTGATAAAAAAGTAAGAATGCTGCGATGCTACGTCCGCTCTCTCTTTTTTTTATGGTGTTGAATCGTGGACCTTGAACGAAGATATTTGCAGAAAACTGGAAGCATTTGAGATGTAGCTATATCTAAAAATGCTTAAGATTCGGTGGACTGATCGAGTTACAAATGAGACGGTCCTCAGAAGAATGAATAAGAACCGAAAGGTGCTGACTACTATCAAATCTCGAAAGTTACAGTTTTTCGGATATATTATGCAAAATGAATTTAGATATGCTCTCCTTCGAGCCATCCTGCAAGAAAAAATATTTGAAAAACGAGGTCCAGAAAGAAGAAGAAGACAGTGGTTAAAAAACTTCAGAATCTGATTTAATACAACATTTGTGCATCTTTGTGAAGAGAGATTCAAGGGAGAGTCAAAATCTCATCCCTTGGTAGACAATAAATAATTTAATTAACTTGTACTGACTATTGTTTTAGGAAAAGTAACTGTAATTATTATTAATGATATAAAAGTTAAAACCTTGAAGAGAACGTAATGTTATTAAAGATATTTAAACAAGAAAAAAAAAAGATAAAACTAAGTTCTTCCTGCCGGTTTCCGTAGGTTTCCCTGGAAGGTCCTCTGGTGAAGAACTAGTTGCAGGTGGGTAAATTTACTCCAAACATGGATTCCATATAAAAAAAAGGAGGTACTTTAAACCAAGTCCATTAAATTCTTCTTCATAAAACCCATAAACTTAAAATTCCTCTTCCCCTTGTCTTAATAAATTCTCCATAAAAAAAATAAGTATTCTTCCCTGACTTGCACTGGAATCCGAAAGTAGGCTAAAAAAACAGTTGTGTTACTCCAAGTCCTTTGTTCATACAAGAAAGTAAAGAAAAACCAAGAAAGGTCAACAAGTTGCTTTAAATTGAAATAAAAACTATACTGTTTTTCTGTAAAAAATAACCTTGGGATGGTATGACAGTGTTTTATAGGATATATTAGATAGATAGGTTTTCGGGAAGCATGGTCTATATATATTATAGAATAGAAAAAAAAAAAGAAATATTGGCCGGTTTAAACGGTATGGAATTGAAATAGATAATTGTTGGTTTTCATCTTTGGAAAGAGATAAAGTTTGAGATAATGATAAAATCTAATACTTGTAATATGTTTAGGTATTAATGAAATAAGTGAAATAGGACATATATAAGATAGAATAGATAGATAGATAGATAAGAATATAATATATCGAGAGAGGATTAAAATAGATTTGAATTTCACTAACAATGGCGGATGATATGACATGTTTTCACACATAATTTATTTATAACTTTAAGCTTACTGGCTGAGGTGGTCCAAAATTAAAGTACTTTCACAAAAAAAAAACAACTAAATAACAAATGGCTTCTTCCAACACAACAGCTTTTCCACAAAATAAAAAATAAACTTAAACCCAATTCATGAAAATGGCACCTACAGCCGCCTTGAACAAACGATGTTCACTCGACGAAATTCCAGCCACAAGTATCGATCTGACGGTACTACGGCTGTCACGACGATGTACTTTCAGAGTCTTAGACAGAGGGCGGGATTTAATGCCAACTTTCGAAAATAAAATTTACTGGAGTTTTAAATATTTGGTTTAAGAATATTTCAAAAATGAATTTAATTTATAATTAAATTCAAGGATTCCAGTGACAAAAAGGTAAATGGTTCTTTAAGTAACGGACTCGTTACAAGTTGTTAATAATTAAACTAATTAATTAAATATTTTTAGTTCAACGCTCAAATAAAAACTCATTTCCAAAGAAAATATATAACAATAATATATATAAAGAATAATTTTCTAGAAAAGCCCCCTCTTGGGGTAGCGCCACTAGCCGCAAGTCCTGGATTTTCACAGTTCCCGATTCCATCCCACCGAAACATCCAAAAAGAATCCGGAATCCAAGCAAATGCGATAGAGAGTTCGGGGTGAGTGCTTTTACTGTGTCAAAAGGACACAAAGGAACTTGGAAGGAATTTGCCGATAACAAAATGTACTTGGCCGCGGATGCCACTGTTCGAATATCGAAAGCTTTTAATAAAAAAATATAAAAATACTTACAATAGATCGACCATACAGGGATAAAGGTTTTATAATGCAAAGTACGATTTTTCAAAACGGCGATTTGGAAAAGTCTATGGTCGAGGTTTTGCGTCGTTACAATAAGACGGTAAGGCGATGGAGATCTATACAATAGAATTGTTGAATACTATGGAAGGATATATTTCGGTTAAATCTTTATTTCGAGAAAAGCATATTTTACTGCATGTACATTTTTATCTTTAAAATGACATATACCTACATTATAAGTTTTTAATTTAAATTCTAAGCCTAGTCTAGTAACAAGGATCAAATTCCCACAAGGAAAGATTATCAGTCCTACTCTATTTTTATTAGCAATACAATCATCATCATCATTTATCACACAGCCAAATTTGTCCACTGTCGAACATAGGCCTCCTCAAGATGTCTCCACCCTTCTCTGTCCTGTGCAGCTGCGATCCAGTTTGTCACTATTCTTTTAATGTCGTCCGTCCATCTGGTAGGTGGTCTTTCACGATTTCGCTTGTCTGCCCTTGGCCGCCATTCTAAAATCTTCTTTGTCCATCTGTTTTCTCTCTTTCTTGCGACGTGTCCTGACCATTTCCACTTCAACTTCGTAATCCGTTTTATGACGTCTTCCACTCCAGTTCTTCGCCGTATCTCATCATTTCGTATTCGGTCTCTCAAAGTTACGCCAAGCATAGATCTTTCCATTTTTCATTGTGCTACTTGTAATATTATTATTGATGCTTTAGTCAATGTCAGTGTTTCAGCTCCATAAGTGAGCACCGAAAGTACGCACTGGTTAAATGCTTATCTCTTTATCTTTATCAATACAATCATGTCGAAACAAAGTTTAGGACAGACTGTCTGCTGATGAACTAATTATTTGAAATAAAGGCAAGAACAGTAATCGCATGGCATCAATATTACAAGAACACTTAAATAAACTAGTATATTGGTCCCTAAGTACCAGTTTCAGGTTTTGTTCTTATAAAACAAATTGTATAATATTTTCAAAAAGACATATCGAGAAGAAACCGAATCTAAAGAGTATAGTTATTGCACTTGAATATTTGTCTATCAGTTTAATTAGCTCGATATGAACTTCATCTGGCCCAAGGTTTCTGCCAGATTTTGAGTTGTTTATAATATGTTGGACTTCAGATTTAAATATTATTGGAGCTTTCTCGTTATCAATTTGTATTGGTTCCGTTCTTGAGTCCATGAAAAGATCTTCAATATATTTAGTCTATTCTTATTTGGGTTTTTGTTTCTATATTTTCTTCTTTTAGTCTAAGCGGGATCTGTTCTTGATTAGATATTTTCCATAGGAAGCTATAAATTGAAAATTTAATGTTTATTGTTGAAAAAATAGCAATAATTGGGAAAAAAAAGTACAAAACCTGAAGTTTATCCTTTACATGTTTTTGACTTTCTAAACTTGACTTACAAGCTCCATATTCCACCTAGATAAACTTTTTAATATGTTTAAAACGTGTGCTAAATTTTGTTAAGATCGGTCAAATAGGTTTTTCATAATAATTTTGCAATCCAACCTACTGGAAAAAAAATCGCAAATTTTCAAATTTATAGAAGGCCCTAAATAAGGCCTTTATATAGTTGCACATTTTTTACATATAAAGGAAGGCTCAAACTTTTAAACGCTTTTTGTAAAATTCAAATCGGTTCACTAAGAGAGCCTAGAAATTTTTTTTAAAAATTTAAACATTTTTTAGGCTTATAAACAAATTAAATAACTTTACGAGCTTTAAACATATCAATTTCAAAATTTATAAACTTAAAGAACATTAAAATACGCTTCTTAAAAAAAAAGATACATTCGGCTTACTGGTTGCCGAGATATTAAAGGTCAAAGTTGGCATACATTTGCCGTGTAGCCATAAGTGATAGAGGGCTCGTTTTTAAACAAATACTCTCGTCTTCTCAAGTACTTTTTATATAAAAAGTTTTACGTAATGCGCTTCATGGCAATATCCATAAAAAGACAAATAAAAAACAGTTTTCGCGTAAAATGTCGCTCGGAATAGATGAGAGGTGAGGGTGAGGGACATTCACTCGGAATGTGAGTCGGCGAGTTCAAAATCAGAGCGCGCGCTAAAAATTGCATTATCTCGGCTTCTTGTAAACCAATTTTACTCTTTTTTTATTCGATGTCTCGGACGACAAGGATTTCAAATATGTCGAAAACATTTGACATGAAGGATTTATTTCATTTTTTGTACTTTTTTCTTCTAATTAATGCTATTTTTTAACCATAAACATTAAATTTTCCATTTATAGCTAACGATATATTGTGTAAAATTAAATAACAAAACTTTTAACTTTTTATAATTTTTTTCTCTAGGATCAATAATTTCCAAGGAGTAAAAAGAGAAATTTTCAATTGTTTTTAGATTTTGTTAAATAAAAAAATTTAGCACAGGGTTTGCAACTGGCGCATATCGTGATTATCGATATTGGGCACATCCTGAAGGGATTTCAGCAAAAAAAAAGCTTCCTATGGAAAATGTCCAATATGGTCTGAATTTCTACAGATCGCGCCTAGTCTATTTGTTCCATGATTTTTTACCTTTTACCTTTAAATAAACTTTAATTTTTACCCCAGACATATTTATGACTAACGGTGACGGTGGATTTTGGGTAGTTTTACCAAAAATATTATTGTTGACATTGGCATTTTTTCGAAGGACCCGTTAATAACAAATTATTCTATGTATAAGTATTACTGTAGAACAATTGGATGTTGTAGAATACCACACTTTTAATATTGACCGTCAATGTATTGCTTAGTTTATATTAAAATTTCTTTCTAATTTACCATAAAAAATAAGTTCTATGTATACTATATATAATAATAATATCACGTGTTACTTAGTGAGTTATTTAGTAATGAGATTTTTTATACATATTTATATTATTTCATCTTAATAAACGTCATCCTATAGTCAATCGTTATTTTTGTTGTATTTTAAATATTGAATACCCCCATAGTAACAAAACTACAATGCAGAAATGACCTCTGTTCGTACTCGCAAAAAAAATCGTGTCACAAGAATAAAAGCGACACAGGTCACTGAGCCTCAGGCAACACCAAAGAAATTTTGTCGTATTTGCATGCCGCCATGAGCTCTTAATAATAGCACAATCGGTGGGATGATAGAACCGACTAGAAATTAGAGTTTTTGTTCCTTTTGTTCCAGACTTATCCTCCCTTGCTGCCACGCATCCAGGCCCTCGACCCAAAGGTACCTACATAGCATAGCGTAGCGTAGTATTTACATTTACACTTGAGTCCAGTGACGCATTCAGCCACACTGGGGAGTTTCTAATTATTAAGATGAGATAAGCAATTTTGATTCTCTTGCATATAAGTTTAGTTTGAAATGTAATTTAAGTAGTAATTTTAGTTGAATAATTAGTGGTGCAGAATATTGTTTATCTTTTGAGAACAAACCACAATCATTTTAATCATTATTAATTACATGCTTTTACTGTTAATGTTGCGATGTTAATCTATTACTAGAAAAACAAAATCGACCAATTAATACTTACTTTTGATAGCCGAATAACCGTTTGAGGGTCTTAAATTTGATTTAAAATAGATTCAGGATTTTTTTATACTTTGGCAACTATGTCAACTTCGATCTCTGTCAATGATAATGACGTGCAACGGTAAGTAAGTTAGATGGACTGTACGGATTAATGAACACACATCAGAAGATTTCGAAATTAAAAGAGGAGTGCGACAGGGATGTGTATAGTCGCCACTACTATTCAATGTATACTTTGAAGAAATTATGTAAAGAGGTCTTGAGAAAAAAACAGCAGGAATAAAGGTAAATGGAACACCAATTAACAACATTAGAGATGCTTACGATACTATCATAATAGCAGACAACTTCCAAGACCTCCAAAAGATAATGAACAAGATAGTTGAGTATGGAGAAGAATATGGATTATCAATAAACATAAAAAAAATAAATGTATGAGGACATAAATCTAAATCATACTCTTCATAATCTGGATTTTCATCATCCTCTGTATCAGAATAGTCATCATTCAGAGCAGGTAATGCTTCTGCTGCGAGAAAATGAATACCACATTCCTCTATAACAAAACTAATAGCCCAATATATATATATATATATATATATATATATATATATATATATATATATATATATATATATATATATATATATATAAGGAAGCCAAAAGAACAATTAAAGTATATGGAGAAACAAAATTAATACAAATAAATAAAGGCGTGAGACAGGGTGACACAATATCACCGAAACTTTTCAATCAGACTTTGGAAGATATTTTTAAAAGATTAAAATGAAGTAAGAAAAAAGTAAAAAATTTGTGGGCAACACTTGAACCATCTAAGGTACGCTGATGACATCGTCTTGATAATTGATAAAAAGGAAGAATTATTTGAAATGATGAAAGAACTGGACGTAGAAGCTGGAAAAATAGGCCCTAATATGAATCACAGCAAGACCAAAACCATAACAAATACAGATGAAGACATTATAATGAGAATAGGACAAGATGAAATAGAACAAGTTCAGGATTATATACAGATTGAACGAATTTAAAACGGATCATACAATTTATTATATGTCTGTTTGAAATGCATTTGAAATAGTGGACCAATATAAAACTTAGACAAAAATAAATCCATACCCGGTGATAGACATTGTATAAAATATCGTTCAACTATCTGTCTCCTTTTAGGACGCACCATAGTCTATTGCGCCGCCTAAAGTTAATGTTGCCAATCGCCGTGTGATAGTCCGATTTGCGGATCTTTTTGAGAGATATATCTTCTTCGTATCTTTAAATAAATCGGATATTTGCCTATATTTTTCATTGTATTTATCAATCTACTACAATAGACTAATAACAAAAATAAACTTAATGATTTGTAGTTATTTCCTTTCTTTCCTGTAAATATTTTATGGTAAACATCTTATTTAAAAAACATCTAGAGGAATGAGATTGGCAACATCGCTTAAAATATCCATCTGACTGCTTAGATAAAGGAAAGAGAGGCTTGCCTAAGCAAGCGATAGGTAGTTTGACAGCATAATAAAATCCTAGATTTTTGTGTATCTTTCAATTTTTATACGTCATGGGCGGGGCAACCTATTTGGGTGTAGTTATGACTTGTTTTTGAATAAGTTTAGAATCAGAATCCAGAAGTATTGGATTTTTATAATATAATCATGGAATATCAGAATAATGGATATAAGAAAAAGAGAAACCAAAAGTGAAGGATGTTAGACAAGAAGTTGCAAAATTGAAATAGAAATTTGCCGAACACAATATAAGATAAAAAGAGGACCGATGGAACACAATTATTATAAGTTGGAGACCGTGAGAATATAAACAAACCAGAGGAAGGCCCCAAATGAGATGAGCAGATAATATCAAGAAGTATGTGGGCTGTAGGTTAATGAGTGTAGCGACAGACAGAGAAGAATGGAAAAGGATTAGGAAGGCCTATGTTCAAAGATGGACCGAAGACGGCTAATTAGATAGAATGCTTCTTCTGCTTGGACAAGGGTCACATCAACTTCAGTATTCTCTTTGCCGTCAAATACAAGTGAAGGAACCTCATCTGAAAAGAATTCATTGTTTAAAATCTTGTCAGAAATTCTATTTAATTTATTTAATCCACTTTTGTGACCGTTTACACCTACTGGTAACATTTGCGTACGCCTTTTATAGGACCATACCAAATATTAGCAAATGCAGAAACAATTACAATTTATTGTTAAATGAACTTTTCATAATGTTAGTAGAAACGTCAAATTTTTTGTAGTTAAAATGAAGTTATTATGACAATTAGTTGTGGCTTAATTTCATAAAAAAGCGATATTTAGTTAGGAATATAACACAGACATGAAATAAGTATTGCGAAATACAAAATGAATTCAAACCTTAGTTAAATATGCGTTACTCTACTCTCCCTACCGCTTTGGTTTTAAATTCAATATTTTCCTTATAGTTAAAAATTACGATAAAAATTGAGTGTCAAATGCAAAAACGCAATTTTTTAATAAGCAACTGTATAAACATTATAAAACAATATCAAACAAACACATATTTCCCCACGAACCTCGTCGCAGCTACTGTGCCATTACTGCACTGAGCTTTGTGTGGGAGAATTTATAGCATTTCCTCTCTTGTGTTCGTTCATCTTCACCTACGCTCCTCTCCGTTACGTACGGAGTAGAATAATTATCATGATTTCCTCCCCAGATTTGTAGTTAGTGGATAAATAGAGCAGGGTGGAGAGAAACAAAAACTAGACCTGCATAATGAATACACCGACAATTAGAACTCCAGGATTATAGGGTGTAAGTTACAACTATTTGGACGAAATATTATGAGTATTATATTTAATTATTAGGGTATTAAATATGTCTGTTCAGGTAGTTAACACTGAACAAATAGTAATTAAAATTCCTCATGGCTTTTTGTTTTTATTCAGACCTAAACATTGCATTTTGTCTTTCGTAATTTTGTTTTCAGAAAGAAATCTAATGTCATGGAAAATTTGTAAGGTGTAGTACAGTTCTATATTTTAAAGTCACTTCAATGAAAAATATATAAGTATCATATTATTATTAGCATTACCTAAAGATGGAGTGGATGAATTACTACTTAATTAAAAAGGGATAATTTCCAAAAGTTGGATGTATACCATATAGCAAAAAAAACTCGAAAATTAAAGTAAAACACTTCTACAGTAATTCTTTTTCTTTTTTTATTTATGTAGACATGATTGTTTTTCAATGCATCTCCAGTAAATTGTTGTTCCATGGATTTGTTGGTCTTCCTGCTGATAGTCTTCCTATTGGGGAGCCATCTCTTGTCGTATTTACTAATCTGTTTGTTGTCATTCAATTTATACGATCTTTCCTTTTTTTTTACACATTTCTTGTTGTTCTCCATAACTCCATCCTTCTAGATCTATCCCGTAGTATTTTACCATTAATTTTTCATCAAAGTCTGTTCCTAACATCCTTTTTGTCTTCTCTGTGTCAGGTCTTGTTTCTGCCCCATATGTTATTATTGGTCTGATGACTGTTTTGTGAATTCTGCTATTCGTTTCTTTCCCGATATTTGTATTTCTCCATATTGTTTTTTTCAGGCAACCTATTTTATTCTGTTTGGAGCTTTTCGTAGTTAGATAATGTGATGTTTGACTTTGTGAGATTACCTACAGAAAATATAAGTCTCTAGTCGAAAGAGTTTCTTACATCTGAACTGTAGGAACCTTAAATGCCAACTGAGTTGTCGTCCAACTTTTGGATTTTTAAATTTAAGTTTTAGTAAAATACACATTCTTCTTCTTATAGTGTCGTGCACCTCTAGTGCGTCGGCGAATTATCTTAAGGCTACACGTCTGTCTTTTGCAGCATGTAAAAGATCACCCGTGATATTTATGTCTCACTTGTGCTTTATCATTCAATAGAGATTCTGGATAACTCTTATATCTTTATCGTCAATGTTAGCGTTGTGTAGCATCTTTATCATTGCGTCATTTTTTACGGTGTCAAACGCTTTTTTATCATCGGGGAATGTTATGACTATATCCTTTCGTTGATCCATGCAGTTTTGTACAAGCCTATTCAAGCAGAAAGCTGCTTCACGTGTACCCAGTCCGCTGTTGAAATCAAATTGTGTCTCATCGCTTAGATCTTCTAGATTTCTGTACATTCTTGTGTAAAGTATGCAAAGAAAAACCTTAAGCAGATGGCTCATTAAAGTTATCAGTCTGTGGTCTTTGCATTTTGTAGTTTTTTGTGATTTAGGGATCATTATAAAGGTTGAATAAAAGTTGAATATAGTTTTGCTACTTTTATAGCCTACTATACCTTGGAGCGAATAGTGGGAGGGTCGAATAAATTTTCCGTGGGTAAGTTAGTAGTTGGCAGATTCGGTCTATTATCCGCAAAAATGGACGAAGCATAGTTTGCCCATATTTCAGCTAGTTCTTCCTGGGTATGAACGTAGTTTCCTTGATCAATCTTCAGGCGAGTCTCATGGTTGTTTCTTGTAATAAAGACGACAAAAGTTGGTTTCCCAATAGGAAGACAGTAGAATTGTTGATTGGCAACAAAAATGAATGAGCTTAGGAAGATATCTGAACCATACGCCATATAAACACGTACTTTGTTTTATCTCGTGATACAACAAACGACCTGAAACAAACTACAGTCTATTTGACAGACAGAAAACACATATGTAAAGAAAAACTGACAAAACTACGGTATTGTGATGAGAATCAGAATATAAAGAGAGTTAGAAGTATACTCAACACAGAATAACCACAGACAGAATGGATTTTATAAAACGACATCGCATACAAAAGAAAACCAACAAAATTATGATGAAAATCAACTTTACTAATATAAATTATTATACTACAGACAAAGGGCAAAAAAGTGTCTAACTCTACATAAAGAAAATTATCATGATTATGAACTTCTTTTTAATTTACCTTTTTTCTGTATTATTAAAAGTTGAAAATTATATGTTACTTTTGTAAAATTTTTATTTAAAATTTGATAATTGCTTCTTCATCTTTAAGTGCCGTCTTCCATTCGGAGGTATAATATCATCATCACTTTCTTTACTTTATCTACTGCTGCTCTGAAGAGTTCTATAGAACTGCATTTAAACCAGTTCCTTAAATTATTCAACCGTGACACTCTCCTTCTTTGTATACTCCTTTCTTCTCTCATGTTTCTCTGTATTATCAGCCTTAGCAGTTCATATCGCTGTCCCCTCATTACTTGTCCCAGATATTGTAACTTTCTTATTTTTATTGTGTTTATTATTTCGCATTCTTTGCCCATTTCTTCTGTGTCCATGCCATTCTAAACCTCCTCATGTAGCTTCTCAGCTTTCAAGTTCATATTGCAGTATCGAAAACACGTAGCATCTCAGTGCTCTTACTCTCAGTTCTAATCTAAGATCTTTGTTGCAAAGAATTGTTTTCATTTTTACAAACGTATTTCTTGCTATTTCCATACTAGCTCTTATTTCGTTTGTTTGATCATTATTGTCTGAAATCCAGATTCCTAGGTATTTGTATTGATCAACCCTTTCTATCGGTACATTTTCCAAATGTATGTTTGTTGGTATATTTGTTTTCTTTGTTATTATCATGTATTTGGTCTTTTTATATTCATTTTTAGTCTATATTTTTCACAGAAACTGTTTGTTTTGTTTAGCAGTAATTGGAGTTGTTCAGCAGAGCTTACAATAATCACGATTTCATCTGCATATCTTATGTTCATAATAGATCTTCCCTTAGCTATTATTCCTTCACTTTGAGATAGTAATGCCTCTTCAAAAATTGCTTCACTATATACATTAAATAGTAATGGGGATATAATACATCCCTGCCTAACTCCTCTTCTTCTTCTTCAAGTGCCGTCTTCGTTGCGAAGTTTGGCTATCATCAAATCTATGCGTATTTTTAATGCTGCAGATCTAAACAGTTGGTAATTGGTGCAATTGTACCATTCTCTCAAGTTTTCAACCATGAATGCCTTCTTCTTCCTATAGATCTCTTTCCCATTATCTTTCCCTGTATAATCAATTGCAGCAACTGGTATTTATCTCCCCTCATAACATGTTCCAAATATTGTAGTTTGCGCTTTTTAACTGTAAGTATCAGCTCTTTCTCTTTCCGCACTCTCCGCAAAACCTCCACATTTGTTACTTTCTCTGTCCAGGGTATTCTTAATATTCTACGATACATCCACAACTCAAATGCTTCTATCTTTTTGGTATCGATCTTTTTCAATGTCCATGTTTCCATCCCGTAGAGGAGAACTGACATAACGTAACATCTCAAAAGGCGAATTTTAAGTTTTAGACTTAGATCTCTTCCGCAGAACACCTTTTTCAATTTAGTAAATGTGGCTCTAGCTTTCTCTATTCTGGTTCTGATTTCTTCAGAGCAATCATTATTTTCGTTGATAACAGTTCCCAGGTAATTATATCTTCTTACACGTTCGATTCTTTGATCATGCACGGTTATGTCAGGGAAGTTTTGTGGTGATTTAGATATTAGCATTATTTTTGTTTTGCTTATGTTGCTATTAACTCCTCTACTGATTTTAATTTCTGGACTGGGTCCGTTATCTATTTCGATTTGTGCTCTTTGATTCCAGTAGAGGTTTGTTATTATTCGTAAGTCCCTATGATCTATGTTTTTTGTCTTTAGAATTTGGACTAATTTTTCATGTCTTACTTTGTCAAATAAAATTGTGTCAAAATGTCAAATTAGATTATAGCTTATAAAACATTTATTTATTTCCACAGCAAAAAGTGTGTTTTTCTTCAATGTCGTTACTGCATTGAAAATAGTGATAACATGATTATATTTTTTCCCTGAAATAACGAATCCGTTTATTTCACCATCGCCACATTTCCTTTTCATTCGGTTTCTGTAAATCAAGGAAACATAAATATTTCAAAAATCGTTAGCTTTAGAGGAAACTTAAGTTCAATATTGAAATCTTAACACTTTTATTCGTTGCTATAAATTGAACATTTATTGGTTTATGGGGTGTAAGTGCACTAGTGCCAACATCTGTTAAATCTACTTTATCTTTTAGTTGAATAAAAAGGCATATGTTCACTTTTCCCTATAATTTATTTTTTGGAATATAGTTTCATCAATCAATTCTTATAGATTTTTTGATAAGTTAATTTAACCCCTTAGTAGTCGCTAGGAATTTTTGAAAACTAGTAATCGAGCCCAGTCAAAATTTTCGTCTTTTACTGCTTAGCTTGTGTTAATAAAAGTATTTGAAATCAGTTTAAGAAAAACACTGGTTCATTAACATATAAGCATTTTCTTCTAAGCATTTTGTTTTTAGCAGGATTGTTAGTTGTATGACGCGCTAGCGAAATACTGTCTGCGATATTTAGTATCTTCTTTAAAATGACCGTGGGCCAATATCTTGTTACATGGTCGTATCAAAAAAGGAACGACAGCGAATAAGACAAAACATTACCATAAACGATCATAATTTTGAGGTGGTCAAAGAATTTAAATACCTAGGAGCAACAATTACCAGTGAAAACACAGGAGAACGGGAGGTTGAAATACGAATACTGGCGGGGAATAAATCATTCTTTGCCATTCAACATCTAATGAGGTCAAAGCTTCTCTTAAGGCGTGCCAAAATCCAAATGTACAAAACCATAATACGACCAGCAGTGGCATATGGAAGTGAAACATGGACATTGAGAAAGAAAGAAATCAATAAGCTATTAGTATGGGAACGCAAAATCCTGCGAATTATATATGGTCCTTGCAGGGACAGCGTGACAAATGAATGGACGAGCAGATACAACAATGAAATAGAGACTCTCTTCGGGAAAGGAAACATCGTAAGATACATAAAAGCCAATAGATTAAGATGGGCAGGCCACGTAGTACGGAGTGATGACGACAGACTGATTAGCAATGTGTTTTGGGAAAGACCAGATGGTAAAAGATCGACAGAAAGGCCTAGAAAAAGGTGGAAAGACGCAGTCAGGGAAGACCTGGAGAAGATGGAAGTAAGGAAGGAAATAATAGCACAGGATCGGAATCAATGGAAGGCAGGCAATAGTAAACGCGGCAAAAACTCACGAAGAGTTGTAAAAGCCAATGATGATGATGATGATGAACGTCTTGTTTTGCGCGAAACATCATAGGAGGAGCACAGTGATCAACGACGTCAACCTTGCCTTTTGTATTGTTTCTGGTCTGAACGTAACCTGTCAAAACTTCTGGTTTATATTGTTCAACTGTGTCTTTGCCTATAGCGTCGTCATCAGGCAGACTTAAAATTAGAAATACAACCTTTTTCTCTTTGGGTATATACGACTCTATGGTACATGTATCGCTAAAAGTGAACACACTTAATTTATAAAGACAAAATCCTTAAAGTAACTCAGGAGGCAGTTTCCTTCTGTTGTTTCTAATTGTCCCACAAGGGTAAATCCAAATTATTTTTTTTTAATCAACATCAACTAAAGGAATACTCCGTGGAAGTTGTCTGTCTCCCATCGGACACATCTCCAGGTGGTAAATAAGGAAACGTCCTAATCGGTCATAGGACAAGGTATGGCAACTCTAACAGTAAAGTCTCTGCCCCTCTAGGTTAGGGGTTGGGCTAGAGTCTGACAATCTCTTTTTGTAAAAAAACATAAATATGTTACGGAACCTTAGGAACTATTAGCTGGAAGGAACTCACGACGACGACTCTGCAAATAAAAAATGAAATTATAATTAGGAACATGGAATACCCGAACCCTGTACCAAACTGGAGCACTCAAATCTTTACTAGACATAGTGAAGACGTAGATTTTTTAGCACTGCAGGAAATGCGGTGGACGGCAACTGGCACTCTTGACAAAAGAACCCATTCCATATATTACAGATGCAATTAACAAATAGATGAAGTGGAATTTATTGCAAATTAAACAGCAAAAAGCCTTATTATTAACTTTAAAGCCTACAGTAAGAGAATGTGCTATTTGTGCTTAAAAGGAAATAAAAGAACAGTTCTTCGAAGACCTAGAGCAAGCCTACAGGAGATATCCCAGAAATGACATTAATATACACAAAGTAACCTGGACCTTTACTAAAAAACAACGAGTCAGATTGATCACATCTTATATATTGAATAGATTTAAGGCATGGAATCATCATCATTCAGCCCATACTCGTCCACTGCTGAACATAGGCCTCCCGTAGTTCACCCCACAAATTTCTGTCCTGAGCTGCCTGCATCCAATTTTGATGTGTCCGTTTCAGGTCATCCGTCCATCTTGTTGGTGGTCGTCCTCTATTCCTAAAGGCATCTTGTCTGGGTCTTCACTCAAGAATGCGTTTTTTCCATCTGCCGTCCTTCGTTCTCGCGACGTGCCCTGCCCAGTTCCATTTTAAGGTTGATATTCTTTTGATTGCGTCGGTTACTCCCGATCTACGGCGCAATTCTGTGTTGGGTATTCGGTCTCTCAGGGTTAATCCTAACATGGACCGTTCCATTGCCCTCTGTGTTGTTCGAATTTTGTTTGCGGACGTCTTAGTAAGTGTTAGCGTCTCCGCACCATAGGTTAGAACCGGCAGCACACATTCATCGAAGACTTTTTTCTCCAAGCAGATGGGAAGAGCTGATTGGAAAACATCTCTTAGCTTTCCATAAGCTGCCCATGTCAACCCTATTCTACGTATTAGTTCATTGGTCTGGTTATCTCTACTTAAGCGAATTTCGTGTCCCAGATATTTGTATGCTGATGTTTGTTCTATACTTGTTCCAGCTATGTTGATGTTCTCAATCAGAACAAGGTTTGTCATCACTTGTGTTTTTGAATTATTGATCTTTAAACCCACTTGTGTAGAGGCATGGTAGAGTCTTTCGCACATTTCGATGGCATGATCTATGCGGTCTGTTATCAGGACTATATTGTCCGCGAACCTGAGGTGACTAAGCTGCTCTCCATTTATGTTTATGCCCTTTTCGTCTAGGTTTGCACGCTTACACATGTATTCCAATAATGTTGTAAACAGTTTTGGTGAAATAGTGTCGCCCTGGCGAACTCCACGATGAATGTTGAACTTGTGTGTATCTTCATGGAGTCTGACGCATGCCGTGGCATTATCATAGATATTTTTGATGACCGTGGTGTAGCGGTGATCTATTCGGCACTCTTTTAAAGCTTCTAGCATTTTATGGTGGTTTACTGTGTCGAATGGTTTCTCATAATCCACAAATATTAGGACGAGGGGTTTATTGTACTCTATACATTTTTCGATGAGGCTTTTAATAACTTGTAGATGGTCGTTTGTGCCAAAGCCTGACCTGAATCCTGCCTGTTCGCATGATTGGTAAAAGTCCATTTTGTTCGAAAGTCTGTTTGTTATGACTTTTGTAAAAAGCTTGTATGTGTGAGATGAGGCTGATTGGTCTATAGTTTACGAGATTTGTTAAATCTCCTTTCTTAAACATTAGAATGATCACTGCATTTTGCCATTGTGATGGTGTTGTTCCTCTTTCAAGGCATTCTGTGAAAAGTATGGAAAGCATTTGTATCAGTTTCTCGCCTCCTAATTTTATGGCTTCGGCAACGACCCCGTCGTCACCAGGTGACTTATTATTTTTCATTTGTAGGAGAGCTTTTTTGATTTCATCAACAGTAACATCTGGTATGTCTTTCGAGCCCTGGTTTAGAACCTTTGGTATGTTGTCAGTTGGAACATTTTCTTCTGTTTTGCTGTAGAGTTCATTGTAAAATTGTCCGACAGTTTGTAGAATTTCCTGTTTATCTGTTATTATTTCGCCATTTGTGTTTTTCAGTTTGTAAATATTTTTCTTTCCTATTTGCTGTTTCCTTCTGAAGACTTTTAAACTTTTGTTCTCTTCTATGACTTTTGATATCTCTCTGGTGTTGTAGTCTCTTGGAGGCATGGAATAGACCTAATAAAATGCAGAAGTTATAGAGTCGCAAACATAGACTCAGATCATTGCTTAGTGATCTCATCATTGCGGGCTAGAATTTCAAACACCAGTAAAGAAAATAAAATGGACACAAAAACAAAATTGTGCAAAACTCCGTTGGTAAGTTTGACTTTTGGAAAATAAACAGTGTCATTTCTTTGAAAGACTGAGTAAACAAGTAATATAATAAGTAAAAAAGTAAGTAATATAATAAAAATATTACAAGATTTAATAAACCCAACTATGATGTAAAAAGAGTTGTAACAATGCACATAATATGATGAGAATCGATAAATAAAACCTTTCAGGCGCCAACTTACTTTCCAAGAAGAAATATATCCCTAGCTCAAGCCCAAACCAAACAGATTTATCATTGGCTGCACAACCCTGATGAAAAGTTGGAAACTAATTATTGTTCAATAATATTCACCTTCGGCTAAAAGTTTAACCGAACCCTTCACCTCCCTGAAGGCATTTCCGAGATTATGTATTTTGATGAGGTAAATTGCGTACCTCATATTTTACCGAGTTGGAAAGTCTATTTCTTGAGCGTCTCAAGATATAATTTCTAGTTTAGAACTTTGTATTTATAACAGATACGGACTTGACGAAATAAAAAAAATTTCGAGATATATGGTATGATTTTTTTTTTTATTATTGAGTTAATGCCTCGACAACTATGATCATTGGCATGGTACAGTCAGGTACCTAGTGTAGTGTGTGTGTATGTGTGTAGAGTAATTGTCTTGATACTTAGCAAAGTCGACGTCATTGTCTTTGCTAAGAGACACTAATTGTATCGGAACGTCTGCGGTCCCTCCGGTGAGTACCGATCGCACAAGGATAGAAATTATTTTCATTTATTTATTTTTTAATAAACGAAAATTTCTCCACTCAGATGAGATTCGAACTCACGATCTTTAGGTTCATAGGTAGGCGCTCTTATCACTGAGCCACAGAAGGGTCTGTATGGTATAATTAAAAATTTGAATTTTATGAAAACTTTACTCATAGGACATACTTTTTATCTTCTTCTTTACCCTAGCGATTACCATTGGTATGTTTCGTTTATATAGGGATATTATGACCTTCTTTTTCGTGGTTAATCTACAAATCTCTTGTCTTTTTGATGGTAATAGAATATTTTTTTGTAGTGATGTCTTTTTCATAACATCGTATAATAGATTTCTTACATGAGCATTTTAGTTTTCCAAATAAAGCAATGATTACTTCTGTTACCTTTATTCATTATAAATAAAGTTTGTTCCAATTGTTAAGAGTGTAGTGTTTTTTCTTCTTTCTTAACCTGATGCATATGATTATACCCATTTTCTGCTTCTTTAGTTTTTATCAAGATCTCTTTCTCTTAATTTAAACCCTACATTTCAGATGGAGACTTTATTCCTAATATCTGTACCAAATCGTTTGTCCTTGATGCGTTTAGTCTGACTACAACATTTCCCTCACACTCCCTCTAAGGGAAAAATTCACTCATAACAGATACCTACGGTATCAAAAAGATTAAGCTCTGGAGGGACTCTTTCCGTGTTATCGAGCCCTGGGTGATTTAATATGCTGGAGTATCTCGCAAAATTTTCGTACACATCTGGACGTTGAGAGTAGTACAGCTTTCTGCATAGTCTTGTAGATATGGTCATTTAGACCTAGCTTTTTTATGTTTTCTAAGAGGTTCTTCAGAATGACTCCAGTAGTAGAGAGAATAATAGGTATTGTCTGGGTACTTTCCATTCTTCACTGTCTTTGTTTTTGAATTTCCAGATCCCTATACTTGGCGATGCTTTCGTTCTGTTTAACACAAAGATTATTATTGCTGGGTATTGTCACATCAATTAAAGTGGTTTGACTCTTAAGTTTATTAACTTGTATAAGATCTGGTCTATTATGTACCACTGTTTGATCTGTGAGCACAGTGCGGTTTCAGTATAGCTTGTAAATGTCATTATCAAGTATATTTTCCGGAACGTTTTGATAATATGGGAGATGGTTTGTTTGGAGAAGTTCTAGTTTGATGGCAATTATTTGATAAAGGATCTTTCCTACTGGGTCGTGCCTTTCCTTATATTTAGTTACAGCAAGTAGTACACTTAAGGTTGACATCCCGTCCCTACCATTTCCAACTATCGAATGTGAAAAGTGGTACTTTTCAGGAGAGCAAAATAACTCTTTTTTAGAGAATTCTAAATCAGCGCTTTGACTAATGGAAAATTTTTTATATTTTTAAAAATTAATGTTTGATCCTTGTTAGATTGATATCAGAATAAAACTGCTTACCGTTTGCTTCTTTCCACAAAATCACATTCGTTCTTTTGCTTTTTGTGTTAATCAACGATTTGTTTTGGTCCAATGTTTTAAAATTGCGAAAGTGGCATTTTCGACAGTTCATATTTGTATAATTTTAGCACATTTATTTGGTGCAATGTTTCAAAATTGCGAATGTGGCATTTTCGACAGTTCATATTGGTCTAATTTTAACACATTAATATTCTTAATTGAAAAGGAGGAAAATGAAAATAATCTTATTGTTCTTACAAAGTTTATTACAAATAATTTAATTAAAAATTGAAGTTATAGGGTAAAATGGGAAAATCATGTATAAAGAAATTATTAAAAGTATTTTTATGAAAGTACGTATTGATCGAAAATGAATGTAATTAGAAAAGTTAAAAATAATCACAATACAATTATGGAACTTCACGTCCTGTAGATACCTCAAGTAATTAGTAGTAAAATAATGATAAATTAAAGTAGTCTTAAATTCTAGATTCAACGTTATCATTGTCTTCAGTCGCGTCAGGTTCTGGAAGACAATCTCTGGCAGTATTAGATGTTGGTAAAGATTGGTAATATTGGTGGTATGGCCTAGATATTAAGTTTTGTTCACATAGTGAATAGAGCTTTTTTTCTTCACATCCGTGATTGGGAGTATTGATGTAAAGTTTGCTATTTTCATTTTTCCGATACTAGTACCATATACACTATGTGGACGACGTCACAAAGGCAGCATTCTTAAAAAAAATTTTAAATAATTCTCGCTTTTACAACATCTCTGTTTTTGGTTTAGCTATACCCAGTTAACTAAATAATTAGATAATAAAAAACCGATAAAAACAAAATAATAAAGTTCCTCACCGAAAGAACTTCTTGGAAGAAATAATTCACACAATTATCGTGAATACGTGCGTTTTGTTCTTATCAGCAATGTTTAGTATTTTTAACATTTTGCAAATTATAATTGAATAACTGTATCAATAACAACTCTGAAACTAATGTATGTGACACATTAAAAAAACACAATAATAAAGTGCCTCACCGAAAGAGAACTTCTTGGAAGCAATAATTGACAAATTGTGAGCACGTGCGTTTTGTTCTTGTCAGCAATGTTTAGTATTTTCGACAGTTTGCAGATTATAATTGAATAACTGTATCAAATACAACACTGAAGATAATGAATGTGACACATTCGTCATTTTGCATTGTACATATATGCTTTTAGTTATATTTATACAAAACAAAATATCGAATATTCCATTTTCGTCAGTTTGCAGCATATTCGATATTTTGACCAAAACAAAATGACAAAATGTTCATATTCGATGGTTTAGACAGAATATTTCCCGCGTTTCTGATCAAGCTACAATTTCGATATTTTGCTACAAGGTGTATCACGTTTAATGCAAGGAAAAGGTATCGAATCTGAAAAACCCAATTTTTCACATTCGATAGTTGGAAATGGTAGGGACGATCCATACCGGCATTTGCCATTTTGGACCTGAAGGTATTTGATGACATATGTATTTCAGGTAACTTTTGGTTAATATAACCTGATCCTGAATGTCAAGTCATAAACCTTTTGTTTTAGGGAACATTTTTCCTGATCTCAGCCAACAGTTCGACGCTATATTGACTGAAATAATTGGGATATCGCCCGTGCAGAGGTATACCAATCTAGGTGCGCATTTTTTTGTCCTCAGTAAGATGGTTTCTGTGCATTTTTGGTTCCCTCAGTTTGATCGATGTTGTATCATCTACTGCACAAATCGCTTGATGTATACTAGATGTCTCAGCCTGCATCCGAAAATAGGTTCTTAAATTATTAATTTATTTTTCTAGTTTGTTCACTTATATCCATAAGTTCTCGTCCTCCTAAATACCGCGGTAATGTCCTTCTTTCTACTGCACTTCAAAGATGATATATTTGTGTCTTTGTGAGGTGTGTTCGTACTTTTAGCTGAAGATTTTCCATATCCGTTTTTGTCCACTAAACAACACTAAATGAGTAGCTAAGCGCGGAACATGCATAGGTGTTTAGTGCCACACCTCAACAGTAAAGAAATCTTTACTGTTGAGGTGTGAACGAAGCAGCTGTTTTTCCCTTCGTATAAACTCAGTAGTTATCTCAGTTTTCATTCGCTTATGGTCAATCTTCCGTACTTGCCTTATTCTGAGGTATATGTACATTTCATTTTCACTCTTGGTCCCAATGTTCTGGCTGTTTTGCATATCGAATCCGCCGGGCTGAACCTTTTCTTAGATTATATTAAAGACATGACTAATAGAGTTTAGTAGCTGAAATAGAGGTTTTATGACTAGACAAAACCACAGTGAGCTCAACGAGTCTCCTTGAAATAGGCCCTAGTTGATTGCAATATTTTCAGTTTCTATATTATTTTCATCAGGTATTTGGAGGTGAATTTTTGTCTTCCAATCTGACAATATGTGTTTTAAAAAGGTCTAAAAAGGTTTATATCTATAAGTTATTCATGCAGCACTGAATCAAACGCTTTTTTGTAGTCGATGAAAGTAGTAGTAGAAATAAGTCGATTATAAGTTATTCTTTGCAGCCCGTGGAATCCTAAGTACATCCTATCGGTTAAGGCACTATGATATTGTTTAGAGTACAGTGTTGGTTGATATACCGGGCTACACAGGATGTCAGCAATTTATACAGAGTTAGAAGACACGTAATTGGGCAGTATTTGGCTGTATCTTGGGTATTATTTTGAACTTTTGGTATTAAATAAGTTGTTCCCTGGGTTAGGAAAGATGGTATTTTCTGCGGATTAAAAATACTGTGTACTTTTAATACTTAAAAATACTTAATTATTGCTGATAAGCACTCATGAATACTCCAGAACTTCTTAAGCCACAAGTTCTGAATGCCGTCTGGTCCAGGAGATTTTCAGTTATGAAGCTCTTTAATAATATTTGAAACTTCTTCAGTAGTGAAGGTTTGGCTTGGCGCAGTAGCGTAGTGTTGGCAGTTGTCTGCCGTATCTTTGGTTCATCTAGCATTGGTGTTAAGAGCAGCTGGTTTGGAAAGTTGATTTCCCCAAAACTCACGGATTTCTTCTTGTCTTGGGTACGATTTATTGGCACTTTCTGCAACAGAATTGTACAGAATTGTACAAAAAATATCTCCCATTTGCAGAGAAACAAGCCTGATAGAAGAATTGATAAAAAATCTCACAGAAATTCCCATTAGGATTATTATTATATATTATTAATGACTGTTCGATGTTCAATTATAGAATCTATTTTTATTACTGGGGAATACAGTCAATTTGTTTTGGGCTAAAAGTAAAACTCTGTAAGCTTACTCAAGCTTTTTTAATTTTATTTCCTTTCTCAAGAGGATTGCTAATGGTTAATAATAAAACAATAAAATAAAATGAAAATTAAACAATTTACAATATCAAACTACAATAATAATTACAATATTAAACAATATAATTATTTAATGTTAACAATACTGTATATTGACTGACCCAGACCGATAGTGTCTGGGTTTTTTGAGCGAAATCTTGGCTAACTAGACAGGGAGAATCAAACCTAGTTTAGACAAAACGTAATCTGTGATTATAAAGAGGGGCCAAATATGGAGAAATAATTCAGTAACATTTTTATTTGGATGACGCATGAATAAGTGAAGGTTATTAAAAAAAGTTTGATAATAGAAACAGGTTAGAAATGCTAATGAAGCATTTACTAAAGCTTTCTCTAGTGAAATAAAATTTTTAACTGATAAACGTTGTTAATTGGTTGGTACTAAGACGATTCTTAAACCATTGTGTTTGACACTTTTGAATTTTGTATTATCTTTCTTCTTCTTTTTGTACCACTCTTATCGGAGATTTTTCTTCTTTTTGTGCCACTCCTATCGGCGATTGGAAATCATCAAGACTATTCTGACATTGTTTACGGCTGACCTAAAGAGTTCATTAGTGGTGCAGCCAAACCACTCTCTCAAATTCCGCAACCATGACATTCTTCTACGTCCTGGATTCCGTTTTCCTTCTATTTTTCCCTGCATTATATTTTGAAGTAATGCGTATTTATGTCCTCTCATCAGGTGACCGAAATATTCGAGTTTTCTTCGCTTTAGCGTTAACAAAATCTCTGGGTCTTTTCCTATCCTTCGTATTACTTCACAGTTTGTTATTCTTTCAACCCAACTAATCTTCAGCATTCGACGGTAGCACCACATCTCGAAACTTTCAATATTTTTTATGTTGTTCTGTTTGAGAGTCCAGGCCTCTACACCGTATAATAACGTGATAAATACGTAGCCTCTTAGCATTCTTAATCGTAGAGGGATGCTTATATTTCTGTTGCAGAAGAATTTTCTCATCTTTATGAAGGTGGCCCTGGCAATTTCGATACGTCTTTTTATTTCACTGTTTTGGTCTCCAGTTTCGTTTATTAAAGTTCCCAAGTATTTGTAACTTGATACTTTTTCAACTTGAGTGCCGTTTATACTAATATACGCTGTTTGTGTCATGTTTTTACTGAAGACCATATACTTGGTATTTTTTTAATATTGATATTTATACCATAATTGTTGCAAGCAATATTTATGTCTGTAAGTAATCTTTGTAATTCTTCTACTGTTCTTGCAACTAGTACAGTGTCGTCCGCATATCGAATATTATTTACAATCTCCCCATTAATAACGATTCCTTCGTTTGCTTGTAAAAGGGCTTCCTGGCAGATGCTTTCACTATATACATTAAATAACAGAGGTGACAAAATGCAACCCTGTCGTACTCCTCTACGTGTTTCTATTGCTTGTGATGCTTCATTTTCTATTTTGATGTTAGCTTTCTGATTCCAATATAGATTGAGAATTAATTATTCGCAGATCTTTATTATCTATGTCCTTCCTTTCAAGAATCTCTCTAAGCTTATCATGGCGTACTCTGTCAAACGCTTTTTCAAAATCGATAGAACACGTATGTCTCTCCTGATTAACGTCTAGGCATCTTTGTGTGAGAACATCCAAACCGAAGAGAGCTTCTCGAGCACCAAGCCCTTTTCTGAACCCCTATCGGAGATTAGAATTCATCAAAGCTATCCTGACTTTGTTTACAGCTGACATAAAGAGTTCATTAGTGGTACAGATAAACCACTCTCTCAAATTATGTAACATTGACACTCCTCTACTGACTTTTAGCAATTTAGCAGAACCTCATCAGGTCCAATATCTTTAAAGGAAACTTACCACAATTTTAAACGTTTTAATTTCCGCTTTCCCAGAAACCTTACTAGAATAATCTGATTTATTAAAAAATTTTTTAATAAAATACTATTATTTTATTATACTATATAGTAAACAGATACTTACACAATCCCACACATTAGAAGGAGTTTTTTTCAATATAAGTCTGATTCTGATAATGTGATAGTTGATTTGAGCTTAAAGGTGTATTAATGCAAATAAAAAGCTCTCTTGGGGTAGGTTCTACCTGATTTCGGTCCTGCTTTAATATTTGAAAGTTTCGACAAAGTTAATAGGGCACCTTGCAACTCAACGTAAACGAATGTGAGTTATGAAAATGAGCAGACCTACGTCTGAAATGGTGTGCTGCTGCACAGGATGAAAATGTTGACCTTAATTTGGATTTTGGATCATGTCTTAATAATTTTAAGACGGCGTTTCACATGCCCCAATTTCTTACAACTGTAATTCAAAGTTGTAAAGTTTCTTGACGGATTCGGTTTTAATTCTCGTAGTTTAATCTCATCAGACTTAAATTTGGACATGCATTTTATCCCGAAATGTATTATAAAATTAATATTGTATCAAGAGAAATTTCGAGAAATATACTTTCTTCCAAAGAAGAGAGACTTAACTTATGACGTAAAAAGGTACATTATAAAACGGTATTCAAAATAATTCTCTAACAAACTATTTTATAACAACAAAAGAAGATAGACGTACGGTGAAACAAAAAGTAAGAAGAGAAAAATATCTAAAACATTATAAAAAGCACCGAAAATGAAATGTTAGGTATTTAAAAACGGCAACATAATATATGCTTAATACAATAAAATTATTTTGTATGTCAATATCTTTAATTATACACAAATTTTAGCCATTATCTTTATAAAGCAAACACCTTTTGATAACTTTTAAGATTAAAGAAACTTATAGTTCTGAGAAAATAGACGTTTTTCTCCTCCGAAAGACTAATTTGTAGAAAGAGAAATACATAAAACAAATGTTTAAGTTCTAAGTGGTTATTTTAGAAAATCTGTTAGTTTTTCGTCAAGAAACTTTAACACAAACCTAATATTTATTTTAACTTAAAATAACTAGATGTGAAACATAACCCAGATTTTAAAAAATGGTGGAGGATCATTTGCAAATGGCGTTATTGAATTGGTTTGATTAATATTATTAAAAATGATGTTATTAATTAAAAATAGTATAATAGAAATTTCACAATAACTATTTATAATAAAAAACAATGACTTTTTAGTAAATAATATACATATCGCACCTCCACTAAAAAATAGTCACAATTCAAAAAACATTGGTTTGAGAAAAATAATGTTAAAATTTTTGGTTCAGTTTAACATGTATTGGTCAGTTCCATGAATAAATACAAGCTGATATGCTATTATATTGTAAACTGAAATATATTAGCTTAGTGTTATTGGCTCTTATTTTCTCTGCCAGGGCCATAATTCTGCTTCTCCTTGAACTCGATGAACTTTGCATGTTATGAAACTAGGCTGTTTGTTGCAACAAAAATAATAATAAATAAAAACAAGGAAGGATAACATACAGTCATAAACAAGAAAATAACAGTTAATAATTCCAAAAAAGCGTCATAATTACAAAAGCAACGTCAGTGGATTTGAAAATCGTATGTGCCGGTTCTGCAAAACAGTCATATTCCAAAAATAGTTTGAAAAAATATACTTACATATTTTAAAAACTGGCTAAACTCAAAATATAATACTCTTCCGCAACATGCAAAAGTACTTTTCTCGTTTACAACTTCAAAAAAATTGTCACAACACAAAAAATAACAGTATTTTGCTTATAATAATTTGCTTATAATAATTGCTAACTAATAATTCACACAAAAACTGTTCAATTCTAAATGTGACTCTTTTCAGGATTAAACACTGCGTGTAGACTATTATAAAGTCACCTTATAAAAGTGACACTGTGCTGAGGTAACCTGTAAAAAACAAAAGTGTCACATCGCCATCTCGCGGTAAATAGTTCAAATATAAGAGTGACACTTTTATGGAAAATACTTATTTTAATACTTGTAGCATGGTCATTTCAATAATGGCGATTTTTGAGTTGTGACTCTTTTTTAGCGGAGGTGTGATATATAAAAATGTAAATATATAAAAAATATTTCAAAAGTATCTTGTAAAAATGTTCATTGAAATTATCTTGACCTTAAAGATGATTTAGTTCACGAGATCATATTGGTAAATATTTTTGTTATAGACCAGGGATATGGTCATCCAGCCTCAAAAATAGATTGCTGAAAATAGGTCTTTTCCTCGTGTTTTTATCCCCATATATCTCGCTCCGCTCTCATATTTCCGATATGCTCATTGTTATAACTTCTGAAAACATATTTTCTTATAAGTTACTTACCCAGTGCCAAAATATACATTTTACGTTTACTCATATTGTGCTTTTTCCAATCAGGCTATTTTATTAGCCACAATTTATAGGAATTAATATGTGCGACATCAATAAGATGAAAGAATATAGCCATCAGCCAACGACAACGGTTTGTTTTTATTTGTACCATATATTCTTTAGCTAACTTATCGGTTGTATTTACAATTCCATTCGTTTTATACTAATGTAGAATAATCTCAGGAGTATTCTTCACCAGCCACTTTGTCGTCAACATGCTCACTTGAATGTAAGATGACTGCAGTTCTTGGTTTTGGAACATAAGAGGCTAACATTCGATGTTTTCTAAAGCATATAGATCGCCTCTTGCGATCCACGAAAAAATCCAAGTATAAGGAATACTCTAATATAGGGTTGAATCTCTAGAAAATCTACGCAAACATACACTTTAGTTTTATTTGGGCTTTCACTATTCCATTTAAAAATGTTCCAAAATTCCAAATTTATGTTTAGAATTTCGTCTGAATAAAACAGAAGAAAAGCGTTTTTGATGTATAATATAAGATCACTGTAATTTGTAAGTCCTAGAGTATGTCTACGAATATTGGCCTTTGCGCGTTTCACTTTTGTGTTTTTTTGGCTACCTTGATCACTCAGTTCCATCTTTAGATACATATACTGGTAATACTTCGGTGTCAGTAACTGTTGATTCATTGTGCTTTATGCTTTAATTAACAATAAGGTTGTTTTCTTTTTCTATCTCTGTTACATTGTCTTTGTCTTCTAAATTATTTGCTGTACCCTCGTTGATATCAAGCTCTGGTTCATCACTTTCAAGTAGACATAAAAGTTCAGCTTAACTATGTTGATTTCGGCAAATATAAATGAAACTTAACTCATGTTCACAATTTTACTATTCATAAATACGACAAGAAACCAACTGACACTGGAACTTAATATATTTATATTGTTTCGTTAAATTTTATCGCACCTCAGGGAATTCCCTATTTAAACATGTAAAACTCTTACATAAAACGATGGTCAGTACTAATCTCTAAAATCTATGGGATTCCCACAATATTACAGGTTTATTACAATCCATCTTATATGGCATAAAAGGCTGGTCGGGATATTAGGAGACCTCAGCCTATAAAATTGAAGTTTAAAATTAATCTAACCTTTAAATGTTCTTTCAGACATAATTTTTTATTAATACAATATATAAGCTACAGATAGATGATAGAATGTCGATTAAAAATGAAGATCTATAAAGTAACAGCCAAAATTGTGATCTGGGGTCAAAATAGTTCCCAGCCAGTCCGATAAAGGTTAAAATATTATTTATTTATTTGACTAAGGGCCTATTTGATTTCTAATTGATGAATTGGCTATTGATCCAAACGAGGGGTGTCGTACAATACCTTCAGGTAGTAGCGAGATCTCCGTTATGCTTGTGCGAAATCGCGATCAGTTGCGTAGAAATTATCGAATAGAACACAGTAGAGTCCCAGGAACTCTACGACGTAGTTTGTGATAGTTTTTATTTCGATTAAAAAGTAAAAAAGGTTTCTATAATAAAAAAAGTGTGCATCCAGACGATGCTAATTTTGAAAGAAATTGTTGGGCGATGGCACGAAGAGCTCGATAGTGATTTTTGCCACCATGATGGTGACGACACGCCAAACAGTAAACACTTAGAACATATTTTAAGTGACCATAGTTCTGGGAGCGAATTTTATGCTAGCGATACTAAAGTCAGAAGTCAAAGTCTGACGAAAGTCAGAAATCTGATGAAGATTCAATAAATGAAGTGGATCCGAACAGACGATACTTTTATGAAAAAAAAAAAAAAATAGGTACAAATGGGCATCAGTTAAACCTACCCGCAATGTTAGAACACTTGCTTCTAATTTATTGAGATTTGTCTACTATCAAAAGATCTTTTACATAGATGAAACCAGTGGTGGCGTGGCTTAAAATTTTTTCTATAGATCTTGTTGACATTAAAGTATATGACACAAATGTCAAACTGAGGGAACATCGCGACAAGAACGGATATTATAACCGCACATAATTAATGACACTGATAATACAGGGATCATTGGATTCTTCTGTTATTGACATGTTCAAGTCTAACCATAAAGACATCAACTCACTGTTTGCTATTGATGGTACGGGGTAAGAATATTTAAAATGGGATTCTCAGCACGTAGATTTTTTATACTGCTTATATGCCTACGATTTGATACACGAGAAGAAAGAGCGAATCGAGCTAAAACTGATCCAGCTGCTACAATTTCCCAAATTTTAAAGATATATAACTAAAATTCTTAAAATTCTTATATACCAGGTGCGGTCTTTAAAGGCGATGTAGGTTTAAAATTTATATACCTAGTAAATTCGAAAAGTATGGAATAAATATTCAATGTTTAGCAGATGCTCGCATCCACTATTTACGCAACACTTATATATATTCTGGAAAAGGATCTGATGCATTAGAGGATTTGACTGCAGAAATAAAAACTCTATATTCCCTCCCAAGCAATGGTTTGCCTTTGCAAGCTGATCTTTGGCAGTAATCGAAATGTTACAGGCGACAACTGGTACTCATCAGTGTAGCTTATAGATGTTTTATTAAATAACAATGTTTAATGTTGGCACTATAAACAGGAATAAGAGAGAAATTCCTGAAGAATTCCTACCATCTAGATAAAGATCTGTAAATACAACTTTATAAGGATTTACAAAAAATAAAATTATAATCTCCCAAGTGCCAAAGAAGGGTTGTGCTTTTAATATCCTTGCTGCATCACACGAAAGAAGATGATATCGAAACTTGGTTACCAGAAATAAATGCTTCTTATAACAATACAAAAGCAGGCGTAGATTCAGTAGATAAAAAATGCAAAAAATACTCGTGCAGTCGAAGAACCAGGCGCTGGCTAATGGAGATATTTTTTAGAATAATCGGTAGGAATGCATTTTTTTTTAACCTATTCTCTATCCTTCCATTGTTGGATATAGGTCTCCCCCAGTTCTCTCCATCTTTCCCTATCTTGAGCTGTTCTCTGCCATGTGGGACCTCCTTGTTTCCTGATGTCATCTTCCCACCACATCTGTGGTCTGCCTCGTGTCTCTTTGCATTGTATGGACGCCACTTTCCGATGGCATTGTTCCATCGTCCGTCTTGGAGACGTTCATTGTATCCAGCCCATTTCCATTTCAGGAATGCATTAAGTGCATATATTATTCACCAGGCTTGTGCCAACAGAACGAAATATACAAGATTAGAGTTTATAAAGATTTTGGCACAGCAACTATATGAACCACTTCTTCGAGAACAATAAATTAACCAACGTCTTCCAAGAGAACTAAGACTGAGCATTCAAAAGGTGCTAAGAATAAATCTAACCGTAAATAATGACGACCATACAGATACCTTACTTAGGAATGCTAGGAAGTACTGCTATTTATGTAACCCAAAATTGAAAAGAAAGACAAGTTTTCTGTGTATTGGCGACGTGCAAGTATTTGGATGTGATACGAGAAACGATCGTGCGCGAGTAGCGGAGAAATCTTGCATTTTTTACTGCAAATTTCATAGATTTCATAAATTCATATTGTCAGTTGTCATATTTCATATTCGTTTGTTTATTTACACCTCCTGTCACTGAAGAAAATGGGATTTAGGAAATGCTGTGTTATAAATTGTAAAAATACAACAAAAAATTGTCAATTTATGTTTTATTCGTTTCCAACTTCGAAGCACAAATTACTACAAAGAGAAAAGTGGATTTATATCATAAAAAAGCATAAGTAACATAACCTAAATTATGCATTATTCTTGCGCCCGATTTTAAAGTCAGTTTGAAATAAATAATAAATAAAAGTTCACTTTTAAGTGTAAATTTTCGTTTCATAACACTCACTTAGAGTTCATTTTAACCCAAAAATCAAGTTTAATGTTTAAATGTTATTTTTTTTAAGTTTACAAAAATGCATTAAGTTCAAGTTTTTGTGAAGATGCATTAAGATATATTCGCTGTCCAAAAGTTTACAGGGAAAGAATTAATTGTTCAAACCAATATGATGATATCATGGGCTTAACCTGCTAATTTATGCATTTATGCTTTAACATTATTTATGGTTATTTATTTTTCTTAATTCTTTCACATAATTCTTTCATTCTTTTTTGACATTTGCCACTACTAAAGCTTTTCCATTTGACTCAGTGCTTGGTTGAAAAGTTATTTGGTGATTTATTTTCTGAAATCCAGTTTTTATTATTGCATCCATATTAACAGTAATGCTGTAATTTAATAACATATTTATTTGTATTTACACTACATACAACGTTTACGTTTTAATAACATACCGACATAACCTCAATCTTACTTTTTCTTCTTATTCTTTTTTGGGGCTACGTCCTTGACAGTTATCCGGTAACCTCGATCTAACATGAAAGCGCAGTAAATTTTGCTGATGTACGACACCAGGTGTCGCTGTTCTGAACTTGCACGGTCCCAATACAGTGTAAACAATCGATCTGTTTGCAATGTAGTAAAAAAATATGTAGTGAATGTGTAAATAAGCATGAAGAAATGTGATCAACTGGCCAAATTTCAGGACTAGCACAATTTGTTTTAGAATAATTTTTTGTGTGAAAAATATTATTTTAGTATTAAATATAATTTTAAAAACGTGTTTTTGAAAAAAAAAAATGTTTATATAAAATAATTTGTTTTTTATCGACGCAAACGCTGATAGCAGATTTTTCGGTTAATTCAATTTTTATTTTCCTATAAGTTGCTATTATTTTGTACTGTTTAACTTTTTATAATAAATATGCTTTCTTTAATACCTCTAACATAACATTCAGAACAAAAATTGTCAGTTTGACGACATGGAGTCCGAGGGACTCTACCACGTTGTTTGTGTAAAATTAATTCACCACGTTGGTTACGGGATAATCAACCTAATGGCATAACATTTTTACTAAAACAAACAATCTAGAATGAGAAGATAATTTTTTTTTATAATACATAACTAAATTTAATCTAATTATAACGGTAAATATAATTAAATGTTTATAGACGAATAGACTGAATTTCTAATTTTCTTATTGTTCTTTATTTCGTCATTAGTTGCTTTTTTGCATAATATGCCCAAATTTTAATAATATAATAATAAATGGTGTCTTCACTGCACATATTTGACAGACTCAATATTCATTCACAGATTTGTTAAACACAAAACAATTGTACATCACCTTGGTTGGTTATAATTTTTACTTATTAGTATTATTATTGTACTTGCTAGAAATTACTGTCAATAACATATAAATGAATGATTTTTTTTTAAATAAATATCGACTTTCTGGGTAAGCTTCCCAAAATACCAAAGTTTACTTAACTACCCCACGACATGTACAAAACACATAACATAACGCCAAGGCAACAAGACAATAGCTTAGAAGACGATACAAAACTATAATTTAGATCTTACGTTTGTGAATTTCGGGTCGGAGCTACAAACATGGCCGACTTGGAATCACTTTGAGGCATTAGAGACTATTAGACAGTTGGATAGCTGAAATTATCACTTAATGCAATAATTCAAAGTTAAAGGGACTTCGTGACGCAATCAATAGTAGGATTTAATGTCTCCAGAATAATGCTGGTGACCACGTGGTGGTTGTAATTCGGAGAATCTGCTTCTTCGAGCATAATTAATTGAAGTAATTGTTTGACGGAGAGTTTGTATGTCACGAACTGCAAGCTGGGAGAATATTAACTTTGTAATAAAAGAAAATTTGTTCAATATTACATATTCAAAACACATCTTTGTAGGAACTTTGCTATTTTATAGACACATAAAAATACATTATTAAAACACTAGGGAAAATGTAAGGTTATGAGTAGAGTAGAGTAGAGTTTTAAACATAATTGACCAAATAACGTCATATTACGAATTACAAATTAAACAAATATTATACACTCAGGTGCAAAAAAATCGATCCATGGGTATTATTTGCTGAAAAAAGAAAACGTTTGAAGATATTAGTTTTAAATCAGGAATATATGTAAAGGTATATCGAGGGGTTCGAGCGAAAACCCGATAACTAACAAAATCATTGTTCGGAGATAATCGCGATTAAAGATTTTCGTAACATTGAAGAGGCTTTAAAATCGTCACAGGAAGTTGTTTCAAATATTTGTTACAGCCAAACAGTAGAGAATTTAATGTTTAGTTAGAATAATTTATTTTTAGTTTAACTTATTAAAACGTATTTACAAAAAAAAAATAAAACATGATATTTATCGGGTTTTTCCTCGCTGAATGAGTACAACAATTCATTTTATTGGTTTTTATTTTGAATTTTGTCAATTATAAAATGAAAATGAACTGCATTTTATTCAAATAAAACAAATAATAATCTACATTCCTTTTAGGAAATTAAAGGGTAATATCTTCTTCTTCCGATTCTTCTTCCATCATTATGTCTGGAATTCGATCTACGACATTATTCCCTGTTTTTAAACTTGATATCCATGCAGCTCTTCCGGAAAAATGTTTTCTTGGCATATCTTCATTAAATACTTTTTTTGCTTCGCTTATTGGAAGAGTACTTTTGTATTCAAAACTATACTAATACTAATACTATACTAATTCAAACCAATATCTTCTGATATGTTTAAACCACTGCACAGTATTACCGGCTTAATCTACTATTCTGTTTTGCAATATATTTGCTGCAAGTGACTTTAAATCTAAAAATTTCTTATATTGTATTTCTTTTACCTTGTATGGGCCTATATTATGTTTCACATTGTCTACTGTCTTCATTTTCTGTGTTCTTGCTGTTTGAAATATATTTTTCCAGTAATTCATGCATTTACATATTTACTTGCAGATTCTATTGCCGAGTTCATAGAATCCACTTCCATATAAGTATGTCCTGCTTCTAAGAACTTTTGTTCTATAATTTCCAATTGGTCGATATTTTGTACGATTCACAACAGCAGTACGGCTATAAATTGATTACGATTTTGACCGCCACAAGTATCTGAAGAAATTGTTACATGCTTAACCTGAGGTCTTAAGCATTCACTTGAATAGTAATACATACAAGTTCCGATTTCAGAACTACCCTTTTTGCCGTTTTTGGGTAGCGGTGATTCCCAAATAGTAAGATTGTATACTAGAAAATTTTCTACGATAGTATAATTGACTAATAGATCCTTTGGGTATTTGTAAAATTGCTTGTAAATCCAATGTTACAGACATAAATGTCTTGTCTTTATTTGCTTTGTCTTTATCTATTCTTTTAGCGGCCTGACAAATTTCGTTTCTTTTTCTATGTTCTTCGTAGATTATTTCAAGATTTTTTCTCTGCTCTAGATCAGACTTAGCATATTTGGCACAGATAAAAGACACTGGTCTTTTTTGGGCGTGAAAAAACTTAGATTAAACTCTTAACAAAAAATAGATCGATATTTACGTAAAGCAACAGGGTCTCGACTATTTTCGATGCAGTTATCTGAATAAAACTGGTACATTTTTTTGATATTTAAAGTGGGATCTGAGTATTTTCTAATGGTCTCCTTTCGGGTATAATGAGGTTCTATAACCGGAAAGGATTCAATATGACTTTTAACAAATTGAACATCTTCAGCCTTTGTTTTGTTAACTGGTTCCTGTTTCCGCGATTGTCTTCTTTAGAATAGCAACCAATAGAATCACTGTTAGCTACAGCATTTATTATAACATCTTAGGATATACACAGCGCTTTTGTAAAAAAACTTTTGGCACACTGGAATCCGTTCGTTGTTAGCTAGTGGAAAAAAACATTTCTTGCTAAAGTAAAAAATTTCTCTTGTAAAATAAATTTTTTTCTAGATTTAAAATCTAGACTCCAGTAATTTCTACAGAGTTTGTTTTTATAATCTTCAGAAAACTTTTTAGTATACTTAAATTTACCTTTATCATAATTGATTTGCTGGGGTACCTTTAGAGCGCTGGTTTTGTTTTTCGTTATATATGTGCTCCCTTCTGACCGCCATTTTTTTCGCAATATTCAATTTCCATTCAGTAGGATTACTTTTACGCCACCTTTTCGGCTTTGTTACCTTACGCAGTACTGGTTATAAAACGTCTTTAATTATTAATGTCACCAAAGATGTAGACGTCTCAGAGTATAAAATTTTCTTACGTTAAACTTTTTTTTTGATTTACGAGATCATTTTCAGATCCAACAATATCTTCAAAATCCAAAGATAACTCTGTGCAGTAGTTTGGATCCACGTCAGAATAATCACCTCCAAGTAAAGAAGTAGTATTATTAAATATTATTCTAAAATGAAGTCGCCTGTGTTAAAATCATCATCTTCTATTGTATTTTCGATATACTCTGCTATCCGGCATTGATTTTCGTCTAGCTCAGAAGAAGTTTCAGATATGTTCTATTGCACATTCTTTGACATACAAGTAGGAATTTAATATTCACCATTAACGCGCATACGAGTAATCTGACGGCTGATGTGGTAATATAACTTTTTTCTGGTCTAATGTAAGCGAATAAATCAAAAAACCAAACGTTAAGAAAACATGAAGCTATAGTTGGATTTTAATTTTAGTATTTTATATGCCAGAAAATTTTCAATGCTAAAAAATTCCACAAAGTGATGCAAACTTTGAGAAAAAAAACATACTTTGATCGGTACACCCGGTATACAATGAAAATTTATCCGATTAGCAACATTATTACAGCGATATTGTTAAAGAATAAGACTTATACCATGTTAAAAAAATTACTGAAATTGGACAACAGGTTTAGAAGATACGAGACATCAAAAATGACCCATTTTTAAGGTGTCCGGTTAATTTTGCACCCCAGTACTGAATAATTTTAGGTCTTGACATCGAAAATGAATTTATTGAGATAAAGTAAATTTAAAATAAAACATCTCAATTTCACCTAATTACTCTTAAATTTAATGGATGACAATTCAAATAACTAGGAACTGTATAATTATACACATAACAAAAAATATTACTTACCAGTCTTCAAAATAATGGTTTTTGGTGACCATTTCCACTAACATCTTACTTCGATTACTCATTTTACTAATTTATAAAAATCAAACTGTTTATTTCGAAAACAAGCACGAATCACAATAACAATTCAACATCAAACTATACATTTGTTAGAGAACGCAACGTCCATAATCAAGTCCAGATATGTGTGAACTAATCAGAAGTACCGACCCAAAAAGGTAAATCATTGTACTTCGTGTAACCTAAAATTGATTTACTGGGTTTTCGCACAACAAAAATGTGCTGAAATTGAATAAAGTATAATAGTATAAAATTCTTTATTGGATTTTCGCATGAATATATTTTGTTAAAATTAACAGCTTTGTAATCTTCATATCCGATAAATGTATTTATATATTTTTAAAATCTTAACTTGCGAATTTCTTTAAAAAAGAAAGCAGTTAAGTTGTTCTAGCTTATTTTTCCTAGAACTGATTTTATATTTCAGACATTTATTATGAATTTCAATTTCTGATAAAATGAATTATCTGTTTTTAACTCAGAAATATTTCTAATAAAATCAGTAACTTTACATAGGAAAAGAAGATAAATGATTCTATCGGATTCTCATATTATAAATATGTTTGCTTCAAAGTATTTTTATCAGTAAAGTTATATATGGGGTTGGTGTTATTTAAAAATATGACTTAACGGTTTTTACCATGTTTGGTTTTTATCAATTATTGTGCTTAAAAATGTTAATATCATTTTAAAAATTTTTTCAGTGATAGAAGACGTGTTTTTAATACAGAAGAAATAAAAATACCGTATTTCATAATTTTGTCATTTATCGGGTTTTCGCTCGAACCCCTCGATATGTTAGATTAAAATAATTTTTACTGATTATCCAAAAAAGTAATTTATTTATAGACGTCAAAACTCAAAAATACAGAATATTTAAAACTTTCTAAAATTAAGAAAAAATTGATAATAAATCCATATCTAGTGTTTCCCCCTTAGCACCTTATAACAGCCTGTACACGTCTAGGCATTGAGGTAATTAACCTCTGGATATCAAATTGATCCTATTGGTCCCATGCAGCATTCTAGCATTCTCATTGGTTTCCTGGAGGGGGGTTTTGTCGTTTAATAAGTGTTGTACCTCTTTTTTTGGATTTTTCATTTATTATTTTCATCTTCAATCGGCTGAGGATTGATATCTTGAATAGGCGCCACGGGTGCAATTGAACTGATTGATATTCTTGGTTTAGGTGGCAGCTCAGACAAATCAACAGAACAAAGTGGCTGTTATGTGACTGCGTCAACTGATCTTGCAGTCCCTTTCATATCATTCTGCTCTTTTAAAATTGATGTATTGTAATTGTTATTCTTAGCTTTTGCATCACTTTCTAGCTCTATGAAATTTTTTGGTAACTTTTTCTCTATGGTTTCTATTTTTTCCCATAGCAGCTTATTATTTTCCTCTAGGATTTAATTTTCACTTCTTAACTCACAAATTGGTTCATTTAGCAGATGAATGATCGTATTTTCCATGCCATTCCAACTATTTAAGGTTAGGTTAGAATCACAACAAATCACACATTTTGTGTTCATCACGCGTTTCATCTAAAATTTAAAGTTTTCCGGTCCAATCCTGTGCCGTGAATAATTTATGTAACGCTTTTCCACAATTTACACATAATATTGTGCTTATTTTCTTAGTTTTGCAACAAGTGAACTTGGTTTTTTTGAACTTGCTGTCGCGATCATCCTTATCAGACGCCATCTTTTTATTAGCGATCTTTTTATTGGTGCTGTTGAATATTGAATATTCAACAGAATGAAAACCGTAAAGCCTTTAATAAAGATAAGTCACATCACTGGTAGATGGTAATTACTTATCTATCACTAGCAGTGTGTCGTAATTGCTTTAAGTTTTTGTTAAAAACATAAAAACTACAGCTATATTCCTTTCATTGCAGTTATTGCAATTTACAATCAAACAAATTGTTTTTTAAAAAAGAAAGATGATCTTCATATACCTTGTACTAATTATGCATATTTTGATATAACTTTAAAAATTAATTGTTAATTTTTACTTGTAAAAAAACAGTTTTTTGGGTGCAATTGCTAATGGCATCCTTCGAGGTTGATTGATTTTTTAATTTATGATTGCATTCTATTGCATATATACTGTTATGAAAAATTTGTCTAAAGTTATATTATATATTATAGTCCATAAAAATAATTTAAAAATACTCAATACTATAATTAAATCGTACAGTATTCTCCCTTCCAGATGCCCAGGCGTCGATATCCGGACCGCCGGAGGTGTACGTCAAGAAAGGCAGCACCATCTCCCTGACGTGTACAGTGAACGTCCACTCCACACCCCCATCATCGATCCTTTGGTACCACGGCCACGCTGTCGTCGACTTCGACTCCCCCCGAGGTGGAATTAGCTTAGAGACAGAGAAAACGGAGGCGGGTACTACCAGCAAGTTGCTGGTGACGAAAGCCTTGCTGAGTGACACGGGGAACTACACGTGTATGCCGTCCAATGCTAGCCCTGCATCGACAGTAGTTCATGTTTTAAATGGTAAGTGAAACTATCTGTTTATTATATGCATATGCTTGCAGTCCAGATAAATAGAATAAAAAAAGATTAATCTCAAAGTGTTAAAAAGTGTATTGACTTCTATTCTAACTTCGTCAAAATCTGGACTTATAAAACCTGCCCAGGTATATACTTTTAATTCGACAGATCCTACAACCCTTGAGCCAAAACACAATATTATCTGAAACGCTTGCATTTATAAAATCAAAATCCCCGCCATGGTCTAGAACACCTCCTTTTAGAAACACTTCTCTCTGTAAATTGAATATGCAACAAACAAATAATATCATTTTTCGACAAGCTTTCAAAGGTATTGTAAACACGTCTCACTATGATAAGGTACATTATACCCATGCATCCCGAAACGCAGATGGAGTTAGCTGTTTTGCCACTACAGTTGACACAGGATTGGGACAATACCGAATATCCAACGAATTTGGCGTGTTTTCAGGAGAACTCTTTAGTATTTCAAAAGCTCTCGAGTTTTTTTTTGACTTTTTCTCATTCGTTAGAAAATATTCTCGATCAACATCACCTAGTGTAAAAAATACTTGAATTAATCTATGTCCACACTTTCGGAGAGATCTTAATAACAATAATATGGGTTTTTCATATCGGCATCCAAGAAGGCAAGAGGCAGGAACTTTGGATGAACAAAAACACAAAGCTCAGATAAAAACAACCAAATCTCTACAGGTATTTATCTGTATCATCCCTAAACAGAAAGGAGAAGATAGCAATACGAAGATTGAGGATAGAAGACTCACGTTTAACACAAAATCAGCTTATGTCCTAACAGACCAATATTATTACTGTTAAGCACATCCACACAGAATGTCAACACTGTTTAAGCCGACTCGAGAGCCAATAGACTTTTTTAAAAGTACACAGTTGTTTTACAAAATATAATTTACATAATATTGATATTATTTAATATTGTAAACTCTGTATCACGGTCATGACCTATGGGGCGGAAACTATGACTTTAACCAAGACCACGGCTTCGAAACTGAGAGTGGCACAGAGACGAATGAAACGGTCTATGCTGGGAGTGACGTTGAGGGACCGAATAAGAAACGAAGATCTGCGAAGAAGGACGAGTATTACTGATATTGTGGAACGCATAGCGGAACTAAAATGGAACTGGGCAGGCCATGTAGCGAGAATGCACGATTCACGATGGACGAGCAAAATTACAAATTGGAGGCCAAGAGCAGACAAACGCAGTAGAGGAAGACCACATACACGTTGGGCCGACGACATCAGGCGTATCACTAAAAATTCTGTATCATAACTTTGTAGATTTGTTGTTGTTGTTATTGTTGTTGTTGTTATTGGCTTTAGGGTAAATAGCCACACATCCAGACACAAATTTCTAAAACAGATACAATACAAGGATTACGCAGGGATTACACTCTTCTCGCCCAGAAACCTATCGGGACATTTTTATAAACGATAAAAGGTAGGCTTTGGATAGATAGGTATAAATACATTAAGGAAAGACATCATATATCAACAAAGGTGGTTATATTTGTATATTCGTTGTTCTAAAGAAAGATAGCAAACAATCGTAAATTTTTTTTCTGTCTAAAGCAAGATGATGCAGTGTAATATATGGGCTTTCAGTGTATAATTTTAAAAGTCTTCTGAAAAGCTCATTAGATTGAGCTCTATATTTTAAACAATAAAAAAGATGTGGTCTAGATCACTGTTTTTTTACAGGCTTCACAAAGATCTCTCTAAAGTATTTTTATTTTAAATAAATGTGCTGGATAACATGCTTGACCAAACTTCATTCTGCTGATAGTAGTTATAGTGTTTCGACTGTAATCGTACTCATTGTACCAAGGTTTTCTCCTTAATTTCGTTTCAAGTCTAGTGTAACTCTGTAGGTACTATTGTAAATCTTTGCTTGCGTGTCAGTGACCAAAGATATCGAGTTAATTCGAAATAAAAAAAATGTATTTTCCGATGTTCTAATCTAATTCAATACAAAATGAAATGTTTGAAAAAGACATTGATGACACATTACAGCTATATTTCTTAATATTCTATCTTCTGCCTACATATGTTTAATATTCTTGTATAAGTCAGATTCTCATAATTAGATAAAAATTAATTCCAGAGGTAAACTTAAATTAAATTTTGTCTCGTGAACAATTTGAGTGGAAGTAATGGTTCTAATTTCTAGAGATGCCGTCACTGAGGATTAATTAAATGGAAGAAACCTCGCAGGAAATAAAGTCGAGGACAAAAGTGAATGCGAAATAAATATCTCGACGCGTCTGCCTCCTCCCTCTGTCCCACTGGAAACGTGTGTAGAGTGGCGTTAAAGTTTCGGATTAAAGTATATAAGAGATTGAATGAGATAACTTTGTGTCATTCAACTGATGGGAAATCCTACTTTGTTTCGTGTTGTTTCGTTTCCTTATTTTTGTAGAGAGAATTGCTTTAGTTTTTCTACTATAAGTTGATGAACTTAATCCCTTCTATAACTTTGTACTGGAGTCAAATAAAACTAAAAATCATCCAAAAAAATAGTACTGAGTAAAATAAAGATCCCTGGAGTCCCTGGGTGCCGAAGTGGAAATCAAGAGGTCAAATATTAGTCAGTTAAAAATGTCAGTTTCATTACGATCAATTCTGGCTTAATCCCATATATATATATATATATATATATATATATATATATATATATATATATATATATATATATATATATATATATACTATTTATACAGGGGGTCCCCGAAAATAGTGCGTTCCTTAAAGGTATAGGTAGAAGACACCATGCAGAGCAAAAAAGTCTAATAACATTTTTTTCTAAATTCAGTTGTTTGCTCAAAAAGCGAAAATACATTTTATTGTGCAAAAACAAATTTGTTAACTACGTGCAGTACAAAAATCTGAACGTAAACATTCAAGACTTTAGTAAACAGTTATTTTTTAACAATAGTGTCAAAGCCTTTAATAAAGGTAAAAAGTAAAAAAAAATATAGTATAATGAAACCTATTAAAAAATGAAGAAATGAAGTCGAAAAGTACAAATATTGCTGATCGTAATATGTGAAAAAAAAGTCCCTTAATATTTTTAATTCTCTCCCATGATGGAGAAAAAATCGTTTCAGTTTAGATGCCTAGCCCCGTGGTTTATAATAAAGTTTAATAACTAAATATTGTAGGGTAACGCCGTATAATCTACCAGAATATAACAATATATATAAAGTACTCTTGAGTTCTCTAATACAATATTTCGATCAAATCGTACGAGTGCTAGTGATATTCTATATATTATACTCTTCAAAGTATTATGAGGTTTGTTTAATAAACAGTGATTGACTATTCCAGTGTGGTTAGTGAAATTTTAATGACAAATACCCCGTTTCTACGGTGGCTTAACTGAACTTAACCACCAATTGATGCATGATATCTTGATATAGACTATATAGAGGGCTATGTGGAATAGATCGGTATGATTAATTGGTATTTTGTTGACCAGTAATAAATACAAGCTGCAATAGTTATAGTGGATAAACTATTTTAGGTCAGTCATTGCTAGATATTCTTACTTATATACTGCGGTATAATATTTATGAAATATAGTAAATTTATACAATAGTAATTTGTGTAACAAGTACATAAAGTCATAGTTTTATTTAGATTAAAAAAATTGACAACAGAAGCCAACAGACGAAGGAAGCAATCCCATGATTAAAAAATTAATTTTTTCTTTAAACGTCAAATAATGATGACATTACTTATCTAACTTGATCCTGTCAAAGTTTGATGTCTACGCCGGTAGCAGTTTTTTTTTCCCATTTCTTTACGGTGGAGGGAAAAATGTTGTCATAGCAACAATATGAAACATGTCATAAAGCAACAATACAAATGTTATTAACAGCAATTAAACATTATTTTTATTTACAGTAATATTAAAAGTACAATTAGTTAATGAGGCATTTTCAAAATTGAAACCGTGCAACAATGTTCCCGACTCTTGATACGCATTGGTAATTGTTGATGATACTGATGGTCGAGAACAACTTTCAGCAATCATTCCCGATGTTGGCGAATCATGAGTGTTTAAAATTTTTTAAGCATTATCGTTCTTATTTCTTATTGAATCCTCTTAAATCCTTCGGCAACCGTGCTTGATTTCCAGCCCCCATGTCGTTTGAGGCATTCTAGATTTCCGCCTTCATCAATTAAAAGTGTTGCTGAAGTTCGTCGTACGTTTAAATTTAAGTAACTAGCTACTTTTTGGGCTACAGCGCTGATCGAATGTATTCCCATGACGCTTCGGTAACACTTTCCATTTTGGTACTTGATAAAAAATCGGTTTTCTGTGAAATTTTCAGGCCGCAGTGATGCATACTTTTTATACAGTTTAATGTAGTTTTGACCAATTACCGTAAACGATCTAATTTGTCGTGTTTTACTGTTTGGGATTTTGATAATTATGACATTTTCTTTATCCTCAATGTCCACAGTCTTCATTTTTACCGTTTCGTCGCATCTACAGGCGCCGGTAACCCCAATTAACAAAACAATCTGAAATATTTTTATAATTCAGTAGAGTATACTACATCCTTTGCAATATAATTTTTTTTACCTTTAATCGTAAATACAACTTATCTGGCGCTTCAAACAAAAACTTATCAAACTCGTCTTTAGTGAAAACTTTAGACTTTTTTGCAGTATATCCTTCGCTTGTTTTTCAAGAAAGGCACGTAACTTTAAAAATTTGCTTGTATCCACATTTTTTCTAATACCTACCTCGGATTTTATCATAGAGTATCGTGACCACATTGTAAAAGATTTCCATTTATTTTCATTTTCCATTATATTAAAATATGCCAGTAAAACGTCTTCGGTAACTTGCTGTACTCCTCTTGTATCGCACCACTCTTGGAAGTGCTTGTACGCTAACCGATACTTTATTCCGGACTTGGAGGGCCCCAAACGTGCTACTGCATCATAAGCTGCGGGCTTAATTTCGTTTAGGTTTTCCATTTTCGCACTAAATTTGCGCTTGCGGTTGCAACAACAATAAGCTGTCTTTAATAATTGCAAACAACTGTCAAATAACTGTAACCAGGAGACGCAAATCCCACCGACGACTTAATTATTTTAATTTCTAACATCTAGACGACTTTGATAGTTGTCACAGTTAATTTCGAGTAAAAATAGCGTATGAATTGTACTATTTATGGTTGAAAATTGCCACGTTTGAAGAAAAAATAGTCAAGAAAAGTCATGCTTCTCCGCCTCATAAAGTAATATACTAATTTTTATTTAAGTTAACGTGTCCCGTAACACGATGACAGTATAATACAACATAAGGTTATTACAAATACAGTTTTACATTTGACAGTACACAGAATGTCAGATAAATATGTAAGAAAGGAAGAAAGAGAATCAAATTTCAAGTATTACAAATGTTAATGATCTTTAAAAAATTGGAGAAAAGCAGTCTCTTTTTAAGTCACACTTGAAGGTGTGCCACTTGAAGGTGTGAAATTCTTGATGGGCCGAGGAATCTTGTTCAGTACTCGAACTATCAGGCAATAAACTTCTTTGTCCTAGAAGTGTCCCCATAAAAGCTCTCTGGATGTTGCATTCTTATGCTAATCACTTTTTTTATGTGGAAAAGTATTTTACATTTGAGAAAATATTATCTTAAGCAAAAGTAACAATTTATAATAAAAAACTGAGTTTTTTAGCTGAAATAATCATCACATTAGCATATCTTGTCTAAAATATTTCTCCTGTAGGTGAGCTCTCATCATCGTCACTATCCACCAGATTAATAATAAGTTGTCCTGTTTGAAAATAATTGTATTAATCTTTTGTACTCATTTTCTACTTTTACTACATGGTTTACTGCTTTTTTCCAGTCTGCACTAGTAATAGAAAATTATTTTTCCTCCGAATCCATTTTTTTACTTGTCCCCAAATAAGTTCGATAGGATTGAATATGCAAAAAAAAGGTGGTAACCTCAAAACAGTATGGTCATGTTATATTGCAATAGAGGTTACAATAGATTACATACTGTTTCTTATAAGTTTTAGTACGAAGCACTTCAAGTAACTGTTTCTTATTATAGTTGTCTTCAAAATACAAATCATTATCTGCGAGGAAATCTTTTAGTTCCTGTTTTGAAGACAAACTGTTAGGAATGTTTTTGAGAAGTCTTGAGCTAGCATTATCCATAACTATCACACTGCCCGTTGTTATATTGAGAAGTATTGTATTTCTAAACTACTCTTCGAATAAAGTAGAATTCATATTCTGATAATAATCTACACTACATTTTTCTATTTTTTTTACAAAGCATTAACTCATGTGGCACCTAACCCTTTGCAGATCCACAGTGCACAATAATCATTCGAGAACATTTATTCGGAGGTACTCCTTTTAACTGACACCTAAGTGAACCCTTACTAACGGTCTCATGCATGTCATATCATATCTCATCCAAAAAATAAATATATAGTCCGCTGTTGATCTCGATATTCTTGAATTTTTTAAAATAATCTAAAGGCCAGTGTACTATCATCTTACTTACCATAAGAGCCACCCGATTATCGACGATTTTGTATTTAAACTCGTTTTTTCAGCTATCTACGTAAAGTGGTTTTAAGTCAGCTTCTTCCCATCGCAACAAGCTTAGTGTATATAATATCAATTGTTTGTATTACATTTTTTTTGTATTCTTTGTAAACCAAATACCTTAAAAATTTAGTAGTCACGATATTAATTTGTTTAGGTTTTTCAGCATCCGATCTTGTTTTTCTCTTTTTAACACTACTTTTCACGATGTCGCGCATGCTAGAATACTGAATTCCTGTTAGAAAGGCCGCTTTTCTTATAATACTACCTTTACAACTATTTTCAGGATCATTTTGAAGATTTTTATAAACGTTCATACAAATTCTCGTAGATTGTTTATTCAAAACAATTCTTTTCTTTGGAAGTCTTATTAAACATTAATTACTATTAAACTGGGAATAAGCCACAATTAAAGATAAAAATAAAAATACGTTTATTGACGTTTCAATTTCCACTTCAGAAATCGTTCTCAAAATACAAACAGTAAATTAAACAAATTTTGTTTTTTGTTACATAGTGAAAAATTCTTCTAATAATTTAATTTTATCTAACTCATTTATATTGACAATTCAGACATACATTACGCATTTTAAAGTAGACGACTTTAAAATGATATTGCCAATATTGTTGAGTTGCGCTCCTGGGACGACTTTACTTATATGATAGTTCATTCGATTACATGAAATCAACTTTAACTTGAGAATATCCGTCAGAAAAAATCATAGCATGTAATTCGTCTTTAAAAAGACAAACACATGATATGATGACAGTAAAATTCTCCTGTTAGCGATTCCATAGTAAATTATGAGGGAAAACCAGGAAAAAACCTCATAATACTATCCCGACATTGTAAGTATTTGTTCGTGAATTTAGTTTACCTCCAACAAACATCAAAATTCTGATTTTATATGTTACGTTATTTAAAAAACATAAACGATGTATCCTCTATATGTTACTGACTTACTAATACTGGTATTTTCTTATTAATAACTTCCTCTTTCAATATTGGTAACCAGATCCTACTACATTCTGCCGAAGAATTTGCGACACAATTGGCCTTATTTAACATAATTAGAGCCGCTTCTTTGATTTTTCTTTTTTTACCATCCGTTTCTTTTAGGACTACATTTGAATTACTCCATTGAACCCTATGTTCATTATCCCATGCGTGTTTACAGATTTGAGATCTATCAACTTCTTTATTTTTAATATAAGATTGATGTTCACTTATTCTAACATTTAATGGCCTTTATGATTCACCTAAATAAAAATAAGTGTTAATTATTAAATGTTAGAATAAGTGAACATCAATCTTATATTAAAAATAAAGAATTTGATAGATCTCAAATCTGTAAACACGCATGGGATAATGAACATAGGGTTCAATGGAGTAATTCAAATGTAGTCCTAAAAGAAACGGATGGTAAAAAAAGAAAAATCAAAGAAGCGGCTCTAATTATGTTAAATGAGGCCAATTGTGTCGCAAATTCTTCGGCAGAATGTAGTAGGATCTGGTTACCAATAATGAAAAAGGAAGTTATTAATAAGAAAATACCAGTATTAGTAAGTCAGTAACATATAGAGGATACATCGTTTATGTTTTTTAAATTACGTAACATATAAAATCAGAATTTTGATGTTTGTTGAAGGTAAACTAAATTCACGAACAAATACTTACAATGTCGGGATAGTATTATGAGGTTTTTTCCTGGTTTTCTCTCATAATTTACTATGGAATCACTAACAGGAGAATTTTACTGTCATCATGTCATGTGTTTGTCTTTTTAAAGACGAATTACATGCTATGATTTTTTCTGACGGATATTCTCAAGTTAAAGTTGATTTCATGTAATCGAATGAACTATCTTATAAGTAAAGTCGTCCCAGGAGCGCAACTCAACAATATTGGCAATATCATTTTAAAGTCGTCTACTTTAAAATGCATAATGTATGTCTGAATTGTCAATATAAATGAGTCAGATAAAATTAAATTATTAGAAGAATTTTTCACTATGTAACAAAAAACAAAATTTGTTTAATTTACTGTTTATATTTTGAGAACGATTTCCGAAGTGGAAATTGAAACGTCAATAAACGTATTTTTATCTTTAATTTTGGCTTATTCCCAGTTTAATAGTAATTAATTTACAATGCCGCAAGAAAATAGCTTCAGAACAATCTTATTAAACACTTCTCTACAGTTACATTACTTACTTAAAAGATTGTTGACTACTATACTTTCTCTGCTACTACTTGAGTTCTCTTGCTCCCATGCACGAAAAACTGTAGGTGATTTTTTACATACGATTTTTTTATATACGAATAGACAGTTAAAAAAAAATAAACAACAAAAAATACTACAATTATTATAATTATTGCTCACAACAAAATTTTAACACAACTCAAAATTAAAGCAATGCACAATGCACATCTTTCTATAAACAAGCTAGTTGCAAAGATAGAAATAAACTAAACATTTGCAAGACCAGTCCCTTAAATAAGCCACATGCCGGTATTTTACAACCGGATTAATCATCTTACTCAGTATCGGGAGAATCTTTCTACTTTTTTTACATTTTTTTACGTTTTTTACATTTTGCGCTTGCCGGATAGCTTATATTTGACGAAATGCCCCTGAAGATGCTCTTTTAAGCGAAAGTACTTGGACAAGATTTAATTAAACTTGTGATCGATAATAGCCTTATTTTTCAAAGTTCATTTATTCGAGCATTCAACCTCATATTAATTAACTTCAATTGATAACGTTGTTTTGATAACTTATACTTTGAACACCGAAGCTTGTCTTACGGCCCTGCATTTGTTGTGTTTTTGTTCATACTTGGGCAGAAGGTGTGTTGGTTTGTAGTGACAAAGTATATTCTCTCCATCACATTTTCGTGCTTATTTTGCTTTGGCCTTTAGTTTTTTAAATTGCACAAAATCTTCCTTATTTCGAGTTCTTTGGTATCAGTTTAATGCTTGAAAACCGATTTTTAAAAATGTCAAATAAATTTTTATCGATATATTTACTGAAGTACCTCTAAAAGTATTTTACAATGCATATAGAGATAAATTTAAAAAGAGCAGTTTGAATCTTTGTAGAATAAGAATTTTAAAATATCCTTTTTGAATTCGTGTTTTTCGTATTTAGAACGTACATAAAATCCTCGACTGTTGAAACCTATTCGAATTTTTCTTCAACTTTCCTCAATTTATTACCTCATGAAATTAATATCATGCACCCCAAAGTAATATAGACGTGGAGATGGCCTTTCTGTTGTCACGGATAGTAGACTTCCTTTGGGTCTTATATTAAATTTTATATTGCAAATAAAAAGCATTTTTTGATTGTGTCTCAGATCCAATAAAACATCTCGTAATAAGCGAACGAGCCGAATGGGACTTTTCGATATAGTAGACATTTTATGGGAATGTTTAAAAAGTTATTAGATTTTGTTTTAAAGTGCATGCCGGTAACAGTTTTAATGCGAACTTAAAAGTGTACATTAAAGGCATATTTAGAATGTTTAAAAAAGCTTAAAGTGTTTTTAATTAGATTAAAGATTTTTAAAAATAATCAATTTTAGAGTTTAGTAAAAACTAAGTTAGTAGTAAGTTTCTAGTTAATCTTGATGTAATGAAGGCCGTTAAGGAAGCATATTCTTTTAGATTATGCTCCCAATAATAAAATGTTTATTAATTGTAAGAAAAAATTAACCTTCCATCACTCGCACCTTAAAAAATTTCGCCATCACTCGCGTGTTAGATTTTATCTAACATATAGATATAGGTCAAATAACTGAGTCACTAGTACTTATGGTGAAACTCACAAAAAACGATAAACTTATATTTTTTTAAAACAAAACTGTAAAAAAACTACTAGGTAAACTAAAAAAATATACACATTACCCTATAGAACAAAACAAATAAGGGGATTTATTTAAAAAAAAGATGTACGCATTACGCATAAAATTAGATTACTTTCTCTTCCTAGGCAGTGGTGGCAAGTAAAATTTCTTAAACCAGTGTGCTCGTTACATACCGGCAACTTACAGTTAGTACAATAATGTTGGCTAAACCTGTTCTTTCTTACAGGACAATAAGAACATCTTGGTTTTATAGTTTTATTTGCCCCTTGAGAAACTGATGGCTTTTCTCTGATTATATTTCGGATCCTGAGTCGCGACTGAAAAGGCAGGTTTGGAATATTGGAACGTCGTTGAAGATAGGACATTAAAAGTTGCTTGTCAAGCTCCGCAATGTAGCTTCTTCGAGATGTCACAATATTAGTGTTATTGTTGTAAATTATTTGGCTGTTTATGGTTGAAATATTTAGTAGGCTTCAAAAAACAGTAAACAGCCAAAGATTGCTAAATCGAGTTACCGAGTATTCTGCCTTTATTTTATCAACAACATTTTGCTTCTTATGAGGTTGTACTCAGTAATAATGTCTGAATTTATTGGATGCTCTTTAGTGTTTTCATCAATGAAACCATCGATGTGTAGTGTTGGAAGTAGTAGTACATTCTTATTTTTTTTTTGGTACATATGATATAAGTACACACTTGTTTCCATCGTCACCATATGCTACATATTGTCCATCTAGCTGGAGGTTATATCCCCTATTGTAAAAATCTGGAACTAGAGGGTGAAAAAATCTTCACCTTTGTACAACGCTGTCACCACCATAACATTCTCGATATGAACCTTAAGGATGCTTATCCCTGCGAGCGTCTGCAAGGCTACTGATCCCACTAGTCTGAACTGGCTGGTTCGCAGAGAGACAAGAAGAGACCTTAGCAAGAAAGTAAAGGGGTACAATCTGTACCACTATAATTTCTTCGGATTAGTATATAGAATTTTGTTACCTTTCGCGTATTTAGGCTCTAGCTAATGATACGCCCTTCAGTTCCTCTGGAAATCGGATTTCTTTTGTGGAGGTACCGCGCTTTGTCGTGATTTTCGAACTCCCAGTACCCGACACTTATACGAAACTATATCCCGTCGAAATATAACAATCGCGCATAATCCGCAGCTGGTGTCGCCTCTCGTCTTGACAGCCCTGCCCGAAGATACTGACTGTCTGACCCTACTGCCGGCAGTTACTGCCTGAGCGGGCAGTCACGGTGCCCAGCTATTACTGATCACGTACTGGACGCTATCGCGTCCGAGCACTCACGGAGTTGTCAATTAATGCCTTGAGCGCTCCCTGGATACTACTACTTGGTTGACCAATTTTTTAGTTTTTATGTCCCGCGAACATTCCTAGTTTATTTTGCTGATTCTGCTGTACCGTTCCACGTGTTGGAATGTAACATGCGATGGTGTGTCGCTTCGTTGTATTAATTTTCACGAAGGTCTTCAGATTTCGTAATTCTTAAACATTCGGGCTTGTGTCAAACTAGGTCAATTGTTATCTTTGTATAATTTAAAATGTATACGTTACTGTATTGAAATTATTCTTTATTTAATTTGGAATATATAATAGTTATTTTGGATAATTATTATCTTCTCTATGCTACTTAGCCCTTATTTTTTCTATTCTTTATTATCGTGCTATGTTTACATTACATTATATTGCTACATAAAGGTCGTTCTCTTACGTTTGTTAACTCAGGTGGAATTTGTTGTTCGTTTTTACGCAAAGTACCTATCGTTGTCAAGCAATGATCGTTCAATAAAGAGTTACCTAAGGGTACAGAGGAAAAGTAATTATCCGTAGTTACATTTCTACCGGTTAAACTTATGGGTCGTATAAGTCTTTTTACTACACTAGACGAAACGTTGGGTAGTTGATATGTTCCTTCAGGTTTTTTGCTAAAGTAAATTTCGAGATTTTGTGTAAAAAATGTTCCAGCGTCCACCAAGGCATAAATCTGGATTCCGTATTTCGCTGGCTTATTGGCTATATACTGCCTAAATTTGCATCGACCACAGAACGCTTTTAAAATTTTATCTGTGGTTACATAGAATCCAGGAGTGTATGCAGACAAACAGTTTGTGACAAACATTTCATACATTTCTCAAATGGGTGCAAGATTATCAACTTCCAAATTTTTTTGTCTCTTAGTGGCGTCATCAAATCTTGATAGCTTGAATTATGTGGTGAAATCTTTTCTTGGACATGATAGCTGCATAAATATCTGGAGCAGTGCCATCTAATTTTCAGAGTTCATCAATATTTAAATGTTGCGCTCTCTTTAGACCAACAAGGAACAAAAGTCCGATACATGCTTGCATTTCCTCGTAGTCAACAGCAGAACAATTCCTAGGGCAAGTATAAAACAGTCTCACCATATGTAGTTTTTGATTTGTATATTTTACAATAGTATTGATCCCGGGAAAAACAATTTCCAGCATTCTAGTATGTTTTTGGCTTTTCTTTTACCTCAGGTAAGTTCGTAAAACTATTACAAGTCTTGGATAAAACCTTGGATAACCATCATCTTGGTCGCTTTCTTTCATGGTATCTTCAGGATCACTGGGTAGATACTGTGTGGACTGCTCAAGTATTGTGGATACTGTGTTCAGAACGAACATCACTTAAGTCTTGATCAGAATCTGGTGGTTCCATATCGCTGTCTATCTTTTCATATTATTTTAGTAACTGGCTTTCCATTTTCTTCCATATTTACCTATAGTAAACCAAAATAGCACTTATAATAACGAATGTTTAATAAACTATAGGTATTTCACTAAAAATTTTCAACTCGTGAAAAAGTGTTTTAACTCAAACTAATAGCAATTTAACATCGTGTAATTAAACTTTGCATTTAATTATAAATAATAATTATTACCAAAACAACGGTTTTTTAGGTAAAATATAAATTAAGTGTTCAATTTGTTTGCTTAGCACCTTTCTCTAAAAATTTAGCTAATGTTGTGGACTAATATATTTAGAAAAATAAAACCTATTTGTTTTTACTTGCCTCAAGATTTTATTAAGGACTTAATATATTAGAAGCCATAACTTTTCAACGCCAAGCTAATACGCAAATAAAAACTTTGTTGGACTAAACTTACACCTTACACTTACACAAGTTATATTTCTATATTATGTAGCGTCAAAAGAGATTTATTTATAGTCTCCTATAATTTATGAAGAAGAATTAAACAGTTATTATTTAGGGCGTAAGTTATGGCACTAATGTACAACCGTTGAGCCCGTACATCTACTTTAAATTAAAATTCAAATTTAATAGTGTATTAAGTTAGTAAAACTTTAAATTTATTAACGTAGAGTTTAATATGTCTGTGGGAAATAATGAATATGGTAATTTTTCGATTAAGTGGTATCCAATATACTGAAAACTCAGTTTCGCACAAAGCGGTTGTATAATTTTCTGAAGTTTATAATACTATTCAAGTATTTTTATGGTTTTCTAACAATAATTTTTAGTCAGTGTCGAAAAGGGGTCACTGGTTTAATGTTTGTGTTTAAGAAAAATATTTTTTGTTTATTCATATAGTTGGGTCTTCATATTGAATGTCACTGGAAGTAGAGTACGAGATACATATTTCGGAATATTCAACTTCACATTTAGAACATTCTAGTTTTAATACTTTTTCATCAAGATACCTTTATATATGACATGAATCTTAAGGAACTGTCATAACACCTATATATTTTTGTTCTATCACAAGAACAATAATAATTGTGCCACCTTAACCATCTACCGCATACTAAACCTTTTATAGTTACAAAATTTCAAAATTTCAAAGTGTTGTAGTATGCATATTATCCACCACCCATCGAAAATTCTGATTACATCATAGGTAGTATTCATTATACTAAGCATCTGTATGTTTGGTTGCCTACCAATCAAGGGAAAGATCGTTATAACCTCATTCGTTTGTACGCGTGTAGTATGAACGGTAATTTTATCGAAATAGTGAACTTAGGCATTTTTGCAAATACGTGAGAGAGCAAAAACACCATATTGAGGTGAATGATGTGGTTTATAATGACATTGTGTTAATGACGAGATCTTAAATAAGGTGAAGTTGGGTATCTATAAAAAAAATCATTTGGAAATTACTTATGAAGTTAGTTGAGTTTCAAACCACTTTCTTTTTGTTTGTAGATTATGTATTACTATTTTATTAATATGTTCTCTTCTATAGAAGATAAAAATGAATTAAGACAGAAGGGTATACTTTTATAACAAAACAAAACTGGCCAATAAAATATACGAAAATACCAAAAAATATACGAAAGCTACAGTATTTGAACTCAGTAAGGAGAGTAACAGCTTGTGTAAGTCATCATGCAAAGATAAATTTCTGCAAAACGTAGATTTAAAGACAATGAAAAACTTCTGTGATCGCAGCAATTATTTATATTGCTCATCCCATCAAGATTTTACGACAGCTAACACCTATCGTCTAACTACAAAGTTTTAATTTACTCAAAAAAAAAAACATTATCTTAAATGACTTCAACCCTGTAGATTCCACTTCCTTGGACCTAAAGTCAGCGGCCAAGAAAATAAGCAATAAAACTGAACAAATAGATAAAGTCGATTCCCCCGCATTTTTTCTCGAATTACTCTCCACTCCAGCACTACTTGAACATTCTTCAACTCGACTACAAATTCAAACTTTGTGATAGTTGGCGTAATTCTTTGGAAGACTTAAACGCTATGCTTGTTGTGTCTGTTGCTTATTTATATTCAGAGCATCTCTTTGATCAAAACACACTCAAACTTTTATACAAGTTTGTGCAGAACGAATTCGGTGTGTTAAAAAGTGTTGTAGCCCCGGGCAAAAGGTTTGTTGATGGGAATTTCCGGGGAATTGAAAAAATGTAGATAAGAAATTTCTGTTAGTAATACAATTGGGTCATATACTTTATAGTTGCATATTTATTATTATTCAGGCACTTGACATTCAGGTTAAACGACCTCGATCTAAATTTTTCACTATAACGGCTTTTCCCTTAAGGGTACTTGAATATAGGTTGTAGCTATTCTCTGGATGTTATTGGTGAGGAAATCTAACACAATATTTCCACTGTTTGTCTGATTTTCCTTGCCATTGTATCAACAAGTTAATGATAATTATTTTACAATTATTGTGCAAATATATAGAAGTTTTTTTATTGACTCTCTAACCACAAGAGTTATAAGCGACCTAAAAAATATATTACAGGTAAAGTTGTAACGAATATATTTTGCCTACCGCTCTTGATCACACGCCTCAAGTGAGAGTGAGCAATTATCTCTTAAAATTTATTCGCATAAGTTGAAATAAACAAAATACTTACAACGGGAACTGAAACGCAAAACATTAATTTGAAAACGCAGTATCGAAAGGTTCGAATCAAAGAAAAATATCGAAAAATCTGCGTCCGTGACAGCTCTTCGTTTTTGTAGTCCTTTATGTTTTTTTTTTATTTAAAACACTTATACCACATCAACCACGCAGGGTTATTAGTGGGATGACAAACACAATAGTTTTAATACAATTATGTACATTAAATAGTAAAATACAATTTGATGTCTCTTAAATAATTTAATACATTTAAATTTTTTTCTGTCAAGATGGACGTGAGGTCGTCTGGAATTCCATGCATTCTTCTTTGATTTTGGAAACATGGGCAATCAAGCAGGAAGTGTTTTACTGTCAATGAAGTGGAGCAGTTATTGCAAATTGGCGGTGGATCTTTACTGATTAAAAATTTGTGTGTGACAGCAGTATGACCAATTCTTAAACGGTTTATAATTACTTGATCTCGTCTACTTGTGAGGTTATTCAAAGAGCTGTTCACCTTTGGGCATATTGTGTTTAATTTGGTTACTGAATTTTCCCAGTAATTTTGCCAAATGTTATTGCAATGATCTTAGATCAGATGTTTCATGTCACTATAAGGATATTTTGTAATTTTTGTAGTATCTTCTAAGTTGATACGGCTTGTAGTTGCTAGTTGATCTGCTTTTTCATTTCCCCAGATTCCAGTATGCGATGGTACCCAAATGAAAGCTGTGTCCTTTCCCATGGAATGAAGTGTTTCTAATTCATTTTTTATTGCTTGTATAATGGGATTTATTGTATAAATTTTCTTTAATTTAAATAAAGCATTAAGTGAATCTGTAATGATAACGCACTTCATGTTGTTACTCGTTTTGAAAAAAGTTAAGGCTTTTAATATAGCTGTGGTTTCGCCTGTGAGTATACTACAATTTGTAGGTAAGTGTATGCTGTAGTAGTTTTCTTCATCAGAATAGTAAGCAGCAGCATGTCCATCTATGGTTTTAGAGGCGTCGGTAAAGATTTGTAAGTAGTTGGGGTAATGTGATATGATTTCTGCAAAAAGATGTTTAATTATGGAGAAGTTTGTGTATGATTTGAGATACTTTCTTAGTGTTAGGTCAATGGTAAGTAGGCAAGATGTCCATGGAGGGAAGATTGCATTTGTATATAGCAATAGACTAAATTGATCTATGTTAAAATTGGTGACTTTTATTCTTTCTATTAAAGGAATACAGTTTGTTGGCTTTTTAAAAGAGAGGATGCCAGGGTGGAAAATTTGAGAGAAAAGAGGATGTTGTTTTTGAATTGAAATTTTGGCAATATAGTTTAGTGATAATTGTTGTCGCCGTATGTTTAGAGGTGGCTCTTTAGCTAGAACTTGTAAACTGCTAGTGGGACTAGTTCTAAATGCACCAAGTGCCAATCTTAAAGTTGCAGATTGTATACCGTTAAGCTTTTTTAAGGTAGTTTTGCTTGCAGAGTTATAACAAATGCAACCGTAATCGAGTTTACTCCGAATGAGTGATTTATATAAGTTTATTAATATTTTAGTATCTGCGCCCCAAACTTTATTAGACATAATTTTGAGTATATTTAAGCTAGATTGACAGGAATGTTGTAGATTATTGATATGTAAGTTCCAATTTAAGGTTCTGGTAAAAGTTAAACCTAGAAAATTTACTTCTTCTGATTGTTTTAATGCTAAATTATTTAAAGTTAGGTAAGTTGAGTACCGAGATCTGTTTTTATTAAAAATTATGTAATGTGTTTTTTCTGTAGAGAAGTTAAACCCAGTTTTTAACGTCCAATTTTCAATCCGAGTTAAAAAATTTTGTAAAATTTTAGTTGCCGATTTTATATTGTTTGATTTAGTATAAACTACGATGTCGTCAGCATAAAGGCTGGCTTTAATTGGTGCTCTAATTTCATCAATAACACTATTGATAGCAATTAGGAATAATGTTGGACTTATGATGGAACCTTGAGTGATTCCGTTATCTAATGTTCTTGTTGAACTTTTAAGCCCATTTATCCTAATTTCTATTGATCGATTATTTAAAAAATTATTTACAAATGCTAGTATGTTACCTTGAATCCCGTTATCGCTTAGATTTTTCAAAATGCAGTGTCTCCAAGTTCTCTCAAAAGCTTGGCTTATGTCAAAAAAAATAGCAATCACCTTTATGTTTTTGTCTGTTTTCTGATGATCTAGTCTAGTAAATAATATAATAATATATAAGTAAATAATATAATAATATAATAATATAATAATAATAAAGTCTAGTTAATAGCAAGCAACGCACAAGAACTACAAAATATAATAAATGCGGTAGTTCACCACAGCGAAATGTTCGGCTTACATCTAAATGTTTCCAAAACGAAAACTTTAGTATTTTCAAAGACACCAATAAACATACATGTGTATGCCAAGGGTCAAATGATAGAACAGGTAAATTCTATAAAATATTTGGGAGCAAATATCAATAGTCAGTGTAACCCAAAAAAAGAAATACTATCAAGAATCGAACAAGCAAGAAGAACATTCATGAGCATGAAAACATTTTTTACAAGATCAGACCTTAGTCTGCAGCTTAGAATCCGAATGATTAGATGCTACGTTTTTTCTGTCTTACTATATGGCTGTGAAAGTTGGACAATGGACTCCGAAATAGAAAAAAGAATAGATGCCTTTGAGATGTATGTATACAGACGAATATTGAGAATTCCATGGGTACAAAGAGTTACTAATGTTGAGGTACTTCGTCGAATGAGTAAACAAAAAGAATTACTAAGAATAATCAAAGAGAGGAAAATGCAATACTTGGGTCATGTGTTGAGAGGCGAAAAATATAAATTACTTCAAGTTATACTGGAAGGAAAAGTACAAGGCAAAAGATCAGTAGGAAGACGTCAGAACTCATGGCTGAAAGACCTAAGGAGATGGTTCGACCGCTCATCCGCAGAAATCTTTCGCGCAGCAGTTTCCAAAACTACAATTGCCATTTGGATCGCCAACCTTCGAAAGGAGACGGCGCCATAAGAAGAAGAAGAAGTCTAGTAAAAGCTTTCTTATACACTCTTGTAGCTTGGCTGCATTTAGGTGTCCACCACCGATTTTTTTTCCTTATGATTCTTCACGAAAGTCTACAGTTGATTTAAATTTTCTTTGTATATTGAGTTAGCCACCAAAACCTGCGCAATTCTCTCTTTCTTGTCTATAATAAATTATTACTAATTTTATAAGTAACACAAACATAACTAAAGTAATGTCGGTCATTAAAACATTGGCCCTCCTAGGTGGAAGGCTTTATTTGCACATTTCCTTTCGGAGCTTCAGTTTGTTGTTTGATGTATCGTCACAATGACCATTCTACGTCGGACCTGTATGAGCGACACTTTTGTCAGTGGCCCAGGGCAGCCAGGAGCCGCCCATAATAGTTAATGACAACAACCGTGAACAATAAGTCTTTTGTGGATTGAGCCATAACTAAAGCTCTAGTTAAAGCTGTGCGTTCTATTGTCGAGTCCACGGCATATTGTTTTAATGAGCGATAACCGGTGTACATTTGCATAAAAGATAGAGAGGAGAAAAATCTTGTAAATGTGCAATGTACGCCGAATTGTAATTATATAGGTACTGAGCGTGCTAAATTTACACAAAAATTATTAGGTGTTAATAATCTGACACAAATTTTAAATCTCTTTTTTAAAAGGGTAAGATGCACATATTTATTAATAAATATTAATAACTATTATTTAATAGTAAATTCAGTAGATAAACATTGGTAATTTGATAATAAAAATATTCTTATTAAAGCTGTTTTAAAATGTTCTGAAACTTCTTTCTTGTAACATCTCTGATATAATTTCTAAAATTAACCGTTTCTAAAAAGTACATTGTTTTTCATATAGGGGAATTTTTATCTTCAGAAAATTGAATAATCTGACAACGTCATACGCAGGGACAGTGCTTCTGAATAAAAAGCCGTTTGTGACTTTATGTTTAGATGTCAACAATGTTAAATTGTTTATTTACAATTTAACATTGTTAACATCTTAGCGAAATGTAACTAATCTTCTTCTTCTTAGTGTCCAGCTTTTCATTCTATACAATAAAGTCGAGAACACGTAGCGTCTTAAGACTCTTATCCTTATCTCCAGAGGAAGGTCTCTATTAACAAACATTGTTTTTATTTTTATAAATACTTGTCTTACAATATCAATACGTGTCCTTATTTTTCTACTTTGGTCATTGGTATTATTGCATTGATCTGTTAACCACTTTTCCTTAGTCTTTTTATCTCTCCTTTAATTTTACTTTATAGTTCTTGATATTTTGGCTCGTTTCTCCATTTGGCTTTTCTCCTCTCTTCCATTAATGCTAGAATTTTTAAAGTCATCCACTTCTGTTTTTGAATTGTCTTTTCAGACTTTAAATTTTCTTTATTTATAAATATTGCTCCATTTTTCATTGACATCTTCTAATGTGAAGATTTCTTCTCCTACTAATAGATTTGAGTTGACTTGTTGGATCATTTTTTGTTTTTGATTTTTTTTTTGTTATTTTTGTATAATCAAACGTTGGTTTATTTTTAGGTATTACAATATTTTTGAGATTCACGTGCATTCTAGCTATCTGCGGGTTATGGTCTGAGTTGACATCTGCTTTGGGGTATGCTTCTACTGCTTTATTTGTGTTTTTGTATATATTTTTGACTAATATATGCTGAAAGTATTTATAAGTAATACATACCGCAATATACCGAAAGTTTGAACACGATATTAGCTGAACTGAATTTGGATTTCGAAATATTCTCTGCACCCAATAAGTATTCTTTATTCGCATACAATGGTGTATCCAAGAAATAATTAGACATGAATTAAGAAAAGTATTTATGCCTGATTGACCAGAATAAAGCTGTTGATAACGTTCGTCATCACAATCAAAACCAGGTTTTTGTCTTCACCGTTTTTCGTAAATGTGTGCTTTCATTTTTTATCTATATTTAATAAAACAATTCTTTTATGAAATGCTTTATTTTGTATATTTAAAATATTAGTAAGTATATTGGATTTCTTCTGCATATTCACTGTAAACTTCTCGTATTTTCTGATAGTATCTAGGATTTGACTTAAGTTGCAACTCCTTGTTTATATCCATGTAAATCAGATTTTCGCCGCTAGTTTTGGTCCATTTTTTCGTTGACATAGGGTCTCTGAAAAAATAATTTATATTATGGTAAGTTTACTAACTAAAGATATACAATAAACCGAAATTGTATCAAAATTTATTGTAATATCATGTTCACACTTACAAAGATAGATCAAGTTATAACGATTCAAGGATTAATGAAAACACAAATGTTTGGCATACACAAGTGAAGGAACAACCAATACAAAGAGTGTCTTATTAGAACTATTTTGGTTGGTATATTATTGGTCAACTAAGCCACAATTATACTTTAAATTAAGTTCATTTTAATCTATCGATTTCCCTGTCGGAAATTTTGAAAACGATTTCCGAAGTGGATAATGAAACTTTAAAATAAATTCAGATAAGGATATATACTGTGAAACTAAGATAGCTCGTACATGTTTAAAAATAAGATTACTTTTCTGTAACTATAATTTGAAGCTTTAACTTTTGAACGTAATCAGGGAAGAAAACTTGTGGCCTATACTGAAAAATAATAAAATGGACTTAAAATGAAACCTAACGTTTTGGAGTGACTGCCATGTTGATTACAATCTCCATAAAAAGAGACTCAAGGCACATTCTAAGCTAAAAAATGATTACTTGAGAAAGGCAACAGATGAAAGTGGCATTTTTGTCCTGGAATTTGATTACGCACAAAATCTACCATTGACAAAGAAAACAGTTCTTTAAAGGACTTTTGGGGATGTACGTATTAATTATACACGTGTTCATAATTATTAATTATTAATTATACACGTATTCAAAATAAATTAGAAGATTATCCTAATACCAAGCATTTTTTTTTTTGAGATGCAGATGGAGGCCAAAATAAAAATCAGATTTTGTTACGGTTTTGTTCTTGGATATCAAACTTATACAGAATTGAAGCGACACATATTTATCTTGTTCGTCGACACCTCTTTAGTCAGTGCGATAGAAATTTTGGGGTTATAGGATAGACCTTAAAAAGAGTTTTAGATATCGAGGGACCCAAAGTCTACCTAGAAAAAATCATACAGTGCAGACAAAATCCTTCTCTTTTGCCTCTTGACATGACTCTATAATAGATGACTGGGATGCAAAACTTCTTTCTTATTGTTTGCGGAAGCCTGTAAATAAAATTGTGAGTTTAAAATAAAACAGTATCACGTGCTGAAGTATAAACCTTGTGGGTCACTGGCTGCTTCTAAAACCTGCTTTGAAATATATATAATTTTTTTAAATATGTAAAAACGTTGCCTTACTTTTACACCTTTGCCTCTTGTCTTTAATAATGAGTTTAAAATAAAAGAGGTGGGAGACTTGTACCAGTACTTAAGAAAAAAAGTTTAAAAATCTACAAATTTTTATTTTAAGAAAGGACACCAGCTGAAAAAGACAATGAGAGTAGTGCTGATGATTGAGATGGAAAATAAATTTAGCATAAAATTATATTAAATGAAATGTAGTGTATAAACATAAAAGTTTTCTTTTGCACACAGACCTTGATTATTACTTAAAACCTTTGTCCACTATAATATATGTAATATAAACTGTAGTATTACAACAGTATAAGGTTATGTAGTATAATAGAGAAAGCAGTGGAATACAATAAACCTCTAGTTCTAATATTTATCGATTTTCACAAAGCCTTTGACACAGTTGAGCTAAGCAAAATATTACAGGCGCTTAAAGAATGCAGGCTAGATTATAGATATACTAAATTATTATACAAAATATACCTGCAGGCAACAACCACTGTCAGATTACATACTAACAGTAGTCGCATAAAAATAGAACGGGGAGTTAGACAAGGAGACCCAATGTCACCTAAACTTTTTAATAAGGTGCTAGAACATGCTTTTAAGAATTTGGATTGAATGACAAAGGGAATAAAAATAGATGGAGAATATCTAAACAACTTACGTTTCGCCGATGATATACTGGCAAGAGAGATGGTACAGGAACTCGTTGTGGCTACAGAAAATGTAGGTTTGAATATAAATATCTCGAAGACAAAAATCATGACCAATTTGGTGCCCAACCAGAACATCAGTATTGGTGGGAAAGAAATAGAACTCGTAGATAGATATAAATACCTGGGACATGAAATTATGATTGGCAGAGATAACCAGACTCATGATCTGAAGAGAAGAGTCGGCCTTGGGTATGCAGCATTTGGAAAACTGAGAGAAACTTTTAAAAGTGAGCTGCCCACATGCCTAAAGAGAAAGGTATTTGATCAGTGCGTCCTCCCAGTCTTGACGTACGGTGCAAAAACACTTACCTTAACAAAAGCAGAAGCTACCAAACTGAGAGTCACGCAGATAAGAATGGAGCGGTCCATTTTAGGAATAACTCTCCGAGGCAGAATAACAAACGAAGACATCAGGAGAAGAACCGGAGTGACTGACATCATCGAGAAGATAGCCAGACTAAAATGGAGATGGGCAGGACACATAGCCAGAATTACAGATGGGCGATGGACAAAGAGGTTATTGAAATGGAGGCCAAGGAAAAACAAGAGAAGCGTCGGTCGACCACCTACAAGATGGACTGACGATTTAAGAAAACTCAATAAAAACTGGATAAGAGCGGCGCAAGATAGACGGGGTTGGAAACATGAAGAGGAGGCCTATGTTCAGCAGTGGACTCTTGAGGCTGGATGATGATGATGGAAGTAAGGAAATTGATAATGTGCATGTGTCATGGATCCGTGCCAAGCGCACTGTCTGAAAACTCAGCCTGGCACGGGTCCGTGCCATGCACAGTGAAAGGGTTAAACAATATATACATGGATGTTAATTCTTTGAATACTTCTTGTTCCTCAAAATACTCTTTTAGCAGATAAACCCTTCTTTTAGCTATCGCCATAATTTAATTGGACTTTTTGTAGTTCATCATGTAAAAAGTGATTTTTTTTTAATGTTTAAATGGCATCTTTATTCTATATAATATCAACTAGGACTAATAAAATAAGTTGTCTAATCGCATTATTTTTTTTTAGTTTAAAATTAGTTAAATTTGACTCCAGGAAGTATATAAAATAAATTCGTAGAGCAGTGTAATCAATCTACACTTCACACGCGTTTGTTTCCGAAAACCAATTGAGCACGAAGTAACTTACAAATATTTAATGAAGTTGGTCCATAATGTCAGGAGTTCTTTCTGAACTTTCAAATCTTCCGGCGGGTATTCATTAATATTGCTGTTTACTCGCGATTGGAATAAATAATTCAGCTCTTCGGCGTGTCCGACACCTGAAAGTAAGTGTTTGAATTAGTTGTGGGAAGTGGTATTAGAAGAGATGAGATACATGTGGAGAGCACCAGTAAATTTATGCTGAAAGCTATGTTTAATATTACATTTTATTACAAAACAAGCCAAAACAAATAATTATACTAAAAAAATATTAACCTTATAATAAAACGAAAAACGTTATAAGTGTATTTTTATGTATGAGAGAGTAATAAAACAATAAATTATGTATGCAAATCCCTAAACTGTTGATACGGGTGACTCAATGAAAAACAGATATTTGTCAACAAGTTTACAGAAGTATATAGGAAAACAATTTTAAATTGAGTATGACCACCAGGTATAAAGCTTGGAGCAGAATAGAATACAATAGTTGTGAGGGTTAATAATCCCTAAATACGGTTGCCAGTGTCGGAGTGATGGAGGTTAACAGGTACTAATGAATTTGCAAAAAATGTAAGATGTTTATTTTATTGGTTATATAAAACCAATAAAAGTTTAATAAGTACCTACCTATTTGCAAAATAAAGTTTAATTCTTTAGATAAAATAAAACGTTTTATTTTATCTGAAATGAGTGCATTCCACGAAGTAAGGGTTTCAACAATCAAACATTTAATTCTTTAATTCCAGGAATCTACGACAGTAATTGACTAGATAATTACCTTCTAAACTTATTCCACAGAAAATGTGATAGTGGGTTTTTCCATTTTGTAGGAAGGTCCTAGTGGCGTATTCAAAATTTTTAACAGTTCACTAAAAGTAGGTACTTCGGTTGCAAGGTGCAGTTTATTGTGTATACTAGTGTTATGGAAAATCTGGAAGTGCCGTGTAAACGCCGAAAAATTGGTCGTTTAACAGTTAATGAAAAAACATTAATATTTAATTGTTTTAAATCATTTACAGACAAACGTTTATGTGAAAGTGTTGATGAGACCGTTGAGTTAGTTAGCAGTACACTTGGTGTTATGAAATCTACGATTTACAGAGTTATTAAAGAAGAGAAATGTGGTAGTTTTCAAATGCCACGTAATGCTCCAGGGAAAGCAAAATTCCAAATAGAATATCATTTTAAAGAAGGACTTCGACGGAAAGTGCATAAATTCTTCTTTAGACAAGAATTTTCAACATTGGATAAAGTTCTTGTCTAAGTTCGAGATGATAAGGATTACCCAGAAATGAGTCGAAGTACGTTATGGAAACTTTTATAAAAAATAGGCTTCCGCTGGAAAAAGAATCCCAGAAAGTCTATTTTATTAGAAAGAAGCGATATCGTCATATGGAGAAGACAATTTCTAACAACCATAGAGGAAATGTGAAACCAAAAAAGAAAAATATTTTATCTTGATGAAACATGGATCAACGAGGGTCATACACCAAATAAATTTTGGCAGGATGAAACTGTTACAAGTCAAAGGCACGCTTTTGTAAATAACTTATCTACTGGTTTAAACCCACCATCAGAAAAGGGACGCAGGCTGATAATAGTACACATTGGCAGTTCAGACGGTTTTGTTGAAGGTGGTTTATTACCTTTTGAATTAACTCGTACCGGTGACTACCATGAAGACATGAACGCTGATGTCTTTCAAGAATGGTTCGAAAAAATGATAGATCTTCTTCCTAAGAACTGTGTTATAGTAATGGATAATGCAAGTTATCACTCCAGACTTATAGAAGGACTGCCCACAACCAAGTGGTTAAAAAAAGACTTGCAGAATTGGCTGAGTTCAAAAAATATTACGTACCATCCCTGATCTATAAGAAAGGAACTTTATTCGTTGTGTGCCCTTCATAAAAAAAAATTTTAAAAATACGAAATTGATGAAATTGCCAAAAATCGTGGAATGACAGTACATAGATCCCCACCATATCGTTGTGAAATAAACCTGATTAAACTGGTATTTGCACAGATAAAGAGTGAAGTTTCAAGAAAAAATACTACTTTTAAAATTCATGATGTTAAACAGTTGTTTTTTGAGGCCGTAAATAATGTAAAACCTGAAAACTGGGAAAAGGCAGTAAATCACACTATTAAAGAAGGGAAAAATGTAAAAGCTGGACAATATTACTGATAAAATGATTGAGCCAGTTATTATAAATCTTGGTTCTGAAAGTTCATCTTCTGAATCTGATTTGGATTTGTAACAAGTAGCTGTAAGTTTTATATTAATATTTTTATTCATCTATTTAACATACCTTAGAAGGTTTTAAAAACTCTTTTTCTCTTTTGTAATTTTTAAAAATTAAAAAAAATGTGAATTTTTTAAAACCCTTTTTAATGTAGGCCAGTCAGTTCTAATATAGTGTGTGATAAAAGAGGTCACTTTTGTTTACATACACATAACACTTTATAACACTGAAATAATTCATTTATTTTTTACAATTATTCAAAGTAATTTTTCAATTAATCTTGAGCACGCCCATGGAGTGGTCGGAGGTACCAGTTAAAATTATGCTAATTACTCTCTCGTTCATAAAAATAAACTATAAAAGATTTCTATTTTAAAAAAAATTATAACACATTTAGGCTATCAGACCTAGTTGGTCGAAGCCTTTATAAGGTTTGGAACCAATTATTTACAACAAAAAATCTCAATAAAATCATAGTTGATTAAGGAAAAATTTTTTGTTTTTTCTTTTATAAAATTTCGAAAAAAATTGTCAAAATTTTAAATTAGTTGAATCTCTGGTGTAATTTGTGACTGCAGAAACTTTTCCATAACCGTGCAAAGTATTTTAGGTACTCCACATATAGTTTTATCTTTATACATTTTTAAAATAGTTTGTTATTTTTTGTTTTTTTTTGTCATTTTGTTTTTTCTTATTGATATTGAAGTTTTACGCTTATATTTGTGTCATCAGCCAGTCAAATGTTGTAATTGTATGTACGTTGTATCAGAAAAAATAGTACGGCGTTGATAGTGAATCAGAAAGTAATGACAATGTCGAAGAACAAGAAACAGTGTCAAACGAAAAAACAATCCTTGAAAATGGGTCAATTGATACCGGAGATAAAATACCTAGATTATATACATGTTAAGCTAGTTAAGATTTTTATGGAAATTATTGATATGAACGCAGAGATTAAGAATAATCTAGATCTAATTCTTCGTCAGCATTACGAACATTGTTATAAAATCTTAAGAGATGCATCTAAGTGTGATAAATGAGTAGGTGCTGCATTTGTTACGCCAAGCGATACATATCAATTTCGTCTTCCAATCTTCTTTTTGATTTTCTTCGCTGAGCTCTATGCAATGCTTAAAGCTATCATGCATATAAATTCTGATAATATTCCCAACTCTGTTATCTTAAGTGACTCACTAAGCGCCCTTCAAACCCTTAAACAGATGTATCCTAAAGGTCTCCTTGGAAAACTAGTAAAACTAGAACCCATGCAAGCTCAAGAAAATTCTGAAAGTATTAGATTTATATGGATTCTATCCCATATCGGTATTGCAGGAAACGAAAATGCGGACTAGTGCGCGAGTGAAATTGCTAAATTTGCCGATATATATGTATATATATATATATATATATATATATATATATATATATATATATATATATATATATAAATCTTCTCAAACATCTCTTCTTCTTGTGGTGCCATCCGTTACGGATGTTAGCTACTAGTATGGCAATTCTAACTTTATTGACCTAACTTTATTCTTAAACATCACTGAAGCAAATTAAAAATGACGTTTTAGCTTGGGAACCCTCAACCAGGAACAGAAGAGAATAATTGGTGATAAAGAGTTTACGAATTGGACACAGGAGACTTACTCATTCATATTTATTGTCCAAAAGTGATCCAACTATATGTCAAACATGTATTGTAAAAGTAACCGTTAACCATTTGTTAATTGAATGCCATAGATTTGCCAATTTTCGTGTTACATTTAACATACCACATTTTAAGTAATTTATTAAGCACTAATTTTTCAGCTAATGATATTGTAAATCTCTTAAAATCTATAGAAATTTTTCATAAACTCTAATTTTGTAATTCTGTAGCCGCGCTAATAACCATTATGGTGGATGCAGCTGTAATTTATATAAAAAAAAATAATTATATAAGTATAATCATACCAGGTATGCTTTGATTGATGCGTCCCAACAAACCATCATATGAAAATTGATACATATAGATATCTGCAAATTTGGATTGAAGTTCTATTTGTCGACATATTCCAATGGTATATTTAGCATCCGTTGCAAACTGAAAAAGAAAACTTATAAAGAAATATTACCAAATGAATTTTTAAAATTATCTTCATAGTTATGATATTACATTTGTATCTTATTAATCAAATACAGTAAGTCAGGCATATTTATAAAAATCAATTTATAAACTTAGTTTACTCTAATTTACCTATGTTTCACAATGCAATAAACTGCAGAGATTACGGTGGGCAGGGCATGTGGTCCGTATGCATGAATATAGAATCTCCATAAAATTACTAAATGCAAGAATGCAGGGAAAAAGACCTGTTAAAAGGCTTTAAAAGAAATGGAAAGACGAAGTCGATGAGGATGCCAGGAACTGCCTGGGAACGCGTTCATGGAAAAGAACAGCGGTAAATCGAAATAATTGGAGAAGTTTGTTGAAGGAGGTCATGGCCCGATTTGGACTGTAGTGCCATTGGATGGATTGAACTATGTTTCACGACTACTATGCACGCTGTGTTAATTATTGATATTTTTTCATCTTACCTACAAAATTACTGACAAAAACGTATTTGAAAAGGCCGCTCAGCAAAAATATTTAAGATCAGTTATACGTCTTGGGTTATATTCCAAAAAATGGCAACTGACTATTTTCTACCCTATTCAACTGGGGCAAAAACGCTTTCAAATATACTTCGCGAAGAATATTTTGCCTACTAAGCAGGCAAAACTAACTTACATGCCTTCTATTATCTAGTTAAAAGATTTTAAAATGGTCATCTTGTTATAACTTGTGGCATTATATGTAAGTACTAGTTAGTAATACAAACTTGCCTCAATACAAATTATCAACTGAAACATTATATGCCATATATCTAATCCATGCTCGATAGATTCAATGAGCTAAGTTTTAGCCTATTCCATTGCTACCTTTTTAGATCTATTATTTTGATGTACCTGAATCACATATGAACATCCATCCAGCTCCTTCAGGATTCTTTGCAAGAAAGTTCGTTTTAAACCAAGATACAATGCTGTTCTTGACTAGTTGACTTTCGGATTTTCCAAGATTCGCTCAAAAACACGTTCATGGTTACCGTTCTTGTTAGCTACCCTGAGACGCACTGAGTTTTCTTTTCGTTGGCACAAAACATTACCTGTATTTCTAAACTTTTCAACAACCTTTAAAATAGCAGCATTACTTGATGAATGTATATTAAACCGTTGTGTGAATTGATCACACACGTATTGCACACTTGGCCGATTCCATATGACCTAACTAAAGCTCCACATGAAACACTTTCTCCTTTGTACTTAACATCATTTTTAATAATCGGGCCCTAATAATTAATTGTTTAAGGATTACTTGACAGGTCTATACTTACTAGTGAATTTGAATATGACAGTGCGCACAAAGAGACATCTATTTTTCAGTTTCAATACTGTTTATTTTGGGCAATACTGTAATTTTTTCGTTTATAACGTTTTAATAACAAAAGTTTTGTATTAGAGTTTACCAATATATTCTTAACTACTGTTTTCATTCTAAACGAAACCTTTACATAATTAATGTTATGCAAAAAAAGTGTAATAAAAAATTTATTTAAAAAAATATTGAAACGACCTACCTTAACCAATGACAAAAAGTCTTCTTCAAACGTCTTGTCAGTATATATTTTCTTCAACTTATTTCCAGCTAGTAATATGTTTTCCTCTTTTATATTTAAGTTTCCATTCACCATATATTTGTTGTTACTGTCCATATAACCAGCTTTGGATTTTGTATCCACCAAATCTATAAAAGATATATTATTTAGTAATATTAACGAAGAAACAAAATATGTTATTATGCCTATATAGTAGAGCTCTTCTTTAAAATAATAAACATAAGAGTAAGAATCAGAAGAGGACATCTCCTGTCCTGATGTTCATCGTTTGAAGGTCGTCATCCATGATATTCGTGGTATTCGTGGTATTCCTGGTCGTGTATTTATAATGTTATATTTCTTCAGTTTACCTTCTAGTTATCTTTTCACTTAATTTTTACTTCCGTGAAGCAGACTAAGGATTATGGATTTATATTTTTAAATTCTATTTTTTATTTTAAATTTATTTTATCTTATTTTATTTTGATTAAAAAGTGCTGAGCAATTTTTTATCTATTTTTACTTCAACTGTTACCACTATATCTATTAAATTTAACACTGAAATAATATTTGTCTTTGTAGTAATAATAACAAAAAGATTTCTTACTGTATGCAACTTCTTCTTCGGAATTAAACCCAATTAGGACAGGTACTTTACTGAAATTTCCGTATTTAAAATTTTCGTGCATTAGTCCTTTAACGAAGCCATCTTCCTGAGTTTCGACTACTGGATTCCACACTGTGCTTCCTATACTTCCGACACAATTTCTCATGTCATCTGGTATCTAAAACAGTGAATAACATAGTAATACGAGAACTAAGTATAATGCTAACAATGTCTATTAGAAAATAACGAGTTTTTGAAGTGTCATTTGTAAATAAAATAAAATCATCAACATAAAATTGATGTAGAAGGATGTAGAAAAGATCATGAAATTGATGTAAAAAACAAGATCTAGCCGATGTTGCAGTTAAAATTATATAAATTGGATACTAAACTCATTTCATTAAAGAAAAGATTTAAAATAGCAAATATATTGCACAATACTATTATTACTAAGATCAGCAGTTTTTTTAGATGGTAGCTACAGAATTGAATAAATCCCAACCACAACAAATCTTGACAAGTGCGTAAGAAAAAAGTGTAAAAAAATAAACAACACCAGTTTGTCTTAAATTTTGTTTCTATATTACATATTTGTGTAGTATCTAAACTTACTGGTAAATCACTATTATTTTTAATATCATTTGCACTGACATTAATAACGACGTCCAAAATATCTGCGGATGAACTTTTTTCGGTTATTTTATCGTCAAATGATTTCGCTAATTGAACTGCAAAATATCGAGGATGCTTCATAAACATTTTAGAACACAACGGTGATCCACTTTCTTGAATTGCGGCTCTAAAAAGACCTACGGGAAAATCATTAATAATTTTGCATTTAAAGACTGTAATCTTTAAAATTATTTAATTTTACTAATTATTAATAATACAACTTATAATTCAGAAGTTTCTGATTCAAATTTAAACTTACTTCTCTACATATGCTATTAGCTTCTTAATTTATCTTATGCTACCAATTTACAAACTGCATTGCAAATTTTAATTACATAAAACCGCTCTTATGCCATTTTACATACACACATATACATACATACACGCACACACACACGCAATCGTAAGGGATCGCAGAGACCTGATGGAAGAGGGTTACCAAAAAGTATTGTCTGGTGGCCACATTGAACATTAAAAATGCTTTTAACTCCGCTAAATGAAATTGCATTATGCGAGCTTTAACCGAAATGAGTGCCAGCATATCTAAGAAGGTTAATGACTGGTTTCTTTACAGAACGACTTTTGAAATATGACACAAAGTCTGACCCGACAGAATATAAAATCACTGGAGGAGTACCACAAGGCTCTGTTTTAGGTCTTCTCTTGTGGATTTTTATGTATGTTGGTTTGCTAAAGCTAGAATCATCAATAGATGCTACGCTCGTGGCAAACGCTGATGACACGGCTGTGGATATCAACGCAAAGCACCTTGAAGAAATTAACCGCAAGTTCACCATCATCTTCGATTATATCTGCCAGTAGATTTACACAGTTAATTTAAAACTAGCGAAGCACAAAACGGAGGCAGTGCTTATTGCTAGCCGGGAGCAAGTGGAAACCATAACACTGAGCTTTGAAGAACATGGAATCACATCACAACCATTCCTTCCATACTTAGGAATGCTTATTGATGCCAGAATTTTCTTGAAGCAGCAGGAATAGCAAGTCAGTACTAAATCGTCAATGGTAATAGCAGCTTTATCACAGCTAATGCCCAATGTAGGTCTCCCAAAACAAAACAGCAGAAATATCAATTTTGGGCTGACACCCTCGAAACCCAGAAAGCACGAAGGAACGTTGCCAGTATATCATCTGTGCACTTAAAAGAGTTGCCAGCGTATTTCTTATAGTACGTTAGAATGCAATATACCTTATTGCTTGGATGCTACCCATTGGAGTGATAACTGAAGAAAGGAACGGAAAGAACGGCAAGACAACAGTGATCGATGGCAAATATAGTGGGATTCCGCAACAACAATCACATGGATGTATTGTCTTATACCATAGGTGAATTTTTGGCTGAACTGCAAACGTAGAGAGGTCCACTATTTCCTGACGCATATACTCTCAGGACAGCTGTTTTTGAAAATATTTTCATCGCTTTAAAAATAACGATTTTCTAGAATGCCATTGTATCTCGAGGTGGTCAGTGAAGATGCAGAAAACGTGTTGGTCAGGTGTCCTTGTTTCAACTTGCTGCAAATGCTCTAGAAGCAATGATTAAACATTTGACCTGAGACCTTAGTAGAAGCAATGTTTTTATCGCAGGCAAAACGGGATGCAATTGGTACATTCGTGATCGAAGTCCTACAGGATCTTTATCGCCTTGAAAGGAGACGAGTTGTAAATAAAGACGGTTAGAAGAAGAGAAGCAATGATTTCAACAATAGCTTGACCTCCCCTTGTGAAGTAATACCTTATGGTAGTATCATGAGGGAAACAAAGGCAGAAGATGTACCAAGCAGTACATCTAGCCCTAAAGATAAGTAAAAGCATTTTTGGCACCAAAACAAAAAACAAACACACACACAATTAGGTAAACAAAATCGAATTCTTTTTTGTTCTAAATTACTATTACTTTGTTCCCTTGCTAATTATATTATTAATTATGTGGCATGTTAGCACGTTGCCTACCTTAGAGGAATTTGTACTACTTTCTGTTCACGCCAATGCCATTTCTTGCTATATGGTCGAAAAAATTACCGCTCCCGCTCAAAGTACCTTTATATATCCTGTAATATCGGTCTGCCTCGGTCAAATTGACAGAGACGGCACCACAGTCACGTTAAAATTCTCGGTCAAATAGACCTCGCTGGCGTGCAGAGCAATTTTTTCTCGGTCACATAGACCGAGACGACAGGAAACGTCATCTTTGAGAGTTTAAAATTGTCTCACATCAAGGTGTTAAATACTTTATGTATTTAACCTAGTTAGTAAATCTGCGCCTAAAGTAAATCATACCCTTAGCCACTCTTACTGTGCAGTTTTAGCAAATCGCTTATTACAGCAATTTTTGTCTCAATTTATTTATATCTAATAAACCCTTTATTGCGAAATTTTAGCAGTTTACATAACATACCCAACAGAAAACAATGTTTGACTATGCTTAATCATTTAAGTTGAGTTGAATAATTTATTACTACATACCTTTAGATTTCTCGCTTAGAATCTGATGTCCGACACTATTACCTCCAGCACTTTGACCTCCAAGCGTTACTTTGTCCGGATCTCCTCCAAAATTCTTTATATTCTTTTGAACCCATTTGAGCGCAAGGTTTTGATCTTTGAAGCCATAATTTCCTGGAATTGTTTTGTCTCCTGTGCTAAGAAACCCTACAAATGGAAAATTTTATAAAATATATTTTAGATTAAGATCATAGATTTATTTATATAGATTTAGAGAACGCAGAGTAATGAACCAAGGATCCGAACTTCTGCCTGCCATAGCGATAGAAGTAGTGAAACGAACTCTAAAGGAAGTGAAAAACAACAAGGCTCCGGGAGATGACCAAATAGTAATAGAAGCTGTTAAAGTAGGGGGCAAGAAACTGCTGGAAGTAGTAACTGAACTATTCAACCTATGTCTAAACCAAGGTATTGTCCCTACAAACTGGAACAATGCAATTACTATCCTAATACACAAAAAGGATATATATCAGACCTAGAGAATTATAGACCGATAAGTCTGTTATCACATCTCTACAAATGGTTTACCAAGATCATCACACAACGTTTAGAACGAAAATTAGATTTCTATCAGTCTAAGGAGCAAGCTGGGTTTAGGAAAGGTTATGGAACAAATGACCACCTACAAGCACTTAAAATACTAATTGAAAAATGTGTTGAATATAATAAACCACTCACGTCGATTTTCATAGACTTCAAGAACGTTTTTGATACCGTGAAATTACCGGCAGTATTAGGAGCATTAGAACAAAGATGAGTAGACTATAGATATACAAATTTGTTAAAACGTATATACAACAACGCAACAGCATCTGTTAAACTCCATGACTTTACCGATAAATATAGAATTGAGCGAGGAATTAGACAGGGCGACACCATCTTCCCCCAACTATTCAGTGCAGCTCTGGAATATGCCTTTAAAAAACTAGATTGGGCTAAAAGGGGAATAAATATGGTGAATACTTAAGCCACTTGCGCTTTGCAGATGATATTGTCATTATAGCCGAGAGTTTAAATGAAGCTCACAAAATGATGGAAGAACTAAAACAGGCAATAGAACAAATAGGCCTGAACATAAACTTAAAAAAAAACAAAATACATGACCAATTTATTTCCAAGTGATGTTATGAGGGTAGATGGGAACGAAGTACATCAGGTCTTTAGCTATATCTATTTAGGGCATGAAATTAGAATAGGAAAAGACAATCAAACTTGTGAGATCCAGCGTCGCATAGGCTTGGGATGGGCAGCATTTGGCAAGATGCGAGATATTCTAAAAGAAACGCTACCGATTTGCTTGAAGAAAAAGGTTTACAACCAATGCATACTGCCATTAATAACACATGGTTCCAAAACAATAACTTTAACCAAACATTCTGCAAATAAATTGAGAGTAACCCAAAGAAAAATGGAAAGAGCAATGTTGGGAATAACAAGAAGAGATATGGTACCAAATAGGATAGTGAGAGAGAGGACTAAAGTGACACATGTCATAAAAAAAATTGCACAAGCCAAATGGAGATGGGCTGGATATATAGCACGTTTAAATGATAATAGGTGGACCAAAAGACTCATAGAATGGAGACCTAGAGAAGACAAAAGACATTGAGGCAGACCACCAAAAAGATGGATGGACGACTTGAGAAAAACAGTCGGAAATTGGATACAGAAGGCGCAAGATAGAGAACAGTGGAAGAACATGGAGGAGACCTATATTCAACAGTGGATGCAAAAGGTTGAGGAATGATGATGATGATGATGATGACGGGTTGTCCAGAAAGTAAAAAACGATTTCGCATTGCAAGCGTTGCCGATTTCCCACCGCCATAATTTTATCCGTGCCAATTACCTCTACTTGTCACCTCGGCCCATAAAGCCTCGGAACCAGACGGAACCTAAGACGATGAACCACGCAAAGAATAGAAAAACGAGAAGGAAAAATAAGCCCACAATTAGATAAGCGACATGGAACATTACTTCTTTCAACAACAAAGACCAAAAGATCATAGAAGAACTGATAAATAAAAACATAGACATCTGTGAAATCCAAGAAACCGAGAAAAAAGGTAAAGGCCAAAGAGTATATAACCAATATTTCCTAGCATACAGTAAAGTGAAGAAAGAAGAACGAGCACGAGCAGGCGTGGGGATACTTGTCCATAAAAAATTTAATGACAACATAAATAACTGCCGTTATATCTCCAAAATAACTATAATACTACAATACAACATTGGAGACCTTACGAAAGTAAACGACCAAGAGGAAGACCACAGATGAGATGGGTTGATAACTGTTGCTTAACCCTTTTGATTTTTCTGTACACCGAGCTGGAGCTTGAACCCACTTCCACTAAACCATTCGACAGTGAGGCGAATGAGAATCGGCCGCCTGGCCCGTTTGGCTATCTGACCGACATTTTGTTTTATTTCCTCTTCTTAATTCTCAGAAAATGAAGTATAAGAAATATAACAAGTCAACATAAACAGGGACTTAAATACTTTATTTTGAATTGTCTTACCGAAAGCTCCAAGTCTATAATTCAGCGTTACCAATATAATTCCATAATCCATTAAAAATTGTGGACCAAACCGTTCGAACGTACTTTCCCCTTTAAAAAGAAAACCACCATGGATAAAGACATACACTGGCAATGAACTGGTTTGGAAATCCTTCTAAAAATACAAAAATAAATGCTATTAACCTGATCACAATTTGTGGTTATTTGTAGGAACTAGAAATCTTATACTTACTGCTGGAGTGTAAACGTTAAGGTAAAGACAGTCTTCAGTCTCTCTTGGATCGTTATTTTGTAGCTGCATACAGATTTTTGTATTTTTGGTAGTTTGTAATATATCACTCCACGGTTTTGGTTCGATTGGGTCCTAAAATAGTCAATATTTTTTTCATTTGTCAACATTTATTGTTTAAAAATTACAATATAAAAATACCTACTGAAAAAAGAAATAGCATTTGAAAATAACTTCACAAAACATTGGAGAACTAGACAAGAAACAATATAATCACATAACTTTATAACAAGAAGTCAATATTATATTTATAAATTCAGGAGTACTAATACCACTTGCCTTGAATCGGAGATTTCCCACTGGCGGTGCTGCATATGGAACTTCTTGAAAAGCGTAAAAGCTCTTACCGTTTTGAGAAGACAACTCTCGCCCTTGAATTTTGCCTCCATTCTCTAGCATGACTATTGGTCCTACTTCCGCGCCATTTAACGAGAAACAAATTAGAGCTATGTGAAAAAGTATAGCTAAAGGATTCATTTTGATTTGGTTGCTCATCTAAAACTAATAATTAAATCACTAACCATATAATATACATATACAAGGATAGAGAGATAAGGATGTTTCTCCCAAGTTGACCAGAATTTTTGCCCAATACATATCGAATGTAAAAAATTGCTCATTAAAGCACTATAATTGTGAGACCTATGTACAAGTCATTGAAAAATATAGTACCAAACTCAGATAAAAGTGATGATGAATACACACTTGTTGTTTAGGCTGTAAAAGTTCTTATTTAATCAGACTTCCCAGAAAGTTTCCAGCCGTTTGACTCTTCAATATTGTACAAAATTCTAATTCTAAATTCTTCTTTGTCTAAGCAAATGAATCTTCACTTTCTATTAGAAGATTACATCTCAGTTTACAATACGCAAGCAAGCTAATCCAAACAACCCGACCTACCCCTACGCTTTCTCCACACATTACCATTCTAATTACAATTAAAATACCAGTCTTTGACCATCATTTAGCAAAAGAATTAGCAACTTCACATTTCCGGGTATTATACCTAACAATATTGATTATGCTTCTACTTGGACTATACAGATTACATATTGTAACAAAAATCTGTCAACTTATACTAAGGACAATACCCCTTAATCTCTTTTGCTGCAATACTTCTACAATATTAAAAATAAGTACATACAATACATACAATAAGATTGATGAGTACCAGAATTACCAGCATATTTATACTGATGCCTCCAAATCAAAAAAAGAAGTGGATCAAAGTGGATTAAAAAAAATCTCAAATTTTAGCACAGTATATACAGGAGAACTATTCGCAATCTACAAAGCATTAGAATATGCACTGAACGCCAACTTAGACATGTGCTAATAATAATAGATTCCTTAAGTTCTATGAGTATCTTTGGTACCATTTATCGAACTCATCAATTGTTTTAATTGATAAAGAACAATTTGTACCAACTTCAGCAAAAGAATGCGATTGTAAAATTTATGTGAATTTCGTCACATATGTGTGTCACATGGTAATGAAAGAGTAGATGCTGCCGCCAAATCTTCAGTTAACAACGAAGACTTAATAGAACCTACCTATAACAAAGATTTTCATCACTGGATTAACTCAACATTGAAAGACCGGTGGCTTTAAGAATGGAATCAATCTTAACAAAAACTAAGAGACATAAAAATAACAGTTACAAGATGGAAGAATATGTGTCGTAACAGGAAAGACCAAACTATAATAAATAGACTGAGATTAGGACATGCACGCTTAACACATGAATACCATATTATTGGAAGTGCGGTAAGTGTTTTAACAGCTTAAGTGTCCAACATTACTAATCGGATGCCATGCATATTTAAATGAGAGAAAAAAGTGTATCCTGCCGAAACCGCTTCGCGAGTGTTTAGAAGAAAACTGTGTCTATTCCTCAGTTTTAAGTTTTCTAAAATCAATAGGAATATACAACCAAATACAAACATCAGTACTTGTACAAATAAATGAACAATAGCTCTAATAAAAGCTTCTATTAACCAATGTACTTAGTTTCACTCAGATTTATGTATATAAAAATCTAGATATTTAAAAATCTGTATATATTATTTATAAGTATCCAAAAATATAAAAAAATACTAGTGAAATAAACAAGTTCCCATGTTTTCATATTTATCGACACGATATAAATAAATGTAAATAGTCACACAAAAGAATAGAAACATGAACCAGTTTTGTCCTGGTATAATACCAAAATATTGTTTACAAATAAAACAAGAAAAAGCAGAAAACATTACGATTTAAACTACAAAAGTATTGAATAATTAAGCAATTTTAAACAAGTTGTAGAACGAGATATCTTTGGAAAACATCCACCTGCAGACAGGTACATAAATAATTAGTTTACATTTAATAACAACACTAGTAAAATAAACAAGTTTTTCTGTTTATCGACACGATTAAAATAAATGTAAATAGTCACATAAAAGAATACAGATATGAACCAGTTTTGTCCTGGTATAATACCAAAATATTGTTTACAAATAAAACAAGAAACAGCAGAAAACATTACGATTTAAACTAGAAAAGTATTGAATAATTAAGAAATTTTAAACAAGATTTTAAACAAGATTTTAGAACGAGATATCTTTGAAAAACATCCACCTGCAGACAGGTTCATAAATAATTAGTTTACATTTAACAACACTAGTAAAATAAACAAGTTTTCCGGTTTATCGACACGATTAAAATAAATGTAAATAGTCACATAAAAGAATAAAAATATGAACCAGTTTTGTCCTGGTTTAATATTAAAATATAGTTTACACCTTATAGATAAACTTCATAATTTTAATTACACTTTCAGGTTTTTTCGAAGCGAGCCTTATATGATTTATTCATTAATATTTTGCTATTATATTAGTATATATTTACAAAGATACGGATAACAGTCAACTGCATCTGTTTGATTATGTAAATAGATTAATAATTCTGACTGACCTACCAGTCGTTTTGTTATTAGTGGAAACCTTGACACTTGGCGGGGTATTAAGAACGTTGTAATTAAGTTCACGTGTATAGATAAGTGAGCAAAACGATAATATATTAGTTTGTAGAATTTTTTCTACATGATGTCTCGTATTAGTACTACAGTACATGCATCCTTGAATTATAACAGAAATGTAGTTAACAATATTAAAATATTTTGTTCTGAATTACAAAAACATGAAAAAAATAAATAAATAAAATGCAACCTGTAATATCGGTCAATATATTGAGCAACTACAGGACAGTATAAACAGCTCTCACAAAAGTAAAAGTCAACACTACAAGCACCAGAGCGGTCATTTTAATCGTTTTCTATTTTGACTCCCTGTATCACTTATTTTGGAAACTTCATAATTTGGGAATTTTCCAAGATAACAAGTTTACCAAGATAAATGCAGACCTTATGACAGCTTATTCTGCCTTTCTGGAAAGTTTTTATTTCTTTTCTATATAAAATGCATAGAAAATTATTGTTAGTTAGTTTGATTGTACTATTTGCACTTGCGTGTTCAATCTGTATTGTGATTTTCCCCTTTCTGCTCTTATCATGTCTAGTCGATATTTGACGGAGCAGGTCAGTGTTTACAGAATTTGTCAGATAATGAATCTAAAGTAGAATTATGTGATGAAGATAGATCCGAATATGATATAATGATAGATGGCGAATATATGCCTGACAAAGTGAAACAAGAAGGTAAAAACAAGATGTTGAACAAACTCAATTCTGATTTGGAATGCTCAAGGAACAAGATAAGCATTATACGCAGTAAATGTGTTAATACAGAGATGTTTAGATGTAAACCAGGACATCTATTTCTGCTTCCTAGATTATTACTGAGAAATAATATATATACTGAGAAAATGATGATACTGATATATACCTACTGAGATAATAGAACATCGATACATGGGATATAAGAATATTAAATAATCTGTATTATAAACAAGAAGAGGTCACAAGAATCATCATCATCATCCAGCCTCTATTTATCACGTCCACTGCTGGACATAGGCCTCCCTTAAACTCCTCCATTCCTCACGATTTTGTGCTCTTTGTTGCCAATTTTTAGTGATACGCCTGATGTCGTCGGCCCAACGTGTAGGTGGTCTTCCTCTACTGCGTTTGTCTGCTCTTGGCCTCCAATTTGTAATTTTGCTCGTCCATCGTGAATCGTGCATTCTCGCTACATGGCCTGCCCAGTTTCATTTTAGTTCCGCTATGCGTTCCACAACATCAGTAATACTCGTCCTTCTTCGCAGATCTTCGTTTCTTATTCGGTCCCTCAACGTCACTCCCAGCATAGACCGTTCCATTCGTCTCTGTGCCACTCTCAGTTTCAAAGCCGTGGTCTTGGTTAAAGTCATAGTTTCCGCCCCATAGGTCATGACCGGTAATACGCATTGGTCAAACACTTTTCTTTTGAGGCTGATTGGTATGTTGGCCCTAAGTGTGTCTCGCAGTTTTCCAAAGACTGCCCATGTTAAAGTAATTCGTCTTTGGATCTCACATGTTTGGTTATCCCTGCTGATTCTTATTTCATGACCCAAATATGTATATTTCTCCACCAGTTCTACCACTTTGTCTTGAATAGTCAAATGGTTATTGGGGACCAAATTTGTCATAAACTTAGTTTTGGTCAAGTTCATTCTCAGGCCCACCTTCGAACATGCAAATTCCAATTCGTTTATCATATCTGTAGCTGCTCCTAAATTATGTGTGATAAGGACAATGTCATCTGCGAAACGGAGATGGTTAAGCTTTTCGCCGTCTATCGTTACTCCTCTGTGGTCCCAATTGATCATCTTAAAGGCATATTCTAATGCCGTTATGAATAATTTCGGCGACAATGTATCTCCTTGCCTTATTCCACGATTAATTTGTATTGGTCGGGTTTTATTGTCTATTTTAACAGTCACAGTGGCATTTTTGTAAATATTATAAATAAGCTCACTATACCTATGGTCAATCCTGCTGTCATTCATGGCTTCTATTAGGCTGTCTAATTCGATCGTGTCGAACCCTTTATGAAAATCTATGAAAGAGAGAACAAGAGGTTTGTTATATTCTACAGATTTTTCAATGAGTGTTTTTACTGTGTGGAGGTGATCATTGGTACCATAATTTGAACGGAATCCTGCCTGCTCTCTCGGTTGGTAGAAATCTAATTTTTTCTCCAATCTTGATGTCACTACCCTAGTGAAGAGCTTATATATGTGGTTCAACAGGCTAATAGGTCTATAATTTTCTAGGTTAGTTCTATCTCCTATTTTATGCAAAAGGATGGTTGTAGCATTGTTCCACTCTTTGGGCACCTCTCTTTGCTGCAAACATAGATTGAATAGTTTCCTTAATTTATTTAATAGCATATCTCCTCCATTTACGATAGCTTCTATTACGATTCCATCCTCTCCTGGGGCTTTGTTATTTTTCATTTTTCTTAATGCTTGTCGAATCTCATCTAGCTTTATCTCTGGCATTAGTTCGGAACCTTGATTCTTGATCTTCTTTGAAATGGCTTTTTGTATTCCTGTTTTATCTTCTCTACTTCTATATAAGTCCTCGTAAAACTCTTCGACGACCTGTATTAACTCGTCTCTACGTCACAAAAATAAATAATTTGAAATTTAAAAAATTTGACACAAATAATAAGCTGTACTCGTTTTGATATGAAGACTAACAGGTCTGGGCGATTATCAACACATAAATTGGCACTTGTATCGGGAGTATGGAACCCAGTTATTGATAATTGTATGTTATGTTATACACCTGGCCAAAGTAATGACGAATGGTTTTACCTCAAAGGCAAGATGTCGCTTTACCCAGTACATAGCGAGTAAACCCGAAAAGTTTGGAATTAAATTCTAGCTTGCAACTTATGTCCAGTCCAAATATTTATTGAACGGATTTTCTAAGCTGGGGAAAGATGCAACCAGCAACCAAAATCAACTTTCAGGGGAACATGTTACTAACTACTTAGTCGTCTAATGGAACAATTTATAAACAAAGGACGAAATGTATCGACGGATAATTTCTTTACGTCCGTAAAGTTGGCAAAATAATTACGAAAGAAGGCTACCAGCTTTGTTGGATCAATAAACCAAGCAAGAATGGATATTAAGGATATTATTAATACAAACGAAAAGATAAAATTGTATAAGAAAGAGACTCTTGACGGTAAAAGTGTACTAGGGTAACACGCAACAAATTTTCTAGTGCTCGGTTCTCTGCACTCCGGAAAGAAACCGGAAACTATCACGTACTACAACCACATATAATATAAAGTAGACGTTATAGATTAGTATTCAACCTAATCAACTTCAAGAAAATGGCTGTTGCAAGCTTTTTTAATATTTAGATATGACAGGAAAAAATTCTTGGATTATGAATCAACCTCTGAAAAAAATTAACGCACCACTCATATTTTTCTCAATAATCTTTATTTATTGATAACTTACTGTACGACAAGTTGCCCATAGACCTTGTCTGACAGTGACAGTTGCTATGTAAACTAATAGTAGTCTTGTTTTAACAGTAATTTGTATTAAACTTCGTTTTAGACTAAAAAAGAGTTAAAGTTTTCATAAAAAGTGCCGATTAAAGCAAAGTGCTTGTGAGAAACAAGCTTTTATTGTGATATATTCAATTACATGCATGTTTCGAAGTTTATTTGCACAAAAATCAAATAAAAAAATGAACTGTCAAAGAAATGTGTCAACGGAAGAGGAAGTGCGAAAATCGACTCTCCTAGATGAAGTATATTCAATGCGATACGTTGCAGGTTTATTAGGAAGACATCATTCCAGCATCAGTCGCAAGGTGGAGCGATATTATAAAACAGGGTCATAGGAGATTCACCAGCCATTTGCTAAAAAATGAATCAGCATGTTTCAAATGAATCAGCAAATGTTTGAAATGTCGCAATATCACCTTAAATACTTAGAGGACGTGGATACTTATAGGATAATAGTCTTCTATATTGTTTCTATTACCTGATTTAAAAACTGGAGTAATGGTAGCCTCTTTGAGTTTGTCTGGAAAGGTGTTAGTTTTAAGAGATAGAATAAATAGATGTGATAATGTTTTTTAAAATATATCAGTACATCCTTTAAAGATATAGGCAGGGATATTATCACTACCAGTGGCTTTTTTTGGCTTTAATTTTTTTATACTAACCTTCACATCTTATTCACTAATAACTAAAAAGTTAAAAGATCCCTGTGAAGTATCCTGATGTGCGGATGATACCTGATAAATTGAGCTAAAATGATGGGAGAAAGCCATGGCAATATTCTGAGGGCCTGTATATATATGATCGTTGAAAGACATCTCGTGAGGAAAACCGCTGGTTTGTCTCCTACTTCTTATGAATGTCCAAAAACTATTTGGGTCGTGCAAAATGTTATCTTCAATATTATTTTGATGCTGCATAAATTCATTTTTGATTTGTTTTTTAATAGTATTTCTAAGACTCTTGAATTTATTGTTATCGATAGCTCTAGCTTTCCTTATTTTTATATGCTTGCTTAATATGTTTGTTTTGTTTGATTTTTTTAATAAGGCTTGTACTAAAATAAGCTGATTATTTCTGTTTTTGTCTATTTTTAATAATTTTCTTCGGGATGACTTGATCAATGCATTAATTACTATTAAACTGGGAATAAGCCACAATTAAAGATAAAAATACGTTTATTGACGTTTCAATTTCCACTTCAATAAACGTATTTTTATCTTTAATTGTGGCTTATTCCCAGTTTAATAGTAATTAATTTACAATGCCACAAGAAAATAGCTTCAGAACAATATTGATCAATGCAGTCATACAGTTTATCGTAAAATAGATTATTACAATCTGTAGCAGTTATACAATTATACATATCTGATCAGTCAGTGTTCCTTATTAATTGATACAGAAGATTAAAGTCCACCCTGGCATAATCATACCAATAAGACTGTTGTATATTACTCTCAGTGTTTGAATTATCTATATATTGCCATAGCATATACAAGCTTTTGTAGCAGAAGTTTAGACAGCCAGTGAAATAGCTATACTAGCTTATTCAAAGAATGAAACATAGTCTAGTATAGACAAATATAATGACAATGACAATATTTAATGATATATATTAAATTTTAATGGTAGTTATATTAGTTTTTGACATTTTAATGTCATAATACTTACGTACAAATAACATGAAATAAAATTGTTAAAATTTATTTTGAATAACCATTTGTTAACACTGACTTAGTGACTTAGTAACACTGACTTGATAATACAATACACTACGTACTATTATAAATATCGTTATTATAACGAGTCTCTAATTACTAGACTGAAATTATTACGAAACAAAATTAGTTTTATAAATATATAAACACAAATATTATTACAGAAAGTTCTAGGGGTAATGATTATTCCTAACAAATACCGATAAAAGACCGATTAGAATACTCGTATTGTTGTTTGTTTTATACTAATAGAAGACAAAAATAGTATATACTTTTACCCAGTGATTCAAGAATATTGTACTAAAAGTTTGTTTAAGCAGTCCACTAGATATAAAGGTATTACCAGTATACTCTCCTTGCACAACAAATGGAAATATGTACCATATAATATTCATCGGTATTAAGAAGATAACAAATACCCTTTTCTTTAATTTCTTTTATTAATACACTATATCCTCTATATGCTTTATAAAATATACTCTGTTTTATTTACGATTATAATTTTGTTATTTTGGACTCTCTTCTTTGTTCTGTAGTCGTCTCCTTAGACCTCCTTGGGCGGTACACAAGCAGTAGTTTGGTAGGTGTTTTTTTCGTGGTTTCGTTCATGCGTGTTCTTAGAATAAACACGATGTCAAAGATATGGACCTTCTTAAGCTTCTGGACAAGCCTCTCCATAGATTTCACCCGTTGGTAATATATTGGCCTAAATCTTGCCTGGATATTTTTCCTGATGGGAAGTCTGTTCTGTAGTGGGTTGCCATATTGGTAATGATAACGTTCTGAGATTCCCTTCGGTTGCACAACTCGTCTTGTGGGAAGCTTATAACGTCCCTTGTCTTGGTTAACGTTGTACATCGGAACTGCACCCAGCTACTAAGACAGTTAGAAATATTTCGACGTAAACACATACATGAAAAAGAAAACGAACTCTCAGATCATCTGACCTACACCACTAACAAGAGCCTGAATCTGAACAACACCCTGACAGGGATGTGAAGAGGATCGCCTAGCCTAACCTAGACATCGATGACGATGATCACAACTTTCCCCTTCTATACCTTTTCTAAGAGGATAAAGAGGTTGGAGAAGACAAACCAATTCTAGAACATCTTCTCAACGCGCTACTATAAGATCATATCCGTAGAAACCACCATGTGTTAATCGTTGGAAATCTCCGATCGTGTGTATGTGTATAAAAAAATGTTGCCATTGCCAACTGTTGCCAAGTTGCTGCGCCTATTTTTCCACCATTCTCATCTACGCCAACCCTCTGAGTTTTGGCCTACCCCTACTTCTACTTCCCACAGGTTGTGACATAAGGATTCTTCTAGGAGGGTTGTTCTGCTGTGATCTTGCCACGTCTTTACCACCAAATATATATTTATATCTGTAATATATCTCGTAGTTGTACCTGCTTCTCCAAACACCATTTTCACAGATGCCACCGAATATTCTTCTCAGCATCCTTCGTTCCAATATAAGCAGGAGGTTTTCGTCTGCCTTAGAAGTGGTCCATATCTCCGATCCATCTGTCAACACTGGTTATATAAGAGTTTTGAATATGGTTATTTTTGTTTTTTGGCTAAAGTATCTGCTTCTTATATGTCTACTTAATCCAAAATAGCATTTGTTTACTAGGATTATTCTTTGCTTGATTTCTTCCATCATGACGTTCTCCTTGGTGATTAGGGAGCCTAAGTATGTGAATTTGTCCACCACTTCAAAGGTAAAGTTATCAACAGTGAATTGTTGGCCGATGTTTCTGGCTTTATTGTTGGGTGTTAATGAAATTATCTTAGTTTTCTCCTCATTTACTTGCAGGCCCATATTTTTTGAGGCATTTGACAAGGTGGTATAAATTTCTTCTAGTTTGCATGTCGTGCGGGCAACTAGGTCAACATCATCTGCATATGCCAAAATTTGGGATGATTTATTAAGGATCAAAAACTGCTATCGCTTATTCCTGTTATCGCTGTTAAATAAATGGCCAAATTTATGGCCTAGGAAGACCAATTCATTAACCTATTAGTATTATGACTCATTTCAGTAACCGTTCTTCATCAGACACTCAAGCTGATACAAATTTAAACTCGGAAAGTCCAGCGTATGTCTTCGAAAACTTTGTCACTGCAGTGGTTAGCACTGCTGTGGCCTAGGAGGACCAATTGGAGAATGTATTTTTCTTTATTATTTTGTGTTTTTTTGCATATTTTCCATGATAAGATTTCAAAGCCTTCCTGGAGATGGCTTGGTAGCTGCAATTTCTCAACCTCACACATTTTTATCATATGATCTCAATCTTTGCAATATTTGTAGAAAAGATCGAGAAAATTATGGAATTATTTTTATTTGTGATTTAATTAATGATTTGGTATAATAATTGTTACTAATATAAGCAACTTTTTATTTTGAGAACGATTTCCGAATTGGAAATTGAAATGTCAATAAACGTATTTTTATCTTTAATTGTGGCTTATTCCCAGTTATAAATAGTAATTAATTTACAATGCCACAAGAAAATAGCTTCAGAACAATATAAGCAACTTTGACCAAACAAAATTTGTCCATCCTTGTATAATAGCATAATTTATTCTTTAATTCTAATGAACAATAAAATATGGTAATGATGATGTATTTATATGAAGTTTTTTGGATTTTTCCCAATTTGTTTATTGTATTATAACGAGATATAAATCTAAACTAATGGGAAAACCCAAATATTTATGAAGTGTAACTTTTTCAGAACGATATATGGTAAAAAGTAGAACCAGGGTTTATTATACAATAACATGGCAATACTTTAGATATGAGGAAAAAAATTAACTCACTATAAAAGAAACAAAATTCAAAAGTCAATGTATGTTATTTATCATCGTACTCAATTTTTAATTGGATTTATTAAATTGTTTTTTTTAATGGTAAGTAATTTAACAGTTGACCAGAACACATATTATTTGTTACGGAAAGCAACAAAAAGAATAAAGAGGCCATTTTTCAACTCTTATCAAGTTGAAAAACGGCAACTACGCTAAAAGTAACAAACAGAAGGCAGAACGATTTGCAGATCATTTAGAAAGCACGTTCAAACCCAACGACAATGATTGTGAAGAACTCAGATGGGAAGAACCATTCCAAACCAAAGAAAGAATATTGTTAACATCATTGAGAGAAGTATCAACAGACATAAAAGACAATATAAATCCAAAGTAATCTCATAACAAGAGAACTACTAAAAAATCTACCAAGAATAGCCATAGTTAAGCAGACACACCTAACAAATGCTGCTTTTAGATTGAGATATGTTCCCAGATTCTGAACAGTAGCCAAAGTTATTAGGATTGCCAAACTAGTTAAATCTCTTTATCAGGTGTTATCCCACCGACCAACATTACTCTTTCCGGTGATGTCAAAACTATTTGAAAAACTTCTATTAAAAAGATTAAAACCAATACTAGAAAGAAAAAATCCTATACCAAATCATCAATTCGGTTTTCAGAAATAAACATTCCACAATAGATCAAGTTCACAGAATAACGAATATAGAAAAAACATTAGAAGCAAAGAAAGTCTGCTCTACAATCTTCTTGGACACAGCACAGGCATTTGATAAAGTCTGGCATGAGGGTTTTAACTATAAACTAAGAAGAACCTTAGAATCATCTTCTTCTTATGGTGCCCTATTCAATTAGTGGATGTTGGCAACAATTCTGGCATACTTCTCTCGATCTTGTGTAGCTCTAAAGAGTGCATGGGTACCAAGGTTTGTCCAATCCCTTATTTGTCCTTCCGATGCCCCTTTTTCCTTCTATCTTCCCTTCCATAATAAGCTTGAAGAATTGGTTCTTGGAATTTTGAAATATATGACCCAGATATGCAATTTTTCTTCTTTTAATTATTGACAGCAATTCATGTTCTCTGTCCATTCCACACCTTCGTCTTGTCTGTATTAATCTTCATGCCTAGTCGTTCCCCTTCAGTGTTTATTTTATCTATTAGTCGTTATAGCGCTTCCTAGCTATTAGCTATTATAACTGTATCATCAGCATAGCGAAGATTACTAATAGTCTGCTTAGAATCATAGGCTGCTAATAAATATTTCAGAGTAAAACAAGAAGTAAAGTACACCGACTTAACGAAGATTAAAGCTGGCGTGCCACAAGGGAGTGTATTAGGCCTGGTAGTGAACAAATTGTATACGTGTGACATTCCACAGCTAAAACAACACACTATTGCCACCTTTGCGGATACAGCTATGCTAGCAATAGAAGACACTAGTAAAGAATCGACTGATATGTTGCAACTATCAGTAAATAAAATACATACTTGGACCATAAAATGGCGAATATGTTTAATAAGACCAAATATTCACATATTAACTTTATAAATAAAAAATAGCAAATAACCAAGTTCCTTATGCTATATCAGCCAAATACTTAAGCATCACCAAAGACGCGTGGTTGTGCTATAAAGTCCATGTCAAAACGAAAAGAGGGGAGCTTTAGAAAAGAAAATTAATGCCAACTTTGATGCTGTACCAAAGTTTATAATCAATATATTACCCGGAGATTTCAAAACAAAATACTGAGGAACATTGTTGATGCTCCTTGGTATATCCATAACAGCAACCTTCACCAGGAGGTGGATATGGAAACTATGACCGAAGTAATCAAGAGAACAGCAGCAAGTCACGAGCAGTATACGAATATTTTATAGATGTTATACAAAAAAACAGTGTTAAAAGTTTCAGCAACATCCGTACGGCAATGGTTTATGGCCTTGACGGTAAATTTAACCTCTTATCGAAGATTTGCATTTGTATTGATCTGCCAGTTGCAAATATATATATATATATATATATATATATATATAATATATATATATATATATATATATATATATATATATATATATATATATATATATATATATAGTTCAGCTCAACAGGCCTCAAAGGCCTAAGGCTTCAACGGTTTTCTTCCATTTCTTTCTATCTTGTGCTTTCCAATCTTGTACCCGCAGCGACTTCAGATCTTCTTTTGCCGACTCCAGCCATTTTCTTCGGGGGCGGCCTCGTTTTCTTTTTGTACCAGCCTCCGTGTTTATTAATTCATTGGGAACTCTTCCTTCCTTCATTCTTGCTATATGCCCGAGCCATCTTAATCTTTGAATTTTCGCGAGTCTTGTTATTTTTGGTTGTCCATATATTTGCATTATTTCTTCATTCGTTCTTCTTCGCCAGATGTTCCCCTCTTTTACACCTCCGTATATCCTTCTAAGAATTTTTCGTTCCCATCTATCTAATTTTACTTCCATATCTTTATTTAGTGTCCAGGTCTCGCTAGCATAGAGTACTGTAGGTCGGATAACTGTTGTATATATTCGTTTTTTTGCGGTTCTGGATATTATCTTCGACCTCAGTATCTTAGTCAGGCTCCCAGCACTCTTACTACCTTTGGTAGCATTTTTTTTATGATTTCTTGGTTCTCTTCATTCCTATTTGTTAGTGTCACTCCCAAGTAGTCGAATTCGCTAACAACTTCAAAGTTATATTCTTTACTTGGGGTTTGTACCTTAAAGGACTCTCCTAGATGATTTTCGTTTCCCCTTATCACCATATATTTTGTTTTTTTTTCGTTTATTTCTAAACCATATTCTCTGGCTATTCTCTCTATTCTAATAAAGATTTCTCTTAATTCTGCAGGTCTCCTTGTTATTAAGGTAACATCATCTGCATATGCTACACATTGATGTCTGTGATGATATATTGTGCCTCTAGTGTAGATGTTACATTCTCGTAAAATCTTCTCTAAGATCAAATTGAAAAAATCTGTTGATAACGGATCACCTTGTCGCAGACCTCTATTGGTGATAAAACTATCCGAAACCCGTCCTTCTAACATGACTTTACTTTTAGTATCATTGAGTATGCATTTAGTCAGTCTTACTATTTTTGGTGGAAATTCAAAATATTCTAGTGCTTCATATACTTTATTTCTTTTTATAGTATCATATGCCATTCTAAAATCAATAAACAGCATGTGTACTGTTAGGTTGAATTCATATGAGCTAGCTAAAATTTGTTTCATTGTAAAAATTTGGTCAGTTACCGATCTGTTTGCTCTGAAACCTGCTTGATATTCACCTAGACAATTTGCAACTTTTGTTTTAATTTTATTTCTAATTGATATGGCCAAAATCTTATACACTGTATCTTGTAGAGCTATTCCCCTGTAATTTTTACATTCTGTAACGTCTCCTTTTTTATGCACTGGACATAAGACTGCTTCTTTTCACTGATTGGGTATTTTTTCTTTGATCCACACTTCGCGTATTAACTCAGCGATTTCTTCTTGTACCATTTCGCCACCTTCTTTTAAAAACTCAGCAATGATACCATTTTCACCAGGTGCTTTGTTGTTTTTTAAGTTTTTTATGATCTCCATAATTTCTTCCTTGGTAGGTACTTCTTCATTTACATCTGTGTCCCTTACTTCTTCATGTTGTAGTTGCGTTTGTTCTCTTTCATCTTGGTCGTCCGTACATAATAATATGTTCTCAAAATAACTGGCCCACCTTCTTAATTTTTCATCTGTTCCACCTAACAGATTCCCCTCTTCATCTTTATAATATCTTGATGTGGTTTTGTACTGGGTTCGGTCTCGTTTTATTTCTTGGTAGAAATTCCTGACTTGTTTATGTAAAAAATCTTCTTCAATACGAACTAGTTTCTGCTCTAAACTTGAACGCTTCTTCCTTCTACAGATCTTCTTTGCTTCCCGTCTTTTTTCGGCATAAGCTTTTTTACTCTCTTTATTATTTCTTATTATGCTATTTATTCTAGCTTTATTTCTGTCACTAATGGCTTTCTTACAATCCTCATCATACCAATCCGTTTGTTTACATTGTCTGTTTCTTGATAATACTGAGTCAGCTGCTTCTTGAATTTTTTCTTCTAGTTGTACCCATCTGCTTTCTATATCATTTACTGTTGTCTGGCTTTTCAGTTTCTCTTCAATTTGCTGCCTGAATTTTTTCCTAACTTCTCCCTCCTGAAGTAGTGCACCGTTATATATTTTTATTTTTTTACAACTAGCTTTATTAATTGTGGGTATTATTTGCTCCATTTTAATTTTGACCAAAAAGTGGTCCGAATTTGCATCAGCACCTCTGTAACTTCGGCTATATTTTATGGCTCTCATATGTTTGGCTTCTATTAGAAAATGATCTATTTGGTTTACTGTTTGTCCATCTGGTGATATCCAGGTACCTTTATGAATTTCTTTGTGATCAAAATAAGTGCTCATAATTCGCATATTGTGTTCGAAAGCAAATTCTATTACTCTTTTTCCATTCAGATTACTATCTCTATGTTTACTTTTTCCCCCTGTTATTTGTTTGTATACATCCTCCCTGCCAATCTTGGCATTCAAATCTCCTACAACTATTTTTATGTCATATGATGGTATTTTGTAAAACATATGTTCTAATTGTTCATAAAAGCTATCTTTAACGTCTTCATCTGTATTTTCTGTTGGTGCATGCACATTTATAAAGGTTATTTTTCTATATTTTCCTCTTATTCTTATTTTACATAATCTGCTTGTGACTGCCTCAAAATCTATCATCAGATTGGCAAATGTTTTCTTTATAAAAAATCCCACCCCAAATACACGTTCACTGTCTCCACTGTTGAAAAACACGTAGTTCCCCATATCCATGGTGAAATTTCCTTTTTGTTTAGTTTCTTGTATAGCTGCAATATCTATCTCATATTTCTCTAACGTATCTGATAAGTTCTTTAGTGCCCCTACTTCAAAAGTTCCTCTAACATTCTATTGTCCTATCATCATCCTATTCCGCGCTTTATTCGTTTCCATATTTTCCTGACCACTGTGCCTGTGTAGTCTTAAAGCTTGTTTTCTAATTTCTTAGGTTCTCTTAAAAGAAAAACATTTATTAGAGGATATTAATATAATATATTTTTGCTAGATCTCTTATTATAAATATTTGAATTACAGTCTTATTGAATTAAATGTAAATCAATTTAAAATTTAATACTTTATATATTTTAATTTTATTTTCAAATAGTTGATAGAAGAAACATTTTATTTGTTTTATTTATGTCTTTTCTGCTTTAGAATACAATATTTTATAATCCACAGCCCTAAATTTATATTACAAGCCATCTCTCTCGTAGTAAGCACTCTTTTATTTAACCATCTACACCGTATTAAAGATTTACCGTTTAATATCGACAGTTTTATGTACTCATTCCACCCCAACAAAACCTTAATACATTTATAACCGGCTTAATAAATCGTTTTCAATTTGTTTCAGGGGAGCACCCGGCGGCGATGCAGACTAGCAGAGCGGCCCCCCACCACCAGATGGCGCTGCTGGCTTCTTCGCTGTGCACCCTCATGGCTGCCACTCTAACGAGATGATTATACATCCAATAAATATCAATCAACTTCCTGCTCATCTTGATCTAGGCGGTATTTAAGAAGATAGAGTAAGTTCCCGCCAATTTTAACTGGTTTTTGGAGGGGAGATCACGCGAGTTATCAAATCGGTTTTAGTCGATATCGCGAAGAAAACGGCGCAAAATGACGGTATATATCACCAAATAATGATGTTTTATGTTATAAGGACAACATAAAACTGTTTTAATGCGGAAAAAATAGTATCTGGAAATATTCTTTATATTTCCATTTAGCAGACCAAGTTTAAATCTCTTCTAATATGCTAAAGGATTCTTTTTAAAACTACCTCTTTTCGGGGTTTTGTTAAAGTTTATTTCTTAAGCTACAATTTGTCCTGCATTGCTAGAGTATTTTAATGTAAAATCACCAATTTTTAATATGTTCCTAAAAATTTCATACCGATAATATATTTCTTTTTTATTTCTACTTTAAGCCATCCTTCACTTCCTCTAATGGAAAAAATTTACTCACTCAAGATAGTTGCTGGAAATAAAAATAATTATTTATTGTTGATACTGATGACATTAACTGTAAGTAATTTAATTTATCTAATTACATCGAGTTATTATCAATGATTTCGTATTGGTGCCAGGACCGTACTCAGGTTCCGTAGATCAACATAAGCTTCATCAACATGCTTCATCATCAAATGTTTTTTCACAACAAGAAATCCCCAAAAATGATACTACTGCACTTATATTCAACAGTTTTAAATGAACCTACCAACATATTTCCTTCCAAAAAACAAGCAATTGTAGTAAATACAGTTCCAAATTCAAAAATCGAGGATTACCTGAATGCTGTAGCCAACCTAGTTGACCCCAAAAATATACCTGCAATATCCAGAATTGTTAATGATCGTATATGCATTTACTTCACTTCGGAAAATATTGTTCAAACATTTTTGGAAACGGATAATGGGATAATAACAGTAAACCAATATCGTATTCAAGCTAGAAAACTAATTACTCCAAATGAAAAATTAATTAGTTCTAATGTATCTCCTTCTGTACCACATAACATAATAGAAAATGAACTCAAAAAGACAGGAATCCATCAAATAACACCAATAGATTTTTTACGGATCGGAACATCAAATCCTAGTTTTAGGCATATCATTAGTTTTCGACGTTTTACTTATATAGCTCCTACAAATCTTGAAAATATCCCCGATTCAATACTAATTAACCATGATCAATCGAACTATCGAATATTTCTCTTACTAGAAAAACAAACTTGCTTTATTTGTAAACAAACTAATGATTTAGCATCTCGATGCCCAAATCATAATAATCAATCCACTGATGACAATATAACACACATTTCTCAATCACAATGTAACCAGACTGTTAGTTCACAACATAATACAACTCAATCTACAGTACATTATCCCGTACTTACCAAACAAATCAGTAATCCACAACCTACTGAAACCGTCAATTCACCCACACCAATAAACTTCACCTTTTTCGATAACTCCCAACTAATGGAGGCAGTATCGGGTAAAATAAATGAAACTCTAATAGAAACTCAAACAAAAGTACAAATACCCGAAACAAATGCTTCTGAACCTGGTAAAATAAATAGAACTATAAATGAAACTCAAATAGAAGCTCAAACACCTAAAAGAAATGCTTCTGATATAACAAATTCTCCTGAACCGGAGGGTGTAAATCCTTTTAAAGAACCTAATTCAAAACACAAAAGAACAAAAACAGATGTCCAAACCCACCACAACATAGCTGAAGATATTACTAACTGTACAGTTGATTTTTTTCAAAATAAGTCAAACAGTAGCTGTTTAAGTCAAGAAGAGATAATAGATTTATTTGAAAACATCCATGGAGCTGCAGATCCGCTTAGTATAGCTAAAACATACACGGAAGATATCGAAGGGTTAATAGATCTCCTAAAAAAACTTCATCCAGTGCTATCACAAAGATACTTGAAAACACGATGTACAAGACTAAGGAAGAAACTTTGTAAACTACTGGATGACTATTCCTCTACAGATTGCAGCGATACGGCTATTAATTAAAAATTCAACTCCATAATTCAGTGGAATCTGAACGGGTTTACACCCGTTTAGAAGAATTTAAATTACTAATGTCCAAATTCATACCGTCCATGCTTCTTTTACAATTCTACACCAAGACTACTCCTTCTCACTTTCCCCACGATCAACCATATTTTCCGCAGAACTTCTTGCTATTTTGCAAGCAATAACATTTGTGAATGATAAAAACATAAAAAACCCTTTGATTATAACTGACTCTTTAAGTGCTCTCAGCTCTATGAAACAGTTATATACAAACCATCCCATTCTATTGCTTATAAAGTCAGAACTAATGAGATGTCAAGAAAACGACCGATTTGTTAAATTCCTTTGGGTTCCGTCACACTGTGGTATAACTGGAAACGAAAAAGCTGATCAGTTGGCCAGGGAAGCAGCAGAAAATCCACAATCAACATTATTCACTAAATGCGTTCATAGCGACCTGAAGCAATATATTAGAAACAAAATAAGCGAGGAATGGCAACTACACTGGAACAATTCAGAGACATCCATGAAAAACATTAAGCAAGAGGTAGCTATATACAAATTCCCATTCAAGCGACGAGACCAAGTGTGCATCTCTAGATTACGTATAGGCCATACGAAGTTAACTCACGATTACCTTCTAAGTAATGAACAAATTCCCATGTGCTACAGTTGTGATTTTGTAATTTCAGTGGACCATGTGCTAGTGGACTGCCCTTTGTACACCCTAGAACGACTTCGAGCTGCATTACCCACATTACCCACTTCATCCAAAGAGTGCTTAAACGGCTTCAATAATGATAAAACTATAAACTTTTTACAAAATACAGGACTATTTCACAAAATATAGACTAACATATTAAAATTTATGTAATTTATTGTACCATGCTAATAACCCCTAGTGGTTGAAGCAAAAGATAGTTGCGGTATCAAGCTTTGGGGAAGCTTTTTGTTTATATTATGGATCTCTAGGTAAAAATTTTATTACTAATCTCGCCATCTCTCCAGAATTATTTCCTTTTGAATTAGAAGATCGGTTTGAGAAGTTAAATTGGAATAAAAACAGAATTGAAATCGATAGCAGATTTTTAAGTCAGTAAGATTTGCAGATGACATAGTACTCACAAGTAACAATATAAAGGAACCTACGTGATAAAGGAGCTTAAGAAATCTGCGAAAATCGGTTTAAAAATTAATTTCAAAATTCAAAAATCAATCCATCCATGATATTTTCAAAATACGTCCGTAACACCAAATTTCGAATGCTTCTAGGTTTTTAATGTTAAATCTTTAAAATGTCCAAGCTTCAACAAAAAAGTTTTCTCATTCTATTAAAAGTTAGCCGTGCAAGTTCAATGCGGCATCTCATTTCTTTTGTCTGATCAGTATTCAGTATCAGAAAATTAGGCTCAAAATGAAGATAATAAAACGACAAATGCAAAAATCGATACAAGTAAATTAAGGAACCCACTCAAAAGGCAACGCCTGGCAGATGAAATCAACAACGGATTAATAAATGTTAAAGAAAAAATTCTGCAAAATACTGAGATGGATAAAAAATGGTAACTAATAAAGAATACCAGAAAAGAACATGATAGTTTTAGCACACATAAAACAATTAAAGAATTAATTCACAACAGTAGAACAAAAAACCGGGAGTACTGATGCAAATGGGAAACTTGTGTTGAATACTAACGACAAATTAAAGAGATGGACAAAATACATCAATGAACTATTCAAATAAAATAGAATAGAGCAGATGGAGATAGAAGTAAAAGAGGATATGGTTTTAAAGATATTAAAAGAAAAAATTAAAATGGCATTAAGAACAGTAAAAATGGTAAAGCAGTAGGTCCAGGCCAAATTCCTATAGAAATCTAAAAATGCAAATGATGAAACCTTAGACATTATAGTAGACTTATTTAACTCAGTATACAAAACAGGACTCATACCAAAACAACGGTTACTCTCCACCTTTTGTGCTATCCCTAAAAATACAAACGCTAAATATTTCAATGAATACAGAACTATATCACTAATAAGTCACATTCTCAAATTATTCTTAAAAATAATACATAGTCGTATAAATAAAAAACTGGAAGATGGAATAGATGAGTGTGAGTTTGGGTTCAGAAACAGACTAGGAACCAGAGAAGCGTTATTTGATTTTAATGTGTTGGCTTAAAGATGCATGAATATGAATGTTGATGTACATGTTTGTTACGTTGCTTTTGAGAAAGCATTTGACAGAGTAAGACATGAAAAATTAGTCCAAATTCTAAAGAGAAAAAACATAGACCATAGGAGTTAGGCAGGGATGTATTATATCCCCATTACTATTTAATGTATTTAGTGAAGCCATTTTTGAAGAAGCATTACTATTTCAAGGTAAAGGAATAATAATTAACGGAAGATCTAATAACAACATAAGATATGCAGATGACACCGTGAATATGGCAAGCCCTGCTGAACAACTTTAATTACTGCTAAACACAACAAATAGTTTATGTGAAAAATATGGATTAAAAGTGAATATAAAAAAAGGCCAAATACATGATAATATCAGAGAAAACAAATATACCAACAAACATGCATTTGGGAAATATACCGATAGAAAGGGTTGATAAATAAAAATATCTAGGAACCTGAATTTCAGACAATAATGATCAAATAACCGAAATAAAAGCCAGGATAGAACTAACAAGAAATGCGTTTATAAAAATGAAAACAATTCTCTGCAACAAAGAAATGAGAGTAAGAGAACTGAGATGCGACGTGCTTTCGATACTGCAATATGGATATTGAAGCAAGAACACATAAATAAGTTACAGTCCTTTGAAATGTAGTGTTACAGGAGGATGTTTAGAATAGCATGGACACAGAACAAAACTAACACGGAAGTATTGCGAGATATGGGCAAATAATGAGAAATATTAAACACAATAAAAATAAGAAAGTTACAATATCTGGGATACGTAATAAGGGGACAGCAATATAAACTGCTAAGGCTGACACTACAGAGAAAGATAAGAGGAGGAAGAAGTATAGGAAAAAGAGTGTCATGGTTGAAGAATTTAAGAGACTGGTTTAAATGCAGTTCTAAAGAACTCTTCAGAGCAGCAGAAGATAGTGATAATGATTGGAAGACGGCACTTAAAGAAGAAGAATCAGATTTTGTTCTTCCATTAAACGTTTTAAGCAATTTTTCATACAGTTTGGTTTTATACCTAATTTGTAACTTAAAATAACAACAATTGTTTTTTCTTTATTCCAATAACAATACACCAAAGATATTACAGTTTTAATGAAGAAACCTAACAGAAATAAATAGCAGTCTTTAGGTGAGTATGAGGGAGTTGTATGCGACATATTTTTTCTCATTTAAAATTTGTTTTGTGATATATTGGTACGGTATTGAAGTTTTTATTGGTAAAGACTATTTCTAACAGATGCTATTATTAAGCAAATCGTTCAAATAACTACTATCATGAAAATCTTGGTAAATATTAAAAAAATTGTAAAACGCTATGTTAAATTGAAAATGGTTGGAACTTGGAAAAATCTCCCCTCCATGAAAAGTTAAAGGGACTGATGAAGTGAAATGACGAGTAAAGACTTGCGTTTTATTTCTGCTTGGAATATCCGTTCGGCGGTTAAGAGACTGGTAAATTAATATGGTTGGGGGTTAAATATGTAAAATTGTCGGGGGATGCGAGCAACGCTAAAGGCCTAAGGGTGGTAAATATGTGTAAAAAATTCAATGCATGTTTATTTTTGGGAAATTACGTTGAACATGTTTGGATCATAACTAATTGTGGCTGTTGATTCTGTTTAAGCAAATTCCGTGATGAACTGAGTCATAATTAATTCTGAGGATTGTCTAGAATGAACTTTAGGTGAACAGTGGACACCAAAAAGTTACTTAGAAGTATTTAAATACGTACAGGGTATTCTAAGGTATCAATAAATGTTTTACTTATTTTTTTAAAGACATTGAACAATTATTTTTGATCATAGATTGGGCAAATGTAATCAAAAGTGGATATAAACCATAAAATGTTTATTTAAGACAAAAAATTCGCTATATCGTAATTAATTATGTGTGTTCATTTTCCAAAATCTGTCGATATATTTCACTACCAAAATTATGCAGATAAAATATTTTGTCATATAAATAAAACAGTTTGTATAGAGATCTTAAGAAATAATTACTTATAGATTATTGTCACAAATTTGGTAAAGTTCTACCAGAGATCTAAAGCGGCCCCTAGACAGTCAATATTAGCGTCAATATTATTGTACCATATATTGCACAATAATTTAGTAGGGCAACACAGACGAATCAATATTATTGCACAATAAATTAGTTCCCGACTGAAACTTGTACTATCAAGATGTCGAATAAAAAAACGGCGAGTTGTGTGGCTATCGCATTAGTTGTAGCTTCACAACGGACGAAAAAAAATAAACGCAGATGGATGAAAGAATGGTTCAAAAAAAGAAATAATCAAAAAGGTAAATAAGATTATTTAAAACACAAAACAAAATTTATTTTAAATATCTCAGTTTACTGTAGATACATTTTATATTTTTATTGAAAAATTGAAAAATAATTACAAACAGTAGGGGACTCTGACTTGTTCATAGTCTGTTGTTTGATTAGCAGTTGAGGTTGCGCACTGTCAAAATAGACAGGACTTGGTTGCACATTACTATATGGAGTAGATGAAGGAGAAAAAGTATTAATTTGCACAGAATTTCTATGCAGTGTTCCCATTTGACCTTCAAATAGTATGTCGTTAATGGCCTTTTTCGCAAAAATTTGTTGCTGAGGCGTCAATTTTTCAAGTTCTACTGCCCAAGCAGAAGCAATTTTTTCATAATCATTTGGTGGTTATTCAAGGTGTTTACGGGCTAAAGCTATTAATTGTTTGAACTCATCAAGGTTTCTTGCTTTCTTTTTTGGTGGTCCCTCCTTTGAGCGCTGCTGTAAAGAAAAAACATATATTAAATTTTTGTTTAGTCGTAATAAGTTTGTATATTAACAATTTAACTTGTAATTGTAGTTGCCAACAACAGAAGCTGAATGGAAAGCTATTGCCAATGGATTCGATGTTCAATGGAATTTTCCTAATTGACTAGGAGCTGTAGATGGAAAGCATGTGGCAATCAAAAAACCTCCACATACAGGCTCATATTATTACAATTACAAAAAGTTTTTTAGTATTGCAATGATGGCAGTTGTAAATAGCAATTACGAATTTATTATGGTAGATGCAGGAATAAATGGACGAATATCAGACGGAGGTGTTTTGAATTATACTGCATTTGGAAAAGCATTATCAGATAATTTACTTAAAATCCCAGAACCTGATCTGTTGCCAAATAGTCAAAGAATACTACCCTTTGTCTTTGTTGGAGATGACGCTTTTGCACTGACAGAAAATTTCATGAAACCGTACAGCCAAACAGGATTAACGATGGAAAAAAGAATTTTTAATTATTGACTTACTCGTGCCCGTCGCATTGTGGAAAATGCATTTGGAATATTAGTATCAAAATTCGGTGTATTTCAACGACCTATTGCACTATCGCCTGAGAAAGCTCAAATCATCGTTCTATTATATTGCTATTTACACAATTATTTAAGAAAAAACCAGCCTCAGTCATACATGTACAATACTTCTGTGGATGCAGAAGATTTGGCATCAGGAAATATTGTTGAAGGAACTTGGAGAACAACTGGACAATCTACATCGCTTTGTACAACTCATGCCATAAATCCTGTAGCTAGTATTCTGAAACACTGTAGCAAAAAGTGTCAGAGATAATTATTGTGATTTTTTTAATAACGAGGGACAGTTTCATGGCAACATAAATTTGCTTAAAATGTAAACTTGAATTATTAAACTTTATATACTTACACTGATTGTTGAAATAGTATTTGAATTATCACTGTCCACATCGTTTATATTATTAAACTTTGATAGTATACAAGGCAACTATCGAACACAGTGATTAATTAAATCTTGCCCAAGTACTTTCGATCAATAGATCATCTTCAGGGGCATCTGAAATAAGCCAAGAAACGTTTTTTTATAAGAAGGAAATTTAATTCACTTGGATAAAAAACTCCAAGTTTATGGTTGAAAAAAGTTTTTATGTGATAAACTTTTTATCCAAGTGAATTAATTTTCCTTCTTATAAAAAAACAATTCTTGGCTTATTTCAGATGCCCCTGAAGATGATCTATTGATCGGAAGTACTTGGGCAAGATTTAATTAATCACTGTGTTCGATAGTTGCCTTGTATACTATCAAAGTTTAATTATTCGAACATTCAACCTTATATTGGTTTATATTATTATCTGCTTCTTCCTTATCATTATCCCCTTCCTGTATAGTACTTTGTGAAGCACTAGGTTCGTCCTGATCCACTTGAAACTGCATTTCGCTAAAGTACCATAATGTTGGTTAAATTACATCGTCTGTCCCTGCACCACTTTTTTCAGAGTCCCTTATACGATGTTATTCTTTTCTAAAATTAGTGCGCAAAGAATTGAATTTTTTCACTAACTGCAACTTATCAGCATCTGGATAATATTCTCTGTATTTTTGGAGCAATTGATAGTACTGTTCATTTTTTTAAATTTTATTACTATAATCTTTACTCTTGACATTCCACAAAGCCGGTAACGACCGATACACATCGATACACTCTATAATAAATATTCTTTCTTCCCATTTTCCCTTTGCAGACATATTTTTTTGCCGTACCGCGATGTTTACAACAAGAGTGTTAAAACGAAAATGAAGCAATATTGCGCAATATTACTCACAGACGGTGCAATATTTACAATATTGCTCAATAAAAATCAAACTCATGTTGATTGACACAATATATTGCGCAATCATTCAATGTGATCTACAGACGATCAATATATTGTACAATATAAATTATTGTCCAATATATTGACAATAATATTGACCGTCTAGGGGCCGCTTAATAGCGGCTTCCGACGGTCGGCGATATTACGGACGTAAGCGGACCAGCACGCTCCACGCACCGTGGGAAGGGTCTTGTCCGTGGTAGCGCAAGCACGTCTGTGCTGGTCCGTCCTATCCATCTAGAGTCGGTAACATCAAAGGTGCGGTACATGCTCGTGCGACGCGATCCCAGCGCGTCTGTGTTTTAACAGACGACAAGTGCAAGTCAGAAGTTTTTCATTCGCTGACACGAGTAGTTGTCTGTAGTATTGTCAAAGTTGTTTTGCAGTTTTTTTTTTGCTAAAAAATGGAATGGACAAACGAAGTTATTTTTGATTTTTTAAATTTGTATCAAAATGAAACAAATTTATGGAATTCTACGGCACCAGAGCATAAGAAGCGGAACCGATATATACGATGTATGGAACCGAATAAAAAATCAATTGAAGAATAGTACTATTTCGATAAAAGAATTAAAAAACAAGAGAAATAATTTAATGCCGAATTTAATATTTACAAGCCTGAGTGGCCTTTTTATGATATAATCAAACAATACTGTCACGGACCTACACAGACTGTCACGGACCGTAGGAAGAGCTCTGTCTGCGGTGCGTTCTCGTTCGTGCTGATCGGCTGTCCGCGATGATCTGTAGAATCGCCGACCGTGGGAAGCCACTGTAAGAGAGCCGTTAATACGTTAAGTGTCTACCGCAAGGCAGCAGGTAATCGCCTCTGGACAGGATCGTACTTTTATTTTCCAATTGCATTACTTATTCGATTGTTAGGTGTGTTTAACCCTTTGCGGCCCATATGGTTTTTATTTTTTCTCATTTTTTCTAAAATAAAATAAATTTCGAAAACTTAATTAATTATATCAACACTTTTTCTGAAAATTTAAATTTAATCGTAACAAATATTACAAAAAAAGTATGGTTTTACCGTGAAACCACTGAGACACAAAAGTCACTTATTCAAGGGTATGGAATTTTTGGAAACAATTTTTATTGTCAGATAAACATAGACCAATATCGCATGTTTGACAAAACCAACGAGTCTGAGGAACCTTTGCGGTTTTACTGCATAACTCACATCTTCTTGATGTTCTATGAAGAGACAAATAAGCCACTCTATCGTATCTATCTTCAACAGTTACATATTTTTTGAAACTATTTACTGCATGTTTTGGTCCCTTTTTGGGGTATTTGTATTAGCACCAATAAGACGTGTAACAACGACTAATCGGATTTCTTTCAATGATAATGGGCGTCCTGGACTTCTACATTTAAATATGATAAACGCATTAGTTAGTGCTAAAACAAGTAAATGGAAAAAAATGCGGTGCCACTATTTCCTACTTTTTCTATTTATTTCGTATAGACTCTTCAGCATGTCCACCTTATCCGCCCCAACTATATATTTGTTGTAGTCGTTTGCAACTGTTGGTGCAGCCACAGTCTCTTTGGAACCATTCTTCTCTCTTCATTCGAGACATACTATATCAGTAGGATCATGAAAGTTGACCCGCTTCTTATTTTTCCACCTAGTAAAGACCATATTATTTGAAACCTGCCACCAATCTGTTTCTCCTCGGTCCATCTGTTTCTCGTCTACAATATCTTGTGGCAAATCAGCTCTTTCAAAGATTAAAATCTATAAATCCATCGTCAGACCTGTAATAACATATGGATGCGAAACGAGGACCATGACCAAAACCAACGAAGAAAAGCTCCGACGCTTGGAACAAAAAATACTTAGAAAAATTTTTGCACGGCCCTTGAAACGAATCATACTTTCATCGATAGATTGATGCTCTCCTGGCTTGTGGTACTGCTGAAAAGATTCCAGTATGTCTTTTAAAATCGGACGTACATATTTTATAAAGTTTATCGTAATTATGAGTTCTTCTATCAGGCTGAAGGGAATTATCATTCAAGTGTATATGCCCAAGTAACCAACTAAACCTGTTTCTGTTCATTATTTTTTAAATATAGTTATCTCTCAAAATATCATGTGAAGACCAGTAATCTCTATAGCTAGGTGATGATTTTATACCCATAAGTATATTTACAGATAAAAATTGTAAAATTTCATATTTAGATGTTGGTTTGAACAATTTACCTTCTTGGGTCACATGCAAATTCGTTTGAAACACTAAATGTTGCAGTATATTTTCGTTCATCAAGAGCAAAAAAATTTTATGAGGATATTCCATTGTACTCTCAATAGATGGTCTATGTTCTATATTTAAAGGAATAATATAATTTAAAATTAATTGTTTATTTCAAATAAGGCCTGGATTTTTTGCTATATATTTCTTTTCTGTCACTTTAGATTTTCCTTTCGGATTACTCTTTTTTATAAGATTTATTGGCATTTTGCGTATTTTTTTATCATCGTCACTGTCCTTTACATCTTCGTTACTTTCAATTGTTCTCAAAATCTTTGGAGAGATAAATGTAACACTCATAGATTTATTTCCATTTTTGATTGATGAACATTCTCCTAATTTAGTGCTTGATAATATGTTGATGTCTAATAGAATATGTACTTTTTTTGGTGTAGATGTTTCTAGAATAGTATCTTGATGATCCACTGATAAATCGTCGGAGTTACTATCGGAACCCAAACTGACAATTGACTCCTTATCTGAGGGTATTTTTGCCAATAAATTTTCCAAATCGTCTTTGGACAACATTTCTAGTTTCTTATAACTCCACTTGTTACGTTGAATGGTATCTGAAATAAAGAAACTGTAGCGACCCACTGGTTTTACTGTGAAATCGTATTTTTAGTGTGACCAAAAATGATACAAAAATACATTTTTAGTTACATATTATATTCTAAAGAGTGAGTAAAGGTGTATGTCAACATGATAAATATCAAAAATCAAAAAACAGTCAAAATTGTAAGAACTCAAAACATATGATTTATGTGTTGTGACACTACCGCCAATCATCATACCAAAAAAATTCTGAAACTAAAACACTTTAACTTCTAACTTCATCTATTGAAATACGGATGGCACTGCTAGTATGGCCACGTAGTGAATCTAGTGGGTCAATGTTGAGCACATTGGTGTGATCAAATTGGTGGTTTCATGACGAAACCAATGAACCGCAATGGGTTAAATGGTGGTCTTCATCATTGTCTACTAAAGTTATAATAGTTGCAAACATATTTACATACACTATTCACATATTTATAAAACTTTATCATTTCTAAATAGAATGCAAAAAGAACAAAGGCGAAAATATTTTGGGAAATTATTTTCAAAATTATCGATAATAAATATTAACGACTCTCTTAGATCTCTAGTAGGACTATAAAAGATGTTACGAAATAGTCGATTTACAAATAAATTTAGATAAAGTAAAAATTAACAATCAAAAAAACTGTCAAAAATAATTTTTACACTCAAACGTCATTCACCGACATCGTCGATACAAAATTCAATAAAAGCAGAAATAAAATCTAAGGTCCATTACTCCTCATCGATTTAATGAAACGTTAATGCCGCCTGGATGAACTCTTATAGTGTAAATAAATCAAAAACCACTTAAAACTTTTTTAAGAAACGAAGCATTCTATTCCTGTTTAATTTCTGGTGCTAAACTATAAAAAAGTGGATAGAGACTTATTGAAAATGTATAGGAACTGACTAAAAGTTAAATAAACCACATAACACAGCTGTATAGACGAGAAATATAAATTTTTAGGTTGATTTTCTAACATTTTGGCGTAAAAGATCTAATCAATGACATACGATAAAATACCTAGATGTGTTTCAATATATATGATTATATAGATGTTAATAATGTACACAGAATAATTACTATGACACTCTGGATCGCTTATTTGAATGTTCTAAAACCATTTCATGTTTTGCCATGAAATATCGTTTATTTTTTTCCAGATTTATTGTTGATCTTTTACTTACTAGCTTTCTATCTAGACATGATACTTCTTATTATTATTTTTTCTTTACTAGATTTTCAACTCGGGATAAGTCTTCACCATATCCACTAAATCCCTTCATCTTTTACGATCTTGTGCTTCCATTTCCAGTTGTTCTACCAGAATCCTAGATTGGGATAGAAGACAAACTAGAGATATGGAAAGAATACATTTAGAGACTTTTTGACGATGATAGACCTTGTTCTCCGCCATCCATTTATGATCAAATAAATGAAAAAGGTCCAAAACTAACAAACGAAGAAGTTATTTATGCAGTAAAAATTTAGAAGAACAGAAAAGCCACCGGTCCTGACAATGTCAATGTAGAAATACTTTAATTAATTTTAGACAATGAAAGTAAAAGCCTCGACATAATAATAGCAAATATTCAATAATAAATATGATACAAGCAAAATACTATTACACTGGCTAAAATCAACATTCGTTACATTACCAAAAAATCTAATGATTCACACTGCGATGACTCCTTCTTATGGTGCCTATCCGTTATATATGTTGGACATTAACATTGCTATTCTGACTTTGTTAGCTGCTGCCCTGAAAAGTTCGGTAGTGGTTAAGTTAAACCATTTTCGCAGGTTATGGAGCCAGGATATTCTTCTTTATCCTGGACCTGTTTGCCCATGCACTTTACCTTGAAGTATGGTTTGAAGTAGGTCAAATTGTTGTTCATTGCGCAATATATGGCTCAGGTATTCCAGATTGCGACTAGTTCGCTCTCTTTACTCATTCTATGTAGTACTTCTTCGTTGGTAACTCTGTCTATCCAGGAAATCCTCAACATGCGTCTATAGCATCATATCTCAAATGCTTTGATTTTCTTCAGTGATGCTTCAGTTAAGGTTCATGACTCCACGCCATATAAAAGAACGGAGAATACATAGCATTTTAGTACACGACTTTGTATTTCCAATTTTATATCGTGGCTATTAAAGATTTTTTTTATTTTGACGAAAGCTGATCTTGCCTTCTCGATCCTTATCTTAATTTCCATCGATTAATCCCACAGTTCATTGAAGTTTGCATCCAGATAGCAAAAGTTTGATCTGGTGACCAGATGGTATCATATTTTTGCTTATAACAATGTATTTGTTTTTTTTATGTTAAAATCAAGCCCACTTACTTTTGCCACCCTGGAGACAAGTGTCTGCAGACCATCAAGACTGTCTGCAAACATGACTGTATCATCAGCGCATCTTATGTTGTTCAATCGTGCTCCGTTTATAAGTGTTTCCTTGTCTATGTCCGTTAGCGCTAGGTTCATAATGTGCTCTGAATATGTATTAAACAATAATGGGGACAATATACATCTCTGTCGCACACCACCTCCTTTTATCTGTATGTCGTCTGTTAACTGATCCCCAACTCTAACAGCTGCAGTTTGTTCGTAATAGATATTGTTTATTATACAGCGATCTCTGCTGTCTAGTCCAATTGATTTTAATATTTTCATCAGATCGTCATGTTTTATTCTATCAAACGCTTTCTGGTAATTAACAAAACACACATTATTTATCACAATTCACGTCTCTACATCTTTGGAAAAAAAATTGTATTGCTAAAAGTGCCTCCTGAGTACTTAATGCATCCCTGAAGCCGAATTGTGTATTTGTCATGTGTTCTTCACACTTTTTATATATTCTTTTATGTATAATTTTTAACAAAGTTTTTAGGAGATGACTCATAAGGCTTATTATTCGATAATCTTCACACTTATTGGCATTGAGTTTTTTGGGGATTGTTATAAAAGTTAATCTTAGCCACTGTTGGGGTATTTTTCCATTTTGGTATATATTGGTAAGTCTTTTTAATTCGTCTTTATCCGTAATTTTCAAAAATTCTGAGTAGAACTCGTTTGGTCCTACGGCTTTTCCCTCCCTCCCTGCTGTTTATAGCAGCTTCTACTTCCGCTTTGAGAAAAGGTGATCTGATCGTCATTTTTATTCCCGGCCTTTTTGATTTATAGATGCCTACTGCAATGACTATCGAATATTAAGCAGGATGCTTCATGTCTTCTTCTGTCTTCTGTTTTTTCTTAGAACCATTCATACACGAATTAACAAGAAGTGTGAGCTCCAGATGAGTGAAACTCAATTCATATTTTAAAATGAATTGAAAACACAAGAAGCTCTTTTTGTCCTAAATGTGTTAACACGACGATGGATAGACATGAATGTAAATATATTTGCATGTTTTATTGATTATCGAAAAGCATTTGACTGCATTAAATATCAAAAGATGATCAAAACTCTGAGAACAACTGGAACTGGTTGCTTCTTATCACCACTATTATTCAATCTGTATTAGGAATCTGTATTCAAAAAAGCATTAGAGGATGTTCAAGGTAAAATCAAGATTAACGAAACCAGCATAAACCCCATAGACCCCATATACCACCATGCAAATTCGATCATAAAATTTTGGAGTCCAATCTGAACTGTCAGCACTAAAAAATATAAAACAACTGCGAGATATGTATGCTTTTAATAGCATAAAAATAAGGTTATGTGATATTTTCTTTTTCATATTACTAACTAAAATTTGGAGACCTCTAAAAACTACACTAACTATTTTTGCCATTATTACAACAAATGGATATACGTTTTACATTTATTTGCACCCGTTTTTGATAAAATTTATGTGTAAAAGGACATTTCCAATTATGTTATATTTCGCCGCTAGGCACGCTGGCATTGTTTTGAAGTACCCCTACCATAGATACGCACGGAGCTTTCAAACAATTCTAGGGTGCCATCTTCTTCTTCTTCTTCTACTTCAGCCATCATTTATCCAATGTTGGACATAGGCTTCCTCCAATTGCTTCCACGCTTTTCAGCTACAGCAGTTATATCGTCTATCCATCTCTTTTTAGGTCTTCCCACGCTACTTTTTGTTTCTCGAGGTCTCCAGAATGTCACTTTATGAGACCATCTGTTGGTGTCTTGTCTTGCTACATGTGCTACTTATTGCCATCTCAATGTCGCTATTTTTCCCATGATGTCGGGTTACTATAGTTCTTCGACGTATTTCGATGTTAGGAATTTTGTCTCTGAGGCTTATATTTAACATTGCCCTCTCCATGGCCGGTTGAGTTACTCTTAATTGTTCTGCCATTTTTCTTTCTTTCTTTCTAGGTTTCCATAACATATACTATTATAGATAATTGTATATCAATAGCCTAAATTGATAAAAAATATTCCTAAAAATTTATATTTTCTCTTTAAAAAAACAGCTGGTGGAAACATTGTATTTAATTGAAAACAAAAACTGGTCTAAGTGTACTAAGTTATGTGTGATGACAACCCAACCTCTTGGAAGGCTGTACATAGTAACTCGTTTTATATTTCTAGAGGCACACTAGATGAAATTTTAGGAAATTCATTGTAATTATTATTACATGTTGACTATATGTAGACATATTGTTATCAATCATACAAAATGGTGTTTGTTGAGTTTGTAAAATTTATTTATTTGCTCTGTCGATTTTCACATATCCTTGTTTATCAAATGTATATTAAATAATCGTATGGAGTTATCTCGTTAAAAGTAAATTAACAAATTTTTATAAATATTTTTTTTGCAATTTGATGTATTTTTGTGCAAAAACCACTAAGAAATTTATAAAATTTTAAAGTGTTTTAAATTAGGTTTTGATAAGAGAGCAAAACAAAGGGAAAATGTTATAAATTGATTACTATCGTGTCCATTTGGGTTAATTAATCCATTAATCAAATTATTTGGGTTTCTGGTATAGTTTACCTTAAGTTGTGTCTTATTTCCAATTAGTCTTCGGTTTTTCTCTTTTCTGTCGTTTTTAAGTTTATTATATACTTGCAGTACTATGCGAATTAATGGAATACCTTATAGGCTGTTTTAATAAAAAAAAGAGCTTAATCAGAAAAAAGTTCTATGTTGACAAAACTATAAAGGTAGACTTAAATAATTATTTAGTACGAAATATTTCCCTCTTTGGCGGCAATTACTGTTTTTAGGTATATGTTTTGGTATAGGTTCTACGGGCTTCTAAGAGTTCTCAGATATTCCGGAAAAAACTTTCAGAAAATTTATTATTTTTATTTTTGTAGTACAATCGATTTTGCGCAGTCAAGCTTTGTAAATGGCCCATAAATTTTCAATAAAAGTTGAGGTATGGCGAATTACTGAGCCAATCTAAAACATTAATCCTCTTATTTTTGAAAACTTCCATCATTTGCCTTGACTTGTGACAGAGAGCAGAGTCCTGTTGAAGAATCGCTCCTCCTTGGGGCTGACATTTTTGAAGTTCTGGACAATATGGATTTACATTTTCGCTCTAATATGGATTTGTATTTTTAGCTGTTTATCATGCCTTCTATTGGTACCAAAGATCTAACTCCCATGTATAGAAAACATCCCCAAAATATTTTTTTGACTGTTTTCGCTGTTTTTGACTTTTCATGGGGGCTTTTCATTCCGGATGAAATGTTTGCCACTCTTACTTAGAGCGCTTTAATTTGCTTATTGCTGTAATTCACTCCGCATTTCACTTGTATGTTGTCAAAGTTTGTTGTATGACTTGGCTTTCGTTACAATTTTCTTTCACTCATTTCGATATGTGCATAGGTTCTTTCAGATTTTCACTTCCAGAATTTTGATATCTCTCATGACCTGATCCTCACATCTCTCTCTGGGCATTACCCTTCATATTTTAGTTGCTGGTTTCCATATGGTGATCTTCTTAATCAGTAGGTTGTTTTTCTTTCTCTCTATGTCTCCCAGCAATCTCAGCCTCTGTGCTTTAATAAATCTAACTGTATATTCTCCCTTCAATATGTCTCTTAGTTAATGGTTTGTTATTTTTCTCATTTCTCCGTTATCTATTCTTATCGGGCCCATAATCCGTCTTAGGATTTTCCTTTCACAAATTCTCAATTATTCTTCATCTTTTTCCGTGAAGCACATTGTCCCAGCCGCGTACGTAATTACAGGTGTGATTGCAACTCTGTGTATTTTTAGTTTGGTATTTCTGGATAAGTTCTTGTCCTTCATAAGCCTATGATATCTCCAGTATGTTTTGTTGTCTGTTAGTATTTGTTCCATTACTTCTTCACTTCTCTTGTTTTGGCCATTTACTATTACTCCCAAATATTTTTTTTTATTGAGTTTAATGCGTCGACAACTAATGGTCATTGGCATGGTACAGTGAATTTTTACAGTCAGGTACCTAGTGTAGAGTGTAGTGTATGTGTAGAGTAATTGTCTCGATACTTAGCAAAGTCGACGTCATTGTCTTTGCTAAGAGACGCTAATTGTATCCAAGCATTGCATGTAATTTGTCTGCGGTCCTTCCGGTGAGTACCGATCGCACAAGGATAGAAATTATTTTCATCTAATAATTTTTTTTATTAAACAAAAATTTCTCCACCCAGGTGAGATTCGAACTCACGACCTTTAGGTTCAAAGTTAGGCGCTCTTACCACTGAGCCACAGAGGGTTTCCCAAATATTTAAATTGTTGGACTCTTTCAAAAGTGTAGTTTTCTATTTTGATTTCTCTCGTCCTGTTATCTTCTCTTCTAGAGCAAAGTTTTTTTTTGTTTTTCCTTCGGTAATGTCTACACCTCTTTTCCTTGCTTCTTTTGTCAGGATTGTTACTGCTTCCTTTAATATTTTCTTGTCTCTTCCCATAAGAACTAAATCATCTGCATATGCAACTATTTGTAATGTGGAGTTTATTTTTATATTATCTTTGCTTATTTAGATTAACCTTTTTGGGAAACAAACGTTGGGAAAAATGAAAATCGACAGGGCAAACTTTTATTACATTTAAATTAACAATTATTTTATATTTTATACATAATACATCCTTTGAATAATATATGGCCAGGATGAGTAATACATTTCAAAACTGATAAAAATTATTGAGTATTAAAAAAAAACATGTTAAATAATTTAAATTTTGTTCATGGTATTTTTAATGCAGAAGAATGTAGCAAAATCATACGATAATACTAATGTAAAATAAGATACCATTGTCATATCTACATAAACACTGTATAAATAAGTAGGATCTCACATAATTTTTTTCTATATATCCTTATTCCCAGTTTGAGAGTAAGAATATAAATTATTAGAACGAAGTCAAACCTGACGAAACTGTTTAAAGCAAAGAAAAATAATAATCAACACAATAACGTACCTGAATTAAGACACGAAATAGAAATCAGTTTTGAGGAAGTAGAGATAGCCAAATTCACTTAAAAATATAAAGTTACCAGAACCAGACGGGATAACCAACGAGGTTCTAAAACACGGATGAGAAAATATAACCCTAGAGATAACAAAACTTATACAAAAACTAATATTGCACTGCAAGATACCACACGCATGTAGAAACAGCATAATAATACCAATAACGAAAAGTTCAAGGAAGGAGAAATAGGAGACCCAACAATTCTAGAGGTATAAATCTACTGAAGTAAAGGTGCAACAGGGGAACGAGGCCAACTCTTATGGAAATTAACATGGGAAATCGCTAAGGTTTATTCCGCTCATTTTTGACGCTTTTTTTGGTGGAGGCGCAACGGCACATTGGATCGTGACGTGTGAGGTATCGATGAAAAGGGACGTGAGAACGAATATGTTAAGACAAAAAAACAAAGACAACGACATTCCCAAAACGGCATTACGTCATATCTTCGTTGCTATTGGTCGGATCATGACGTACGAGAGCTTGTTGGAAAGAGGAGATGACGGGAAATATGTCAACACAAAAAACAAAAACAAAGACACTGGCAAAACGGCAATATTTTTATCGACTAACTAGGTAATGTAAGTCGATAAAACCTCACCAACTACAGGGGGTCATGTAAGATGCCGCCATTTTCAGTTTTTATTAATCAACAAATTAACAGTCTATTGCATTTACCTTCATAAATACAATGAGGATTGTTTTTTAATACGGATGTACTTCCAATGTTTTTATGTGGCCATACAATGTTTTTTAACAACTTTTTATTAAACATGATTAATTGATTCAATTCCGAAAAGATCTTCTTTAAAATAAAACTTTTAAAGTGGGAAAAGAGAGCAATAAAAATAGACCAGGAAATGCTTAGTTATCTGTGTTTTGCCGACGATATAGTACTTATTAACGAAGATCTGCGTGAAGCACAACAAATGCTACAATAGGTAGAAAACGTATATTCAACAGCAGGTCTAAAAATGAACATCAGTAAGACCAAATTTATGACCAGCAAACACCTAGCAATCCAAAATCAAGTGGTAGAATTGGTTTACTAAGAGACATCTTTAACAGCAACATAGCTCTGAAACTTAAGATATTTGACCAATGCTTATTTCGTATTATGACATATGGAGCAGAAACTGTCACTCTCACAAAAACAACTAAAAAATGAGTGTGACCTATTACCAGTAATGGACAAAAGAGGTTGCATGATAATGATACAATCAAAGACAGATGCAACTAGCTAATTAAAACATATGTTCAGCCGTGGAGGTATACAGGTTGATGATAATAGGAAGAAGAGAAAATAAAGAATAAAATATCGGTTAAATGAGCTCACTACACAAGATATGGGACCAACTTAAATGTGACAATTACAAAAGGATAAAACTTTTAAGATACTTTCTAACATAGTTTACACACATTTGTGCATATAATCTCTGGCAATGTCTTGCGGTTATCAAAGTGGATTCAGACCTCATCTCTGCGGTTATCAGTAGCCTTTGAGTTATGACTCTGTCGGGTCTTATTGCTGAAACATGTGTCATTATTGGTCTTACATTGGCTTTATAAATTATTGACTTCATCTCAGTGATAATGTGTCTCAGACACAAATATTTCTTGTAATATACTACATATATTTACTTATTTGTTTTACATTGTTATCTTTTTTTGGTTATTTTAACATCTTCTTCAATAATATATCAACTATTAGTGGTTAATATAATATAGTTTAAAAACTCAAAACAGGATTAGGAAACTGTTTATTTACTAAGACAAACAATATGAAAATATTTACTATAATTTTAGTAGAGTAACGGATTCTCTTCATTAACTCATGATTTTTTTTTAGTTCATATTTTTTCTTGTCTTATGGCATTTACCTTTTTTTTTAACTTTAAACGTTATTTCAGACATAATCAGTACGTTAGTAGAGTGGTCAAGTAATTTAGTACTTTACGGTCAAATCAGCTAAATGGGACTCTATCTTATATTCCAGTAGTAGTACTCAACACCCTAGTTCTATTATAATTACACTAAATAGTGACAAAACGCAAGAGAGTAAACCAACTAGAATAAATTACTTTGTTTCGACTAAATTATTGGCTACTAATTAATTAACTTTAGAATTGGAAAATTTTTAAAAATTTCTCCTCTATAAAACTATAAATTTGTTACAACGCTGATGGAAGTTATTATTTTGGTACATTTCTTATGTAAGTACCGTTACACACTATATTTATCAATTATTTACTAATGTTGAATTCTATAAGAAACATCAGTCGTTTAAAGTTGTAATATTTCAACGTATTTCTTTATTCTGATTTAAAAAAATGCCCATATATTACTGAAGGATGAGAATTCCTACATACAAAGGTTTATTAGTGATATTTTTATAAAATTGTAGAAAATTATCTTCATGACGAACACTTGTAATTACCATTGTAAATATTAACATAAGGAAATAATAATAGTTCATAAAAACTTTGTGATATTTTATTTCTATTGTAAATGTTGTCCTAAAAGAAATATATTTAGGGAGCCGTCTGTATCCTATTGCTTCCTAATTCCCGGTATTGGACTACATGTCTCTAGCAATTGGTCTGCTGTTAATTGTAGAGTTTCTTCTGCCCTACCATGTCAATATTTTGTACTATTGTGCCAATATACGAAGATATAACAAAAAATAATTTTGGTTCTAATAATGTACGGAAAATTGTCAAAGAAATCTTGGACTTCTTCATTTACACAAGAAACATCAGTTGGACCCCGTTATGCAACAAGGAACCAACTAACATTTTATCAAAAATCGAGTTATTGATTCCCACCGACTCCAAATAATATTATTTAGGTTTTGCAACAAGGAACCAACTGATTTTGGACATAGGCGACATCTAGGGGACGATAGAACCATATTGCAAATTTGTAAATTCGGTTGTACAGGTTTCTAATTCGAACCAAGTAACTTTGGTTCTTTGTTGCAGAAATCTGTAACCTACGAAAGTTGGTTCCATGTTGCAGATTTACTTTCCCAGCTGTGTATTATCGTTGAGTGCCAGAAAAATAACTTTGAAAATGCTTCAAAGCGAGAGATTTCTTTCGCAACGGGTGCAAAAAATCATGAATAATGTAAGGCTGATACCAACGTCTTCCACTGAAGCTTGTATTTCCAATTTGCAAGAGGTAGGTTTATTAATTTATATTTTTTTTACTTCTAACCTTAAAAGACCTCTAAAATTTTGTCCTATGACTATATTATTAGGTATTTTTATTTAATAGCATGTTATTTGCCAATTTTTAGCATAATCAGTCCTGCTTATTTATAGTTTTTTATTTAATTTTGATTTTTTTCCGAATATGTAAGTTGGTTCCTTATTGCAAAATTCTTTTTCAGGACTGGCAAAATAGCAGCAAAGAAAATCAGGGACCAAGTAACAGCAATAGTGATTCCCATAAACATGATGATATATCGATTATTAACGGTAACAGTTACGACGAAGACTCGGATGATTCCGTCAAGGATAAAGATTTCCAACCTACCTACAGCGACGTCTCATCCGACGAAAGTTTAGGACAACCTTCAGACCATAACTCGAACCCTAATGATGAAGCAGAAACTAATTTAACTGCAGATGTATCTTTCACGGGTCGTCCAAAAAAAGGAAGAAAGAAAAAATATGCTGAACAAGACAGAAAGGAAAGAAAAAGGAAAACGAACAGTAATATGGAGTATTACTCCGCTCGAGGAAAACTTGTTAAGTCAAAAGCATTTATCAAATTTGTGTGCTCATGTGCTGCAAGGTGCCATGAAAAATTTTCTGCTGATGATCTCCAACAGTTTTTCGAACATTACTGGAACTTAGCGGATTATAATCTACAAACAACATTTATATCAACATCCGTTAGAGAACATTTTGCTCAGAGAAAAAATTCAAATGCGATAAATCCTGCAACACGACAGTTCTCAAGGAAATATTTCATAAATAAGGTTTTAGTTTGTAGAAATATGTATACGAATACTTTGCAAGTGTCAACTAAACGTATAAATACTGCTCTACAAAAAGTAAGAAATTTGTCTACACTTGACAAACGAGGTGTTCGCGGTGGACACAACAAGATTTCAGCAGATGAAAAAAATATTATATTTAATCATATAAATCAATTTCCACGCTATGTATCCCATTACTGTAGAGCACGGAAGATGGATCAAGAATTTTTGCAGGAAGGAACTACTTTACCGATAATGTATGATCTTTACAAACCAAAAAGTGATAAACCTGTAAGTTTTTCATCTTTTAAAAAAGTTTTTTTGAGAGATTTTAACTTGAGGCTAAAAAAGCCAAAAAAGGATACTTGCAATAAATGTGATGCATTTAAAGTGAAGATACAAAGTATTAACGACGATGAAAAACGGGAAATTGTTAGACAACACGAATTACATGTAGAAGAGGCAGAATTAGGAAGAAAACAAATATTGACTTGGCCAAGGCAATAGAAGACGAGCAAACAGAAACTCTGACCTTCGATTTAGAAAAAACGCTTCCTTTACCTCGCATATCTTCAAATATTATATTTTACAAAAGACAGTTATGGGTATATAATTGTGGAATTTATGCAGGTAAACAGAAAAAATCAACATTTAATTTATGGCTAGAAGGACAGGCAGGCCGTGGAGCCCAAGAAGTGGGATCTTGCCTAAGAAAATACATTCTCGCTAACATAAGCGATAAAGTTCAGCATATTATTCTGTGGAGTGACTCTTGCGGTGGACAAAACAGAAACATTAAAATAGTACTTTTGTTAAAATGTCTTTTGGAGGAATCACAGCATTTAAAGACTATTAGGCTGAGGTTCCTTGTTCCAGGTCATACGTTTCTGCCGAATGATAGTGATTTTGGAGATGTCGAATGTGCTCTTAAAAAGCAAAATAATATATTTTCACCTGAAGAATACAGCAATATAATGAGAACTTGTAGACAAAAGCGACCTATTAATGTAAATATGATGGTAAAAGAAGATTTTCTCAGTACCTCAAAATTAGAAAAACAAATCACAAACAGAAAAAAAGTATTACGAACGAGAAGATAAGTTGGTTACGAACCAAAGAAGTTAAATTATTTAAAGATAAGCCTTATAATATTTTTTTGAAGACGACTTACCTAGACAATGACGATTACCAAGAAATTAATATACGGAAAGTAGCAGGAAGACAAGCTTCAACCGGACCACAGTACAACACGTTTTTAGAACCATTATGGCCTGAGGGAAAACCAGTTGCAGACGCAAAGTTGAGAGACGTACAAAGTTATCTTCATTTAATACCGTCAGCACACCACAGCTTTTATACAAATCTAACGGCAGACAATTCTATAATAGAGGATATAGATGGATTTAATGGAGATATAGATTTCGAACCAGACGTGGATATTTAATATTACATTTAGCAACAAAGAACCAAGTGATTTTTTTCTACCTTAGGAGTTCATATTGTACTTATGTATTTTACTAATATCATTAATACCATTTTATTGTAATAAAAGTGTTTATTTTATTGTCGTCAATCATTTTTTTATGCCTAAATAATTTCATGAAACAATCTAAACATTATTCTAATTTTTCTCAAAACTTTGGTAATGTTGGTTGGTTCCTTGTTGCATAACGGGGTCCAGTTGTGGGGTACATTACGAAAACCTAGTTCGTGATTGCATGATGCGAAAAATTTCTAGACCGTTGCTGTTAAACCGACTCACCTCTACAGTGCAGCGATAGCGTTACTGTTAAATATTACACCCTTGGCAGCACGTAAATACTTTTCGCTGAAAATAAATAACAGGTACTTATCGAAACCACTTTTATTGAGCTTATGTCTTCATGAATAAATCTCGTAAAGCATGGCAAATCTCAGATTTGCATGCACGATAAGAAAAGTGAATGTGTCGTTGGACATGACTTTTCATAAAAGTTGCATTTTAAGATATTTAATTTTTATGCGGAGTTTAGTGAGTTGGTTGCATGGGAAGTTTTTCTTATATTTACCGATGTCAATAAATATTCCTATAACTAAAAATTTAGACGTAGATTTCAGGGAAATATAAATTAAAGTAGATCAAAACGAAAGAGTCCGATGCGTTGTAGGGGACTCCTTCAATAGAATGATACTTATAAATAAATAAACATATAATAACAGGAAAAAAAAATTGTTGTAGGTTATATTACAGTTTCGGTATTTATTATCTAATTACCACCTCGAAGACCCTACACCTAGAAATCTCCAGCTGACTGTCCAAAAAAAATGATTAGAAACCACATTGACTACATCATCATCAACAAACTACTTCAGAATTCCGTAAAATCAGCAAAAATATATCCGGGAGCAGATGTTCCATCAGACCATAATATTTTACTAGGACTTTTCAAACTCCACCAAAAAAAATTTCATAAAGGAAAAACACAAAAACGTCCGGACTTCCAGAAGTTGAAAGATAAAGCCACAAGAGACGAAGTCAAAGAGGAATTCAACAACAAAATAAACAGCATGGTAATCTCAGATATTAACCAAGAAAACATAAGTGTGGATGATATGTGCAATAAAATAAAAAATATCTGTAATTCAGTGGTAGATAATAAACTTAAACCAGAAAACAATATAAAGAAACAGCCGTGGATGAGACAAGAAATATTAGAGCTAATGAAGAAAACACAGAAATAGGAATGAAGAAAGGTACAAAGAAATAAACAAAATCATTAAGAAAAAGATTAAAAAAGCAAAAGAATCATGGCTTCAAAATTAATGCATAGAAATAAAATCCCTAGAAGAGATTACGAAGTCACAACTTAATACTAGATGAGCACAATAATCTGCTCTACGAAAATGAGAAAATACTTAAAAGATGGAGGCCATACATTAATGAATTATTTAAGGAAGAGAAAGAGACAGAAGTCAGTGTTTCTAGATGTTCAGGACCAGAAATATTGCCCAGTGAAGTAACAAACGCAATAAAAAGACTAAAAACCGACAAAGCACCTGAACACAATAACATTTAAGCTGAAATATTAAAACTATTTGAAAACAACCAACCAAAACTCCTAACGAGTCTACTAAACAAAATCTATGAAACTGCAGAATTTCCAACAGATTGGCTAGTTTCCACCTTCATCCCTCTTTTTATAAAGGCAAATGCCACGAGATGCTCTGATTATAGAATTATAAGCTTATTGAGCCATGCACTCAAAATCCTTCTTTCTGTTATTTACTCTCGTATATAGGGAAAGGTTGGTGACAGAGAAGCAACTGCAAGGAGGAACCTTAACGCAAAGCATCATATGTAAGAAAGCACGAGCGATTTACGAAGATTTTTTGAAGCAGATTCCACACACTTTAACAAAGATGAATCGGAAGACTCGTTTAAAGCCAGTTAAGGCTGGTTTGAGAACTTTAAAAAAAGAAACGGCATTCACTCCGTCATCAGGCATGGTGACGCATCAAGTTTGGATGTGAAAGCAGCTGAGGTTTACATCAAAACGTTTTCCGAACTGATAGAAGGCAAAGGATACTCCCCCAGCAAGTCTTTAACTGTGACGAGGCAGGGTTTTTGTGAACAAAGATGCCGAATATGACTTACATAACGGCAGAGGAAAAGAAGATGCCAGGTCACAAACCTACAAAAGATAGATTAATTCTACTACTTTGCGTCAATGCGAGTGGCGACTTAAAAATCAAACCCCTTTTAGTGTAATATGTAGAAAATCCCAGAGCCTTTAAGTCACGTAAAATTTTAAAACAAATACTGCTAGTTATGTGGAGGGCAAATCCAAAGGTGTGAGTCATCAGAAAATTTTTTGTGGAATGGATAAAACTGGTATTTGCCCATTGTGTTAAAAATATCTACAGCAAAGCAAGTTACCCATGCAAATCAAATTCTTCTTGTCCTCGATAATGTCCCTTCTTACCTACAAAATCTTGAAGATGATTTACTTCAAGAGTTCAAGTTTATAAAGATTTTCCACCTACCAGCTAACACCACTGCTATCTTGCAGCCCATGGATCAGCAAGTGATTTCTAATTTTAAGAAGTTAGTTAGCAAGCACATTTTTCGACGCTGCTTTGAGGTAACGGAGAACACAAACCTTACCCTTTCAGAGTTCTGGAAGGACAACTTTAACATAATAATATGCCTAAGAATTATTGAGCAGACCTGCCAGGTGTTACAACAACTACCTTAACCTATGCATGGAAAAAGCTGTGGTCTGAGGCTGTAAATGAAAAGACCACCAAAGGACTGGAACCCGAAGGATTAGTGGTAGATGAGATTGTTTTTCTTGGAAAATCTATGGGTCTGGAGGTGAATGAAAGTGATGTAGATGAACTTCTCGCGGAACAATTTTAGGAGCTGACAACGAAGGAGTTAGACGAAATAGATTCACAGCAGCATATATGGTGGTTCAACGAGAGGATAGTTTTAAAGAGGACCCAGAATTGTGAAGACCACTGACGAAAATTAAGTGCTGTGGTAAGCACTTCACTTTGCCTTATGTTTTACAGAACATGTATGTATTTTTTTTACTTTTAAATAAACATTTCTTCTTTCAAATCAATTTTTCTTATTAAAAACACTTAACAAAAACAATTAACGTGTTTTTCTTTCGAACTGAAACGACTTAATGACATTTTAATGAGGAAAATTGTTTTGATATGCAATTTGACATACGAGAAAGATTACGAAACGAATTACACTCGTATGTGGAGGTACCACTCTATTATTATCTTGTCACCACCTACGACACAACTTTGTTTATGAGGTACCGGCAACAAACGCAAAAATCGATATTGAGCCCACAACACAACGTACAGTTTGTTGTTAATTAAAATAACCGCCTTTATTAACTAACTACCAACTCACCGACGCAGTTGCCGCCATTGGGTGCAACAAACCGCACTTTATCGTAGCTATTGACCCCCCAAACCCGGCCCCGCTCCCGACCGGAGGAATATACTCCTTGAGGAGTCAACAGATTTATACGACAATTCTGGGGATTATACGAGATGTACAAATTACGGGGCAAGTTAATGATTCTCTAGGTAGTGTGTAATAAAGTCATAAAGGTAATGGTCTAAATAGTGCCCTGAGATAAACGGAAAACGTTAGAGATAAAGAGCTTGATAAACAGCTCGTATTTTTTAAGTAGCTCGTAAAGGTTTTTATTTACTTTATTAAGACTTTACACTCATTAAGTTACATTATGGTAATTTTCTTCCTTAACGTTTTATTTTAGCGAACCACGCGTCAGGAAACATGGCAATTCAATTTTTTTTTCATATTTTTTGTATATAAACAAGAAATTAAGTTAAACATTGTTGACGTTTTGATCAATTCCCTTGTCATTAAAGAAAAAGGCACCCTTACCTTATTATCTATGAAGGGAATGCTGATAATTTTAGAGATCAGAAATTAAGAGAAGCAGAAAAGTTAAGTTATCATGGTAGGCAGAACTTAGGAGCAGGAAAAAAATTAAATTATTTAGAAAATTTAGTTATTTATATAGAAAAAAATTAGTTTATAATATTTTCCATTTTTTTTATTTTCCAAAAAATTAAAAATAAATAATATTTATATCAAACGAGGTATAAAATAAATGAATATCTATTCATCAGATGCATAGATGCATCTGTATATATTAAATGTCTATTAGTTCCATCGAAATGCTCCAATGCTTCAAATTATAACATTTTTCCATGCTCCAAAATTTATTCTAAGAAGTACTATTGGTTTTTTTACAATAACTCAGAAGTGTCCACCCGCTTGACTCGGACAGAAAAGAGAAAAAATCGAATTAAAAATTCACCAGTTTTTCAGCATATCCTCCTCCTCCTCAATCCTTTAGCCCTTGTCAGGGCGTAGTGACACTCTAAATATTATTAGTCTGCTGTCTCCATTGACTGCGATCTTGTGCCATATGGACGGCTTCATGTAGGGATTTTCCCACCAAACTCTTCATTTGGTCCACCCATCGTATTGGAGATCTTCCTCTTGGTCTTCGGCCTTCTACCTTACCTTCTACTACCAATAGTTCCATGGTGCCCATTCTTCTAGCTATGTGGCCAAAGTAAGTTAGGTATGCTTGGTTTACTTTTTTTAGTAGCCTGTCTTTTATATGAAGCTCTTCCAGAATTGACAGGTTGGTTCTATGTTCTGTCCAGGACACGGACAGAACATAGAACATTTTTCAGCATATACAAACGTCCAAATTAAAAATTTTTCTCACGAACCGTTAAATGTAGGAAAAATCTGAGTATGTCAGAAGAACGAGCGGGCAATTTTATGTAAGAAATGTCCAAATTTTATGTAAGAAATTTTGATGCTACAACATGCATAAAAAAACTATTTTACAGGTAATTTAACGGGCTATAAGCATAAGAATATTAAAACATTCTTAAGTCTTTCATATTTAAAGGGTGAGGGGTCAAAGGGTCAGAGACCAGTGGTTCATGCGCTATAAAGTTAAGTTATCATGGTAGGCAGAACTTAGGAGCAGGAAAAAATTAAATTATTTATTATTTTTGGAGAATGTGAAGAGTTTTTTAGTTGTTTGATGAAATATTTAGTTTATGTACAGTTTTTCTTAAGAAAGTTACGATGTTTTTATAGGAAAATTACCCCGATAGTTCTGCCTGTCAGTTTCAATCTTTTCAACCTTTTTATTTAGGGAAAAAATATTTTTTAATTTGGTAAATACTTGGATTTAGGGAAGAAGGAGGGTTGGTTTTGGCTAGTGATTTTAACTCAATGTTGTCTTTTGATTGATTTTATTCTTGCGTTTACTTCATTTCTTACTTGGTCATATTTTGCGAGAGCTTCTTCCGATTGTGTGCTTTGACAAAACCCCGGTTTGGTGTGGTTTATCGCCCCCGTGTTAATTTTTCGCTTTCCAATTGCTTCTTCTGCTTGTTGGTTGATGTATTTCCTGATTTTTTTTTCCGAATGGCAATATTATAAAATTGAACTGGAGGATTAAAATCGATGTAGTACTAATGTAGCAGTAATCCACTTAAAACCATGCAGTCTTTTTTTTTTGACGAAATTACTGTAGACTCGGAAATTTTTCCAAGTATAATATAATAATTGCCTTTAAACACTGTGTGAAATATTTTAGGTGAAATATTCATACAATACAGGCTTTATTGTACTGTTCACATTGTGGAAGGTGCGTTTGTCAACTAATATCATTCATATTTAATTAAAGTAATAAGGTATCGATTTTGTCACCATGAACATCGTATGATAAATAGAGAAACCTCAAATAAAGACAATATTTTTGTGTCGCTCCGCCTGTATGTGTGTCTCTAAACCCTCCTAAAAGCTCTTTGATCAACCAGTAACAGATTTCCATTAGGAAAGGTGCTTAAAGCGTGCGCCTATATAAATGGAAGGAACTAAATTCGGCGTACAACATCGAACCACACTTTCTCGTACCATTTACATTTCATATATATTTCTCGCGATGCTTGTACGTAAGTAAGCTCGCAGGCAGAAAGAGCTCCATTTGCAGCAGGAATCTTAGTGGAATTTAATTGAAATGAACGTTAAATAGAGAATATAATACTTATGCCATTCTGTTGAGTTTTCACACTGTCGTCGCGACGCCTTATATTAATTTCCGTTTCGTTTTTCCTGCATTTCATATACGTGGAAAATTCGTGACATTTCCGCATATATGCATATAATTTATTTCTTGTAGTAGCATCATTATTTGTTAACGTGTTTGTTGACAAAAAGTAACAATTTTTTAAGGCAATAACACATATAGATATATATATATATATATATATATATATATATATATATATATATATATATATATATATATATATATATATTGCTTGTGTTGTTTCTGTATGAGCTATGAGTAAATTTGAATAATACATGTAAGTATAGGGTTTTTATCGCGGTTCTCAAAGAATTAGTTTGTAAGTACTTTTTTAAATTATCTTTATTATAACTATTACAAAACAAACATATCTATCTAATATAAGCAATATCAATTTAAAACAATCTACCTAAAATTTGAAATTCTTACAATTATTAAATTATTAACAAAATTTGGTACCTTTCTGTCACTGAACACCTAAAGTCTTCCACAATAAAAATTATTATCACCACTCGATTTCTTTTTACTCAGCCTTGGTTATCCAACAATTTTAATATGTTTCTTATTAATTATCTCCACTCACCATATAAATTTATAAATTTAAATCCTTGTAATTTCCATATAATGTACTTTCAAATATACTAGATCTAGTGGTTGTACTACTATTGAATGCTTACTTCAATGAATTAACTTCATACTGTCACTATATTACTGTAGTAATAATTAATCTCCAACTGTATTTGACTTATTTAATTCGTTTAACTTAATCAATGCCTTCTTCTAGCTAATAATCTCTTCATAACCTCATAAATTCTTCTTAATTCTCTTCACGAATCAACTCTAACTTAATAATAATCTGTCCTTGACTTCATTTCTTCTAACTAACTCCACTAACTAACTGATTAACTCCTCTAACTGAACTTGTAACTAAACATAATCTGTAACTAACTGATTTAATTTCTTCTAACTAACTCACTTTAACTCAATTAATAATCTTCTTGTAACTAAATTCTTGAAGTCTAACTTTACTGACTGATCTAACTGAACTAATTTACTAACTCCCGCTCCAAATTACACGGTTTATATATCTTTTTCATGGTTCCAGAATAATCTAGCAATAAATAAGGTTCGAATCGTTCTATTTTTTCTATCTGAACATTCTCGAATAAATGAAATGGTTTTTGTCTATGATGTATTATGCAAATAGTCCTATTGACATTTATAGAATTTTCTCTGGTCTACATCTACAATTTACTTGACTTTAGGCTCTCCAGATCAGAATTACACTATTATATGTAACTTAAACATTTATGTGAAATATATTATTACTATTTTACATATGTAATTACATTTTAAATTAACATTCCAAAAAAAATAAACTCCTTTTTGACACTACAGTGTATATCTGGTTGCATATGGCTGACGTATATATTTATAATTATTAAAAAAAATTTTAACATTTATTATATGCTAGATTCTTAAAAATACCCTCATATAATTATTTTTTTAATAATATTATCTAGTATATAACTTATAAATGATGTCTTTAATTACTATTTAAATAAATTTATTAATTAACATTGTATATCTGGTTGTATATACACAAGGCTGACTGAAATATATCTAATATTAAATAAAATAAAAAAAAACTTCTTAAACTTAATTCTTATGCTAATTTATTGTATTTCTTGTCTATTATATATATATATATATATATATATATATATATATATATACAGAGTGGCCCAAAAGTATGGAAACGGCTAATTATCTCGTAAAATACTAATCATTATTGTACAAAATTTGAGGTACACCTATTTTGGGATACGGAAATTCTATATTTAATATTTACAATGTTGCCAGATTTGCCGTTTTTCTCATAATATTAGTAACTTTGGTTTTTTAAATACATTACCCTGTATATTCAGTCATTATTGGAATTTCCTATTCAATACGAGTTCAACCATATGTAACACTTATGATTCTATGTAATCTATAAGGTCATAAATACATAAAACCGAAGTCTGGCAACGCCTAAATTGTTTTAATAAATTTTTTAATACTATTTTCAACTACATTAAAACGTAACAATTGATAGTTTAGAACATTTTTTAACATAGCAGTTATGTTACTAAGTGTTCAAAATGTGCTCAATTTGTGAGTTGACAGCACCCTAATCGATGGTAGAAGGCGTCTACCACATTTCTCCATGATTGTCTAGAAATTATTCGAGATTCATTGATAATTCGTTGCCTTAGCTCTGTAAGACTTACTGGTTAAGTTTTGTAAACTGAATTTTTCAAGTATCTCTTTAGGCGATGAATGAAAATAATCTTTAGGATTGACATCGGGTGAACGTGGAGGCCATTCAATTCTACCTTGTCTACCAATTTATCGTCCAGGAAATATCTCATCTAAATATCGGGAACATTTACACCAACTATGCGACGTTAAATTTCTTTCGATAAAAAATGGCCCAATTAAATAAGTACCTACTATAACTGACCATACATTTCATTTTTGTGGTCTTTGAGTATGGTTTTCACGCATTTTTTCACTCGTTGTTTGCCACCCCTCGAAAAGGGGGAAAAGGGGTGGCAAACAACTCCAGGGTAAAAGCGTACATCGGCACTATATAACTTTTGTTCCTTGAGTAATTATTTACCAACACACAAAATTTTAAATGAATCGATTTAGTTATAAAGAATTGGGAGGTAAAAACCCTCAGCAACTGGACTATTTACTTCTCTTCTTTTACTTTTGGCACTTAGATCTATTAGCTTTTCAGGTCTTCATTTGTACTTTAGACTTATATAATACATATTTTCTGAAAAATTCTGAATAATCAATATATAAAACCAAACGTTTTTGTTTTTCCGATATGTAGACACCTGACGAAGCTTTACGCGTACCGAAATGTTTAATTTCAGCAAGACTATTAACGTCCTGGAGGAGTAAATGAGCGTTGCATTCTTAAAGTTAATTACTAAACAAATTGTGCAGCAACGCGCACGTGTTTGCCTTGAGCGAAAATAGAGTTTGCACTCGGTGAATTAATGCAAACGAACCCCTTCCAGCCGTGATAAATCTCGGATAGAGCCGTTTTAGGGTATCGTATAAGTACTTTTCGTGTTTGCCGTCGTTTTATTAGTTTACGGTGGAAGATCCTACTGATTCCTAAACGGTTTTAGCTTTATTTAAATTATAACAACGATTCGAACACAAAATAGTATGTTCCCCTCAATATTTCTTAAAATAAAATAGTTATTTCTTAACGTTCGTCAGAAGTTTATTTATATTTATTTTACTTATTGATGAACGGTTTACAATTAAGGCACGTACAGCTGCAGTCATTAAATTTTTATCTCGTTGGAATGCACATTTTACATCAAAGTGGCATTAGGATGTGAGAAGAAGAAGGTAAAACATCATAAGATTACAAAGATTCAGATTTGCACCAACCAGAACAGAAGTACGTACCATGGCATATAAACTCACCAAAAAATCGTATCTGCATCACAATTTTAACCACAAAAAGGCAGTTACCGGATTAGATTAGCTACATTCATTCTTAAAACAAAATCCAGAAATCTCAATCTGCAAATCAGAAGGTGTTTTATAGGCATGATCAAAGGGTTTAAACAAGAAAAATGCTGAAAACTATTTTATTAATGAAGAACATATTCATAAAGCACAATATCCTTTATAAACCTGTCATGAGACTGAATAGCTCATGAATGTAAAGTCCTGACAGGACTATGACATGGGACAGGTGGCACAAGGTCTCATGGCATAGATAAAGGATAAGCACTTAGTTTGGTGAGGATGACAATGTACTACTGAAAGTAATAATAATAAAGATGTACAACAGTCGGTATTAAACATTATTACATGGCGCAGTCTGTTGGTTAATGAAGCCTGCTGCTTTCAAAATATATTAAATCAAAAAGTTGTTAGAATTAGAACAATATAGAGTTTAGAATACTTTAACCATCATTATTTGAAGGTAACGTGGTTTATGGTTCTCAGAGTACGGAAGAACGGAGAACTATCACTAATCTAAAGAAAAATACCCATTACTTCTTAAGCAACTTAATTCCTATAGAAAAGTGGGAAAATTAAAATAAAAATTTACTAGAAGAGTCTAGATTGGAATATATGATACAGAAATACAGTATGGAAACACAAGAAAATAGTAATATTAATACAACTAACAACAATGTCCGCACTGCGTTAATTTAATCGATAAGAACCGGCGATTTCCAGGACCTGGCAATATAGCTGTAGAGTTACTTAAAGCAGAAAGTCCACTCCTAATAAAACGAATAACTTTTCTAATGAGTAAATGCTGTCAACCAATTTAAGTACCATCTGAATGGAAAATCGTTCACCAAGTGTTCATTTTTAAAAAGGGTAATCGAAAAGATCCTAACTACTATAGAGGATTAAGTGTCCTAACTACTTTCAGGAGATTGTTTGGAAAGAATGATGTAGGACATCTAATTAGCGAAGACCAAAGTAGATTTACGCATGCACTGATAGCTTAACAATTAATAGAAACAAGAATAACAGTAGGTACCAAAGTCAATTTAGCTTTTAGCGACCTAAAAGTGGTATATGATACAGTTCCAATACTTAAATTTTGGCAAGCTTTACAATAACTCGGCATTAGTCCATACCTTATAGAAATAGTCACAGAAGTTATACAGGGATAACACTACTTACCTAAAAATCGGAAATCAGAGCCAATTGAAGTAACTAAAGGACTAAGACAAGGACGCAGTATGTCACCCTTACTGTTTAATTAATATATTGAGACAGCTCTCCAATATTGGAAAAACCACTGCCAGGAAATGGAAATCCACATAGGAAATGACATACTGTTCTCCCTAAACTTTGCGGATGACCAAGTCGTCCTAGCAAGATTCTTATGATCTATAATTTATGATAAAGCGTCTATACAAAGAATATAAAAAATGGGGGTCTGCAGGAATCAAGTCGGCATGAACAAAACAGAATATTTAGTTATCAATTTAGATGCAAGGTTTAAAGTGATGATAGACGAGGACGTGAAAATCAAACAAGTGGAAATTTTAAATATTTAGGTGCACTCATTAATAAGAACAGTTTGGGAGAAGTCGCAATTAAACACCTAATTAATCAGGGACGTTAAATTGTAGGATATTTGAACTTCTTATGGTGAGATCGCAACATTTCCAAAAGAAACAAAAAAAGAATAGGGCAAACCATAGTTGAATCAGTTTTTTTTTTGGCTCCTAACAATTAATGCAGATCTGAGGAGAAGATTGTTGGCAGTTAAAATATATTATTTGAGAAGAAGTGCTAGAACATTAAAGCTGGAAAGGAAGACCAACAAATCTATAAGAACTAACATAAATACTAGAAAAGCGGTCATTAACAGAATAAAATGAAATGTTTAAAATAGTTTGGACACCTATTAAGAATTCTTAACAAATATATTGTTCTGAAGCTATTTTCTTGTGGCATTGTAAATTAATTACTAATAAACTGGGAATAAGCCACAATTAAAGATAAAAATACGTTTATTGACGTTTCAATTTCCACTTCGGAAATCGTTCTCAAAATACAAACAGTATTTTATGTTTGTATTTATATTTCAATTTACTGTTTGTATTTTGAGAACGATTTCCGAAGTGGAAATTGAAACGTCAATAAAAGTATTTTTATCTTTAATTGTGGCTTATTCCCAGTTTAATAGTAATTTACTTAACAAACGTTGGCCCCAAAAACTTCACAGATGTAAGCCTCCTGGAAGAAGAAAAATATGTAGACCTCGACGCTCATGGAATGAAAGAATTGTCAACAAATTTCGAACTAAAAACTCGCCGTTTATATTTTACACTTAATATTTAATGTAAACTAAAAATTATATCAAAAGCGTGAGATACCGTGGGGCAGACCTTTGAGGTGTGGGCTTCAGTAATTTTCTTACCCACCTGGGGACCATTTCCTTTTGTTTTATTATTCGCCATGATAAAAGTGGGATATATACAAAAAAGGAACCACCAGAAGAAATTAAAGACCAATTTAAGGTTAAAGTAAAAAATGTCAACTCAGAGCTCAGCCAGAAATAAGCAAATCAGAAATAAAGAAGGCATTGAAAGAAATGAAAAACAACAAATCGCCTGGAAATGATGGAATAACTGGAGAGATGCTGAAATATGGTGGAAAAGTGGTAATTATTAATTTACATCCCCTTTTTAACAAGATATTAAAAAAAAAAGAATCGCAAACAACTGGAAGAAATCAGTAACCATTATCCTACGCAAGAAGAAGATATAAAAAACTACCGTCCTATAACACTCCTTAATGTAATGTATAAACTACTAACAAAAATTTTAATCAATACATTGATGACAAAATTCGATAGATACCAGTCGAAAGAACAAGCTGGTTTTAGAAAGGGATTCAGCACAAGTGACCATTTACTAAGTATGAAAATACTTATAAAACGAGGAAATGAATACCACATTCCTCTATATATGGCGTTCATAGATTTCGAAAAGGCTTTCGACAAAGTCAAACATTGGGCAGTGAAAAGTTCTTTGATTAACAGCAGAATTGACCACAGATATATGGAACTAATAGCCAATATATATAAGGAAGCCAAAACAACAATTAAAGTATATGAAGGAATAAAATCAATAAAAATGAATAGAGGCGCGAGAAAGGGTGATACAATATTACCAAAACTTTTCAATCAGGCTCTTGAAGATACTTTTAAAAGATTAGAATGGGAAGAAAAAGGTATAAAAATTTGTGGACAACGCTTGAATCATCTAAGGTACGCTGATGATATCGTATTGATAACTGATAAAAAAGAAGAAATATTTGAAATAATGAAAGAACTGGACATAGAAGCTGGAAAGATAGGCCTTAATATGAATTACAGCAAGACCAAAACCATAACAAGTTCAGATGAAGACATCACCATGAGAATCGGACAAGATGAAATAAAACAAGTTCAGGATTATATATATCTTGGTCAAACTATAAAACTTAACAAAGAGAACCAAACAGCAGAGATAAGAGACGAGTTAGACTGGCATGGGGCATTTGGCAAACTAAGCTACATTCTTAAAAACAAAAGATATCCACAGCATCTTAAAACCAAAGTATACAATCAATGCGTACTCCCCGTTCTTACTTGTGGTTCCCAAACGTGGACATTTACAAAAGCTAACATGGACAAAATCATAAAAACCCAAAGAGTAATGGAAAGACAAATATTGCACATAAGACTAATGGATTAAAAAAACGAGTGGATAAAAGAGAAAACAAAAGTGAGGGATGTTAGACAAGAAGTTGCAAAATTGAAATGGAGGTTTGCTGGACACAATATAAGACAAAAAGAAGACCGATGGAACAAAATTCTTATAAGTTGGAGACCGTGGGAATATAAACGAAGCAGAGGAAGGCCCCAAATGAGATGGGCAGAAAAAATAGAAAAATTATATACTTTATAAATATTTTAAACCACCTATATGTGTTTAAAATACAATAACAATAGAAAACACTGTTGGTTTTACCAAAATACGGTACATTTAATACTATTTTAGCCTCAAAGCCCCGGACTATTTATTCAGCTGATAATTCCATCCAGTGACTCGAAAAATATTATTTAAAAATATCAAAGCAGAAAGGGATTTGCCGATGTCGAAAGTTAATCTCAGCAAGCGTCATTAATCAGAAAGTCGCAAGCTTGGCAGACCGAGCGGAATGCCTTTCAGGATTAGACTTCACTGGACACACAATCGACGGATTTTATTACATTCCAATGACAACGTACAAATTATTTGACTCTCTAACATTTTTATTCGACGTAGAATAAGGATAAAAACAATTTTTAGATGGATCTTGAGCGAAGATTTTTAAAATGAAATTTTCACAACTGCATTTGGGCTAGTGCTTTTATATTATGATTTATATTAAAGTTATCTTGAATTTACTCGAAAGGTAGCCAGCCATGGTACCAGCCTTTCCCTTATATTAAAATCTTCTTCTTCTTCAGCCCGTGTTCGTCCACTGCTGGACATAGGCCTCTTCCATTTGCTTCCATCGATTTCTACTTTTGGCAATTCTCATCCACTGCTTGCCCGCGACTTGTTTGATATCGTCTGTCCACCTCTTCTGCGGTCTGCCTACTCCTCGCCTGTTCTCTCTTGGTCTCCAGTTTGTTAATCTTTGTGTCCATTTTTCGGGATTATCTCGGGCAACGTGTCCGACCCATTGCCACTTGAGCCTTGCAATACGTTCTGAGACATCAGTAATTTTTGTTCTTTCACGAATGACGTTATTTCGAATCCTGTCTCTCAAACTAATCCCTAGCATGGCCCTCTCCAGTGCTCTTTGGGTTGTACTGAGCTGCTCTAAGGTTTTCTTTGTGAAGGCCATATTCTCCAGTCCATATGTAGTTACAGACAAGATACATTTGTCATAAACTCTACGTTTTAGACACATTGGTATATCTTTATTCTTCAAAATAAAGCTTAATTTGCCGAAAGCTCCCCAAGACAGTTGTATGCGTCTTTTTATTTCGGCTATTTGATTTTCTTTGCCGATTTTAATGGTATGTCCAAGATATATATAGTGGTCTACATTTTCAACGCTGACGTTGTCGATAACAAGATTAGTTTGTAAATTACTCATTATTTTTGTTTTCTGAAGGTTCATTTTAAGACCTATTTTATTTGACTGCTGGTTTAATTCCTTCAACATTTGCTCCAGTTCCTTGATATCTGTACTAAATAATACTATGTCATCCGCAAACCTCAAATGACTCAAACGTACACCATCAATGTTTAGACCTTTTTCCTCCCAGTCAAGCTGTTTGAATACATTTTCCAATGCTAAGGTAAAAAGCTTTGGTGAAATAGTATCACCTTGTCTAATACCTTTATCAAGGCGCATTTTTTCAGTTTTTTCGTCTTCGTTGATTTTGATGTGGAATGTGGCCTGTTCATAAATGTTTTTAATGAGTGTAGTGTACCGTGAGTCTATTCGAGCATCCTTCAGGGCTGACAAAAAGGACCAAGTCTCAATACTATCGAAAGCCTTGTGAAAGTCGATAAATGCCATATGTAAAGGTACATTATATTCTGTGGTTTTTTCTACTAGTGTTCTGATGGTTTGTAAGTGATCATTAGCACCAAACCCTCTTCTAAATCCCGCCTGTTCAACCGGTTGATATAAATCAAGTTTTTGTGTTATGCGGTTGGTTATTATTCTTGTTAACAATTTGTATAAGTGTGACAACAAACTTATAGGTCTGTAGTTTTCAATGAAAACTATATTAAAATAATTATATTTAAATTTGAAACAAAAAAAACATTTTCTTAAAAACTGATTTACTTAATTGCAGCAATATTTTAACTTCAAATGGTAAACATTCTTGGTAAATAGTCTCTTTCGCTAGTATATTTTAAATAATACATTTCTGAAATCGTTATAATCTGCATCAAAAATACTTAAAATTTGTAAACCATCTGTATAAATGTTTAAATCAAATGTTCACTACCTAAGTTTATATAATGAATTGCAATTCAAAAACTTACTAAGAACAAAGTCACTATTTTCAAATAACGAAATCTCCACGAAGCTTACAGCGTTAATTTATCAGAAACTAATAAATTAAATTACCACAGAAATCTACGATTTTTCTTAGCATTATCGTGCATAAGAAATGCCGGCGTTGGGAGATAAAAGTAACTAACGAGGGAGACGAACGAAATCTGAATTCGTACTGAACAAGATCTGTCTTATCGAGGTAGAAATTAGTAGCGCCTTTTTGCTTCGGTGGAATATGTGCTATCTATTCTATATTTGAAAGAAAAACTTTATGAGGATAAGCCATATAAGCAGGTAGGTCCGTTAAAAATATTATAATGGGTCAAAAACTCTCGTTTTTTTACCGTAGGTTTTTAAAGAGGTTCTGAAACTGTTTTTGATGGAATTCTATACGTATTATATTTACATTGGATTAATCCACAAATGATTTTAAGGCCGTTCCTCGCAATTCGCAAAAGTTTATATCAAATAACGCAAAAACTATGGAAAATATTAACCTGTAAATGGTAGTAAGATCGCCATCCTAATTTATTGTTCACCCGTCTATATTTTTGATGGCTTTCGAGTCAAATTTTGAACCAATTTTCTGCTGATTTCTTAGTTAAATGAAATTAAAAACAAAAGAAAAAAGATTTTTGAATCGTTACAAAGATATCAAATACTATTTGCTGTCTTAAATATTACACCAATACTTTCTTTGTTTTTCATTACTCCTCAAAATGTAATAAAAGGTAATCCTTATTAAACTTAGTTATTTACGTTGTTTCATGATGTAACATAATCTTTTTTCTTGCATTTAAATAAAAGCTAAATTACCGCCTCGTAATGCTCCTTGCTTACTCTCCAGGATTTAAAAGCAAAAAGCAATGTAATTCCTGGATTTAGATATTTGTCGAGATTTAGGAGCAAAAACTGAGTAATTCCGTCAATCGAATCATCCTAAGGATCTGAAAATCGAGACAATTAAGTTCCTCAAGAGAATAAATAGGGTAAAACGAGATGCAAACGGCAAATTTACAATTTACTCATCGTTCAGCTCTTTTATATACCGGATAAGAAAGATAGCATCGGCTCCCTTAAGTATTTTCCTATAAACGGTTGTGCTACAGCCAAAATCTATTTTATTCTAACCCATTTAGCTTAAGTGCACATAAAAACGAAAAGAATAATGACTATAGAAATGCTCGTTACGTTGATTAAAGTTTGGCGTCAAATTTAGATTGAGCTTTTGGGTCCGGCATCTTTCTCGTGCTTTTTTTTGTGTGCTTTACTTTCAGTCGCAGGAAATTTTTGTTTATATCTTTTCCCATTATTAAGATTAGTCGAAAATAAGGAAATATTCCCGATTTGTCAAAAACTGGCTTAAATTATATTATCTTCTAAATTAAATATACATTAAGATTTCTTAGTCAGTGCCAAAGGTTTTTTTTTTAATTTTGATGGTACAACAAATTTGCAGCTTCTTACGTACATACATACTACCATTGATTATAAACCGCCACCTATAGATACCTTACTCTAAAGGCTGGTTGACACGGTCCTAGTTGGCTCGGTCGAGCAAACTCGGTCCGAGTGTGCTCGCACGTCTGATTTATTTTTTTTTATTAATCTCATCAGATCACATTGTGATATAGGACAAGTCATATAGTACATAAAGCATATATAGACCTCCAAAAGAAAATTTTTCTCACGAACTGTTAGATGTAGGAAAACTCTGAGCATCGCAGAAGAACGAGCGGTCAATTTTATGTAAGAAATGTCCACTCGCTTGATTCTCGGACGAAAATTGACACCAATATAGCCGAATAACGAAATTTGAAAAAAATCCAAGGGTACCCCCTTTGTTCATTTTTTCCAAATTTTTATAAAAATTTTTTTTATGTTTTGGTGCAAGCACTCGGTCCAGCTTATTACAAAAACATGTCTTAGTCTGATCCGCCAACCCAAATTTGCCGGGAAAGAGAAAAAATCGAATTAAAATTCTTTACTTTGTCAGCAAATATAGAGCTCCAAATGAAAATTTTTTTCACGAACCGTTAGATGTATAGAGATATATGGAGATATATCTATATATAGAGATATCATCTATACAGATGGATAGGGGTTAAATTAAAGAAGATTAGCGTGATCTAAAATCCACTACGATAGAATTAAAAAGGATTGGTTAAGAAGTCATTTAACAATTTGAATGAATACTATAAATCAGCACTGGCTGAAATCCATTAGATTGTATTTACCCTAGAAAGGTGGACTATCGTAAATTTGACGACGCTTCTCGGTTTTCGTCGCAGTTCGGGTGCAGTCGCGTAACCTCTGCCCATACACTTCTCAGTAAGTACCTAGCTGTTTGCTGTTTCTTTAGTCTTGATTTAGCAGGCGGTGAGTGTGTTTCTTCATTACTGTATTTATGTATTAGATTTTTTGAGGGCACGTCGTCAATTTTACGAAAGTCCACCTTCTACGTTAGTTATTTTCTCTCAAGTTTATTTGGACGCCGGTGACGTTTTTGGTAAGTCATTATCTAATTCTTTTTTATTTTTGTAGTAAATATTATTTTATTTAATTGTAGCACTATGTCATCACGAAAACCTTAAACGGCAAGTGAAATAAATGATGAAATACAGCGTATAATGAATGGTGAAAATAGTGAGCAGGAACCTTTTGAAGATAGTGGAAGTGACTGGGAGTTAGAAGAAGATGCTTTGGAGTTTGAATCGGACGATTCAGATCGTCCGATTAGGATCGTAGAAGATGACTCTAAAAATAGTAATAATTCCAAAATTTTCCAGCCATCCAGTGTATCCAGTTCATCTGTAAATTTAATGGATGCAGATATAAAGCAATAGTGGTGGAAAGCGAAAAATCTACAGAAGAAGTACCTGGAACATCAGGTGAGAACTCCACTGTTTCTCAGTTTATTGTAAATCCGGGAAAGGCTCTAAAAGGAAAAAACGGGCATAAGTGGTCAAACAAAATACTTTCATTGTCAAAAAGAACGGCAGCTAGAAATATTATTCATTTTATAGCTGGTCTCAAAGGAAATGCCAAAAACTACACAAAAGTTGAAGAATATTTCTTACATTTTTTTTCAGAGGATATATTATGTCGTACTCTGTTACACTCAAATTCTGAAATTATCTACAAGACAATCTAAAAAATATGCCAGTTGTCCTAATATTTCTGACATGAGTAAAAATGAGCTACAAGCTTTATTGGCAATTTTGATAATGTCTGCAGCAAATAAAGACAGTCATCTATCTATGAAATATATGTTTGACAGTAATATATCAGGAAAATTTTATCAGACTTGCATGAGTGGTCAGCGTTTCAAATATCTCATAAACTGTCTTAGGTTTGATGAAAAGGAAACACGAAAAGAAAGGCAGCAAGATGATCCTTTTGCGCATATACGCGAAATATGGGAAATTTTTATTACCACCTGCAAAGAATCATATACACCTTCATCCTATCTGACTATTGATGAACAGTTAGTAGGATTTCGAGGACGTTGCCCTTTTCGAATATATTTACCTGATAAACCTAATTCGTATGGTCTCAAAATCGTAATGATGTGTGACAGCTCTTCGAAATATATGATCGATGCTATTCCTTATTTAGGCAAGAAAACCAATACAAATGGTTTGCCGTTGGGTACATATTTTGTAAAGAAACTTACAAAATCAGTCCATGGTAGTAACAGAAATATTACCATGGACAACTGGTTTACATCAGTTAGCTTAGCAGAGAAGTTATTAAAAGATCAGTACAAACTGACAATTATCGGAACTCTTCGCAAAAATAAAAGAGAAATTCCACAGGAATTGTTCAATGTAAAGAACAGAGTCCCCAATACATCTATGCCTTGTTTTGATAAAAGAAAGACATTGGTATCATATATGCCAAATAAAAATAAGGCAGTTTTACTTCTTTCAACACTTCACGAAGGTGCTGATGTTTTCAAAATAAATGGCAAACCCACTATAATAACTGATTATAATGGAACAAAAGCCGGAGTGGATACATTTGATCAAATGTGTTCGAAAATGAATGCGGGTCGTAAAACGAGGAGATGGCCTTTGTGTATCTTCTATAATATGATGAATATTGCAAGTATTAACTCCTATGTTATTTACACCATAAACACATTAAAAGCAAACAGAAAAGTTTTATCCAGATACGAATATTTGGTTGAATTGGCTCGTCATCTCGCCGAACCCTGGCTGAGAGAACAATTGTGTATTCCAACTTTACGTCGAAATCTTAAGCAAAATATTAAAGATGTCCTCAAAATTTCCGAAGAAGTTGAACGTCCGTTACCTGAAAAAAAGAAACGCAAGGCATGTTTTCATTGTCCGAGTAAAAAGAGGCGCATGACTACCACATATTGCAACCAATACCATCACGCTATATGTGGCGAACACCGAGGTAATATTTATATACAACTATAGTTATACTATAGTATAGTATAACTATAGTCCACCATAACTGTCAGTAAATAATAGTCCACCTTTCTAGGATTAAGAAAATTAATTCAATAATTTTCAATAAAAATCTGTTTGGAAAATACCATTTGTTGCTTTTAATATTCTACGTTCAGACATATAGACCGCAAACATCACGTCACGCTCTCCCCCGATCCAATCACCGAAACCACCACCGTTTCTTTCGGTAATCAACCCTTTGCAGATTATTTCGGAGCAGTTGGCGGGTAGTTCCCAATCAGCGGTCCATTGTTTTGCATGTGCTGTAACTGAGATTGGACTTGTCACCGCGGAAACGGATAGATTTCAATTCAAGACCGGCGCCGAATGTGACGCCAACACCAACGTCGCTGGAATACGTTGCTGCAAATTATTAGTTGATGTTGGCAACGCTTTAGTGTGGCCGCCTGCTGTGGAAACTTCCGTATACGATGGGTATTTGTAGGTTCGAGATACCAGTCAAGGTCACAGTTATTGGAAATTTGAGAAAAATGAGACGACCCCCCAGCGGGGTTGATTCATGTAAAATCAGATTTTGCTTTTGTAGGCTCAATGATTTTATTGAAAATGATATTGTTTTCAATACTAAAAAGCTATTTTCTCTTTGTGTGCTGAGAGTACAGAATTATTTTAAAAATAACTTATTCGTCTTCAATCCACTGGTTCCGTCATCCATTGTTTGTTATGAAAGTAAGCTCTGCTCTATATTTTTAAGTCCTATATTTTTTTGAAGATACATACCATCTTTTTGTAGACTTTTTTGTAGATACATACTTTTGTAGACAAAGCTGCCTATGATAGTGTCCTAATAAATAAACTGTATGAAGCAATGAATGAATTCCACATCCCCGATAAACTGATAAAATTGGTTAAGGCTACAATGCGTAATGTGGTTTGCAAAGTCGAAATACAGGGCGAACAATCACAGGCGTTTGGAACGCATGTTGGGCTGCGACAGGGAGACGCGTTGGCGTGTCTCCTTTTTAACATAGCACTGGAAAAGGCGATCAGAGATGCCTGAATAGACAACAGAGGCCAGGACATCTAGCAAGATCACAGCAGAACAACCCTCCTAGAAGAATCCTTATGTCACAACCCGTGGGAAGCAGAAAAAGGGGAGGATAAAACTCAGATGGAAGAATAGTGTAGATGAGGATGGTAGAAAGATAGGCGCAGCAAACTGGCAACGGTTGACAATGGATAGGACTGCCTGGCGTAATAGACTTGGGAAGGTCGAGGCTCTTTCATAGGGCTGTAGCACCATTGAATACGGTAATAGCAGGGACACGATTTTCTCATAAAGATATACATAAGGGAACTTGGAATTGGAAATCTCCGGACAATGAGACGATTAACCAAATAGATCATATAAACATCGACGCAAGACACTGCTCTAACTTATTAGATGTTAGGTCTTTTAGAGGAGAAAACAGAGAAAGTGATTACTATTTAGTTCAATCAGATCAATTTAAAAAAGAAAATCTGGAAAAAGAGAAAAATAATCAACATTAATCAACTAAAAGATCACGACATTACAAATGTATACAGGGTGAGTCATGAGGAACTTTACATACTTCTACCATATGTAGAGTCATGTAGAGTCACAATAAGTGATTTTCAAACTACATAAATAGCCAATGAAAACGACATATGCGACAATGTTGTCGCACTTTTATTAAATTTTTAGTGAACGATCAAATCTTACCAAAAATAGAACAATCATAATGAAGTATCAAATTATAAAGTATTAATTTAAACAAATGTTATAAATTTCAAACATTTTAATTAAAATGAGTTTCTACAACATAATCTAATACGTAGAAAATTAAAATCTTTACTGTCACTTTGTATTATCTCTACGATAGAATCAATTGTTTTTCAATTTTAAATTTTTACTCATAGATCGTATTGGGGCATTATTTTCGATAAATAATAAATTATATTGATTAAAAAGTCAAACCTCTTGTATGTGTTAGTTTTTTTTGATTGTAAATGATTAAAATTTTATGTCAAATAATAATACATTGCATCAACTGTACTAAATAAAAATAAATCTAAAAAAGTTTAAAATGCAGGTTGGCGTTGACCGTTTGACGTTTCTTGATATTTTATACCCATTGTCATTATTGTCATTATCAATTGTTATTTATGTGTACAGGAATACATATTTCTTCTGTCATATCTATGTTAAGTATATTGTGTTAGTTTTGGTAGAGCTTTTGTTACTTTCGTTCAAAATGCCACATCAGTTTTCGACCACAGAATATGCAGACATAATATTTGTTTATGGATTCTGTAATGGGTATGGTAGAGCTGCTAGTAGAGAATATCGCAGGAGATTTCCTAATCGTCGAACTCCCAGTCATCCAACATTTGGGTCAGTTTTTAATTATTTGCGAGAAAATGGCACTTTTCCTAGTGGAACCACAGGGCGACATGTAGATGAAGCGCAGGAAGATGACATTATTTTGAATTTTGTAGATGGATTAACAATAATCGACCAACGCTATACAGGACACTATTTACAGATGAAGCCCAATTTACCAGAGATGGGATAAATAATTCTCGAAATTCACATGTGTGGGCAGAAGAAAATCCCCATGCTATTCGAGAACGTTGTTCTCAGTTAAGGTTTTCGGTTAACGTGTGGATTGGTGTCATAAATAACCAATTAGTAGGTCCTCACTTTTTTGATAGTCCTTTAACAGGGCAGGTCTATTTGAACTTTCTACAAAATATTTTAACGAATTTACTTATCAACGAGAACGTTGCTATCCGAGGGATGTATTTTCAGCATGATGGGGCACCCCCACACTTTTTACTGGCAGTGAGACAACATCTTAATAATGTTTATGGCAACAGGTGGATAGGACGTGCAGGTCCTATTTCATGGCCTTCAAGATCCCGTGATTTCAATCCGTTGATTACCATATTTGGGGACGATTGAAGTAACTAGTTTACGCAGTGAATATTAATAACCAACAACAATTAATTGATAGAACTATACATTGTTGTAATACTATTAGAAACGATCCCCAGAGTATCCGTAATTCAATACTTCAATTAACAATTCGGCAACAAAAATGTGTACAGGCTGCAGGGTTCCATTTCGAAAATCTATTTTGAAATATTTTTATTTTGTTACCATTATTGTATCTTTTCCAGTTCTAATTTATGGGTTTATCATAACTATGTACATATTTTTAGTTTTTTTTTTAAATTGTTCTTCGTTATTGTTAGTAGTTACTGTTTTTTGTTGTGCAGTGACTCAGTTTATCATTTCAATTAAAATGTTTGAAATTTATAACATTTGTTTAAATTAATTACCTTATAATTTAATACTTCATTAGAGTTGTTCAATTTTTGGTAAGATTTGATCGTTCACTACAAATTTAATAAAAGTGCGACAACATTGTCGCATATGTCGTTTTCATTGGCTATTTATGTAGTTTGAAAATCACTTATTGTATTAAAAAAATATATATATATACAGGGTGTAATATTTAATACGAATCCCTAAATTCATTTTTCCAAAGCCAGTCCTGGAATTTTTTAGTTTAGCTAATACCAGTCGAATGCTTGATAGTAGTGTACTGTATCATGCAAAAATTAAATATAAGTTAATATAAGTAAATTTTCGGTTTAATGTATGTACTTCTAAAAATGTAACTTGGCAAAAATATTACCTATTCAGCATTTTCATACTTATCAGCTAACAAGATCTAGTGGTTCTGAAATTAATTTCTCGGGCCTCGGTAGCGCAGTAGGCAGCGCGTAAGTCTCATAATCTTAAGGTCGTGAGTTCGATCCTCACCCGGGGCAACTTTTTTAATTCTTTAAAACATTAAATTTAACACTATCCACACACAAGTGCGTAAGGGTATCGTGACAAAGGCTAATTGAGGAATATTTATTGTTATTTGGGAGGTCAAAATGTTATTGGAGATTCTAGTATATACATTCAAGATAGGTAGTAATAATGGAAAAAACACTAATTACGATTCATTAAATATTGCAAGCTTTTTGCCAGCAATATTTACAGTGTTTTTCTATATATACAGCTACTATTTTGCTGAATGTTGATTCCTTCCTCCTTTTTTTTAGCTATCCCAGATATTTGGACTAAACTTAAAGGAATTTAAACTTAATAAACCTTATTTTCCAAATACCGTTGATTAAGTGGTGTTCCACAATGCTACTTTTTACTTTTTTTAACTACTTGAAATTTGAGACAAAATAAAACTTACCGATTTGTCACACGATTTACAAAATGGTTCATCTTCTTCTAGAGAAATATACAGGCAGGAAAAATACCAGTAGAGTGTGTCAAACCCGAGTTCGTACCATTGCCCAAAAAACCAGGAAAAAAATTTAGTGAAGACTATAGGACACAAGCGTAATGAGCCATCTGCTGAAGCTATTTTTAAAAGTCATCCACAAAAGAATTGATCTGAGATGCGAGGAACAAATTGCGCCCAATCAGTATTCTTTTAGAAATGAAAAGATGTTAGTTGTGATGTCTTTTCATGCCAGATTGACTACAAGAAGGCTGTCGATAGAGGCAGGTATGAACAAATGATAATGATGGAAGTGTTTATGAGAGCAGAGATTTATGAAAGAGACCTAAAAATAATAGCTCGCTTGTATTGGAATTAATTAGCTGTACTCCATAATAGATGGAGCATATCCAGATCAGGTCAAAATCCTAAGGGGAGTGAAAAAGAAGTGCATAATTGCACTACTGATATTCTATCTGTACTCGGTGCAAATTTTTGGAGAGAGTCCAGAAGATATTGATAAAGGCATCTCAATAAATAGAGTCAAGCTCAATAATCTGCGCTATGCAGATGGAATAATATAGTTTCAATGCCAAAAAAGGGCTGCAAAAACTTAATGAACAAAATAACGGAAACAAGCAGAACCTATGGACTGGATATAAACACCAGCAAAACCAAGCTGATGATCATCAGCCAGGAAAATATAACTAGAGCAAATCTGTATGTGAACCAAATGAGAATGGAACGTGTCTTACAATACAAGTACTTGGGAACTATAATTAATGAGTAGTGGAACGATACCCAAGAGATTAAATGTCGCATCGAAAAGGGAAAAAGTGCATTCTTGATTATGAGCTCTCTGTTCAAGAACCATGACCTTACCCTAGAAACAAAATAAGGTTGCTTAAATGTTACGTGTACCAAGTGCTTCTGTGCGGAGTGGAAACGTGGTCATTGAAGGCAGAAACTCTATTAAAATTTCAGTCTTTAGAGCTATGGTTATGCAGAAGGATCCTGAATATACCATGGACAGACCAAGTCATCAATGAAGAAGTACTATGGAGGATGAACACAACCGTGGATTTTGTCAACATCAACACCAATTACACCAATAATTACACCAATGCATTTTGCAAGGTGTAATTGAAGGAAAAGAGCCCCAGGACGAAGAAAACCTGAAAGCATGATACATAAAGACCTCAACATAGCTATTCCGTATAGCAGCCAACAAAGTCATCACAGCCTAACAAGATCTAACAGTTTTGTTACTCGTTTAGTTAGTTTCTTTAGGGGCAAGGAAGGCTGTTGTTTACGGTAACTAATTTCTTTATTTAACGTACCTAGAGACGAAAACTAACAATCAATGGAAGAAATAACACAGAATCTCTCAAACATATTTAACGTATGCAGACGTGAAACATGTACAATTAAAATATAATATCTACATTACAAAATTTATTGCCTCAATTTTAAAAGACTACACATTATTTAAAGTTACTGTTTTTCTTGCCTCAATTCTAATTATTTTTAAATTTACCGGCACTCCGCCTCTGTAATTTTAACTGTCAACTTCCAAGCCTCGGTGGCGCAGCAGGCAGCGCGTAAGTCTCATAATCTTAAGGTCGTGAGTTCGATCCTCACCCGGGGCAACTTTTTTAATTTATATTATAAATAAAACTCTTCTTAACGAATATTATGTACTTAATTACCTATTTTAGATCAACTTGAATTTATGTGTAAAAGACGCTTTTTGCCCTCCGAATGTCATGGCTGCGAAATCTTAGATGTTCTACTTTTATGACTCTTAATAATCACTTTAATAATTCAACTATTGCTTTAATGAAAATAATCTAATTTAAATAAGTCAATTTAACTTGAAGAATTTAAAAGAATTCTATAAAAGCCAGAAGTTAAATCTACAGGAAGCTTTGCTAATTTAAGACTTTGATAAAAATGTCTCTAAAAACCTCTAAATTTTCTTAAGCCATGATATCTGCTTTCTTCCATTTATTTTGCGATCCTTGATTTCACCTTTCATAATAAACCGAAGGATTTTGTACGTGTCTCCTCTAAGAACCTGTCCTGAGTAAGATTTTTTTTTATTTTGATAGCTTACGAATGGCATTTTCTCTATTTAATACAGCTTCCTTGGTCTGCATCGGTATAGGGTTCGGTTATTCCATGTTCCTAATCTCAGGTCCATTATTTCGTGTGCAGTCTTCGTCGTAAGTTCCGTTCAGCTAATAGTTCCTCAGATTCCGTAACATATTTTTTTTTACAGGTCAGCCTGTAGCCCAACCCTCCAACCTGGAAGGCCAGTTGCTCTTCTGTTAGGTTTGTCATACCTTAGTCTGTTTTGGTTCGTGATTGATATTTTGTATTTTCCAACTACCCACTGCTCCTATGATCGATTAGGGCATTCCCCTATGCACCACCTGGGGCGCGTCCGATGGGAGACAGACATGTTCCCACGGGGTTGCAAAGAACCATCTTTGAATAAAGTTAATGGAATAATAAGTTTCGCTTATCCCCATTTTGTATACTGATAGTCTATCTATTTCCTTAAATGCACCATAAATCTTTCTTCACTGGGATAATATTTGTATAAAAATGATTTATGTAAATTGCTATTAACAATAGCGTCTCAGTCTCGATGGATTATGTATATATGTTGGTTAGTAACTTCCGAAATACTGATATTTTTGTAAACGTACAAGGCTAAACTTATAACAAACGATTAATTGAAACAATCTGTAAATATTATATGTTTTTTTAAACAAAATTTACAAAAAGGTAATTATTAAATACAAAAACATTTTCCTAGCTTTCATTCACTTTTTTTCGCCCTGCAATCCGCACCCTTTCCGAGATCCGACACAGACTTTTGCTTGTGCAGCTAACCAACGAGCGGCTCAACTTTAATTACTGCAATTTATATGACGATCTTGCGATTTTTCTCGGGCACAATTAAAAAAGTCGATTAGGAGTTTCTTCTTCCATTAAACTAAAATTAAATGGGCCTCCAGATGTGCCACGAAGAAGGATTACTAACTGTCAACGAAACTTTATAAAACGCTGTTACGTCGTCGGACTTTGAATTTTTCTTTTCTGGGAGGACGTGGTTGAGAGAAGTCAGCGGGAAACTTCAATAAATGTTTTAAAAATGTCGATATTTTGAAACATGTTTATACAACCATTTTAATAGTACTACTATACATTCTTTTAGGGTAAGGAAAGGTGTATTGGTGATAAAAATGAAAAATACTAATAATATAGGAATTCGAAAACTAAGCAAGAAATAAGTTTTGCTTTATTACGTTACTTATTATTTGAATTAAATCTTTAGAAGAGTTAATTTAACAAAAAATGATTAGGTAAGTTGGTGACACGGTAAGGTATATTGGTGATAGTGGTTAGAAAATTTGGTGATATTATGGAAATTATATATTTAATCAAATATTTAAAAATTTTATTCCATACGATGGTCAAATCTATAATAAAATGTTTCATCGGCGTCAGTATCTTCGATAGATATGCAAATCTCGTGGTATGGTGTCAAACAAGATGAGCACTGAATCCATTAGGCTCCATTTCTTTTCTTAACGTCAGTTGAATACAGGACTACACATAAGCCACACTCATAATCATCTATTTTACTTTTTTTGCTTTTTGGACAGATTTGTATGAAGTGTAGGGCTGTTGCTGAAGTGTTTTCATTTCTCTCTGGACGTTTTAAAGCTATTGGTGTTTTCAAAATATGATCGACTATAGCTTTAGGATTTAAAATAGAAGTTTCAGGTGTTGCTTCAGTCGAAACTGGGAAAGCAGGAGCTATGTCAGTTAAAGATAAAGGCCGTAATGGTTCTTTTGGAATAGCATCTCCGTTTAAAGGACATATGCATGTTTTTTTAAAAGCGTTCTCTATGTTTTTCTTTGTAAAGGCACTTGTGTAAGCTGGATTCGAAATGGAATGGAAGTTGCATCATTTTAAAATGTATCATTCCATCTAACACTTTTAAAGATTACCATAGGAGGAATCCATGTTCCATCAGCACAACCTACTTTTTACCAATGCCGGTAACAACTTTTTAAGGTTTCACTACATACGATAATCCCGTCTCATCGCAATTCCAAATTAAATTCCGTTTGTTTTTTATATTGAGTTTCGTAAGAACATCATTCAGTTTCGAAAAAAAAATCTTTGATCATAAGTTCATTAGCCATGGAAGCTCTGTAGACCAGTACCTGATTTGACTGCTACATAATTCTCCGTTGGATTTATCATCACAGCAACTAACTAGTTCAGCCGTGCCAAGAGGAATTTCCTATGGACTTTTAAATTATAAAGTGCTGTGAAAGATAAGTTTGTTTACCTATAATCTACTTTTTGTTACTATATATTTGCTTACACCTGTACACTTTCTCGTATGCATATGATCAAGTAAGCTACATATTTCTTGATATATAGGGTTTTAGGTCTTTGTTTCGTTTAATATAAGTAGTAGGTTTTTTTCAAATAACTAAAATCAGGTCTTGGTAAATAATCATTATAAATAATTGCGTATTAACGTTTGATAGGAAATAGAGTTGTTAAAATTTATGTCGAGAGTTTAAAATAGGGAGTATGTCTAATTTGTTTTTTTTAAATAGGATATAAACAGTACTGACCAACTCATTTATATAATTAATATTTTGTTAGGTCAGATAGCCAAGCGGGCTGAGCGGCCGGTTTCTCATTCGCTTCACTGCGAGTGGTTCAGAGAAAGTGAGTTCGATCTCCAGCTCGGTGTACAGAAAACAAAAAGACTAACGCAGCAGTTTAAAATTCTGAATGAGTCTGCGGCTTAGACTAGAATTGGCTGGTGTCTGATTGGTCTATGATGGAGCAGTACGGCAAGAGATAAGGGATTGCGTCTCGGTGATACTCCTCCATGGATCCCTACCGGAAGGGCGTGTGCCGCCTAAATACCCTGTTATTAAGTTTTGCGTTATTTGTTAATTGTTTATATATATATATATATATATATATTGTAATAGTTTTGTTTTTATTATTTTTATGTTTTATTGTTAATAAATATAATTTTAATTGAATTGAAGTGAATTTTAAAAGTATGTAGTTCGTTGTTAATATACTATACCTCGGCTAGCTCAATTATTTGTTCTAAGCAATCTGTCACTGTGTGACGTCAACTCTGTAGTCTCCTGGTAGAGTTCAAAAAGAAATTAAACCAAAATTTACTTTATATTTTTGATAAATTAACCCAAATGAAGCACGTTATTTATTAATATTGAACAAATTTAATATAAACAATAAAATTCGTCTGCAACTTGGGTTGCCTTTAAAAATTTACAAAAATAGGAATCGTGTAAACCTTAATGTGTCGTGAAAATAGAATTTGATTACAAAATGTGGAAACTCTCTACAATTACCTTAAATCTAAATGACTATTGCAACTTTATAAAGTGTTTAAATGAAATATAAAGAAAAGAAAACTGAACACTTTATGCCGCTGACTTATAACTAGCATTAAAATATAATCAAAATTTCAAATGATCCCCAAAATTATTATCCAAACTCACTTTCAAACAGTTCTGATTTTTTTTTTTTAAAGAAAACTAACTACTCGCAAAATAATCGGTGATACTGGAATATCTATCCTCTCTTCGGAAGTTAAAGGTACGTACTATTATATTTTTATTTTAATGATCATTAATATTTCAATTTTTAAGGCCTATCGCAATTAGTTAATTCATGAATTTTTACTTTTTCAATCTAAATGACATTTCTGCACTCCAATTATAATTTATAAGTCAAAATTTCTCTTACTCTCTGGAACAAATTCTGGATATCTCTATTTGAAAATGTGGAAAAACTAAATTATAATTAAACGATTTTAAAGCACTCCCGGACTATTCCACCTTTTTAGGGCTCTTCCTCCAAAATTTTCGTCGCCTCCAACAACCTATTCTTCCTTGTTAACCGCCATAGCTAGCACCCAATACCCTAAATTATTCGTTGCTAACAGCAACCCCCTTTCTTTTTTCATTCCGTCTTCTATTTTATTCAACCATAAAACTGTCCTGTTTTGACATATTTGTCAAACCACATTAATTTCTCATAAGCACTTTAATCACATCTAATTTGGGAATTTAAAAAAAAATTCAGATATAAAACTTAACAATACTAATATAATTTATTCTTTTCATCTCCACATCATTGTAATTTATTTAACAAAACCCCTATTAATTTAGTTCCCACAGACTTTTGACAGTTTATTTTTCTGACGTTTATTTTTAAAATTTCTATGTTTAAATAATTTTTTAAGAATTCTTCTTTTTTATTCCTTTTAAGGTTTAGACGATTCACCTATACACTAGGCAACTATACTATTCAGAAATTATTAACACTATACCAGGTAAGTCAAAATTAATTTATTTAGCAATTTACTAATCTTTTCTCCCTTTTATTTCAGAGTCGACCCCACATTGTGATGGCTTCATGAAATTCATGAACAACAAACTCATATAAAAATCCCTTTAAGTTATATCCTCTTTGACATATTGAAATCATTTCAATATATATATATATATATATCTATATTGTTGTACTTTTGAATGTCCATAAGCAATAAAGAACCGATATACAAATTTTATTACTTAAATAAAAATTAAAATTATTGATATTTCATAAAAACACGGGCATATAAATTTTCAAACATCCTGTATAAGACAAAATATGTATTTTAAGTTGTTCGAAGAATTCATTAGGCCTCAGAGACAAGACTTTCAAATATTATCGATAAGAAATTTAAATAAGTCGGTTATTGTGGAATGGATTTACCCGGAATAAAAGTGTATATAGAAAGTGTTTAAACAATAGACCGGTATTTGCGGTGGTTTTTCTCCCCGAAAGATTATATCGGTAAAAGTTTATTAACAAAAGACATTGAATTGAGAAACAGGTATCGTTTGAAGCTATTAGTAAGAAATATTTGTAAAGCAGATAGATTTAGTTAGAATAATTAAAGAATGCTGTTTTCTGGAATTACTCGAATGACGTTTTATAAAGAGAGTTGGTTGGTAACGATATACGTCACAGAGGTGGATGAATTTTATTGGTCAATTTTTGAATGCAAGGAGGTGGTGGTTTTGGCTATGAGATAGGAGAGAGGAAAAAAGTTAGTTAGTCAGTTTTCGTCGTCCAAGAAGGAAGGAGCTTTGTGATTTGTGTTTGTTTGAAGTCCCGAAGACGTAATTTACCGGGTGTGTTTATTTGCTGTGTAAAAGCTGACCAGTGTGAGGAACGGGGTACAGAGAGATAGAAAAACCAAAGGGTATAAGAATATTAATATCAGACGAAGCCGGAAACATTTGGAGTTATAAACAGGCGCGGAGATTGGCTCAAAAGGAGGCTGCATAGAATAAAACGAGTTGTTGGTTTGCAGATACAAGGACAGATAGGAGAAAGGTGTACGTCATCTGGACCACAATAGGAGCAGAAGCAGAGAAAGGTTTTTTTTTGTGGCGTGGCCATAGAATTGCACCGGCAGAGAAAGAAAGGTCAGTCAATTTTTCATTAGAGCAGGAGTGTGGTTTTCATTTATTATTTAAATAAATTGAATAAATAATAGAGACAGTTAATTTTGCGATCATTTAAAAAAAAAATTATAAAAAGAGCTTAGTTATAACACATATTAAAAATCAATGTAAAATAACATTTGGGTCCATGATAGAAAACAACTTCTCATATATTTAAAGTTAGTAAATTGCAAATATTACAGGATTGATTGTTATATAAAAGTTCATTAAAATAAAGGACATCTCACATATAGTTCAGTTGAAATTCTATTTAATTTATTCAGGTCATATTACCTATCCCAATTAGGAAGCCAATTGGAAAATATTTTAAATCCACGATCAAAGGTAAATAGTACAAGTTAAATAGCCTGAGATTGTAATTAATTAATGCTGATTTATTGTGATTAATTGGAGATTAGATCATTTAATAAATATAGACAGGATTTTTTTTCTAAATAAGCAATATAATACAATTTAAATAGCATAACAATATATATACAACATTTGTAATATAAATGTATATTATTAATAAGGTTGGTTTTTATTATAATCTCTATTATCAGTATATAAGATAATTCAGGTAATTGTATTCAGTGTCATTTATTTTCTGTTATTCGTTACTTTAAAAATGTCAACTATTGTTGAGTTGGCGCCCTTCTTTTTCTCTACTTATCGTCCTATTCATATCGATCTATTTCCAATGGTCTTATCTAGTTGTATTAAGTTTTGGTATTAACAGGTCTCATTTTATTTCTTGTTTCCATCAGTTCATTATCCGAACTATTAGTTTTTATATCTCTAAAGCCAATATTGAAAGCATTGAAGCTAGCCCGAATACTAACTTGGGATTTAGTGTCTCTCTGCCGATTTGATTCGTTCTTGTGAGGTAAGCCTCTGTTCATTAGTGTCTTTAATCTCTTATCTGCTATTTTCCCCTAATTTAGTCAGTTCTTTCTTTTCAAAATCTCAATATCCATAGTATAAAGGTTTCACTGAAATAAAGACATTTTTTATCTGTTTTTAAATACCAAGAACATTTTATTGGATTTTTCTCAAATACAGGCACAATTTTAGTGTTCTTAAACATTTTAAAAAATTATGCTAGTTGCATAAAAAAGCAAAATGTGCTCTGTGCATATTTGCTTAGTCTGGTAAATACATATATAAAGTCTAATAATATTTTTATAAGCTCTTTAACTTTATAAGCGTATTACAATTTGTACAAGTATACAAGCCCTTACTTAATTGCCGAACATTGTATACAGTAAACAACAATTAATCAAAAACCTACCTAAATGGATATCCGTTTTGTATACTCGACTCTCCCCATCCTACCCCCCACACACGTTCCCCACGTAACTAATTCATCTATAACAATCAAGTTGATACCTCAAGGGACATTAGAACATCACAGGAAATTCGGTTAAGGTAATAGACGTTACGGAATGATATAAATTGATACCATTCATGAGGATGTATTCTGTCTTAGTCTTGTTCTGGAATCGAATGATTATGACATCTGTCTATTTTAATTATCTTGTTTATACCTGAGAAGAGGATTTCATACTGTATTGGAATAGGGACTGACAGGTAATGGGTATAGATTTTGAAGCCGACGTTGTTTCGAAAGAATTTGAATATTCTCTAATTAAATTACATATCATATATAAGATACGTATCAATAAATGAGTTTTTGATAAGATTATCTTAAAAAGCTTAGTTAGAGAAGCACTATTTTTCATTTCAAAAAGGTAATTCTCTTTCGTATCTAAATTTAAATATTTAAATTTAAATCGTAAATAAAATAACTTACAATGAAGTTTAAACTTCTTTTTGTAAAATAATATAAAATTTTGAAATCGTAGGCTTCTGCACTTGTTGCAAGTGCAGAAAGCAGTCTTCTATCTAAAGGTCTCAATTTTGCTATCACTCCTTCCAGAATTCCTACCGAAGAAATAGTTTCAAATGTGGAAGCGGCACTCCGCACAATTCCCAAAATTCCAGCCGACCGTATCCGCTTTGACGTCGCTAAATGTCTTGATACAGCCAAAATCCCTACTTCCAATATATCTCGTGAGGAATTCATAGCTCTCAAAAATCTCCGTTCTCTTTCTGAGATAATAATCCTTCCTGCAGACAAAGGTAATGCCACAGTCATCCTGGATACTCCTTCCTACATAGAGAAAGTAAACGACTTACTTAGGGAAACATCCTGTTATAATACAATTTCTCGAGACCCCACTCCTAGAGTCGAACGCGAAATTTCCCATGCCATCAAACAATCCGATCTTTCCGATGATGTTAAGAAGTCCATAGTTCCGAAAAACTCCATCTGCCCCAGAATTTATGGTCTTCCCAAAATCCATAAAGATAACGTACCTCTTCGTCCCATTGTAACTACGATTAACTCTCCTACCTACAAACTCGCAAAGTACTTGTCGAATCAGTTTAAGACCTATACTGGTCGTACCTCTTCTTATGTCCGAAATTACACACATTTCATCACCTTAATCTCCTCTCTCACAGTCGATCCCCAAGACATTCTCGTCAGTTTCGATGTATCATCCCTATTTACCAATATCCCCATACATGACTCTCTATATTGTTCTGAAGCTTATTGTTCTATATTAAACAAAATTTGTTTAATTTACTGTTTGTATTTTGAGAACGATTTCCGAATTGGAAATTGAAACGTCAATAAACGTATTTTTATCTTTAATTGTGGCTTATTCCCAGTTATAAATAGTAATTAATGACTCTCTAGTTGTTCTGCGAGATCACTTGACCAATGATAACAAGTCTTTGGTTTTGGCAGATCTTGCGGAAAAATGCCTCCTTTCAACATATTTTTCTTTTAGAGGCAATTTCTACAAACAAATATCTGGAACACCAATGGGTTCTCCCCTTTCCCCTGTCATTGCTGACATTTTCATGGAAGCCTTTGAGTCTTTAGCCCTAGAATCTTACCCCTTAAAACCAAAAGTCTGGTTCCGCTACGTTGATGATACATTTATCATCTGGCCCCATGGTCAACATACCCTTTCTCCCTTCCTAGATCATCTTAACTCACAACATCCGAGTATAAAATTCAAAATGGAAGTAGAAAATAATCGGTCCCTTCCCTTTCTCGATGTGTTAGTCACCAATAAGCCCAATGGCCGATTGGGTCACTCTGTTTATAGAAAAAAGACACACGAATCGTTACCTACATGCTTCATCACACCACCATCCTGCCCAAAAGAATTCTGTGATCAACTCTCTCATCCATCGGGCCATTTCGATTTCTGAACCCGACAACCTTAGAGAAGAACTTGGCCATCTGCAAAAAACCCTTGTCGCCAACGGTTACTCCAAGTCCACAATTCAAAATAATACACACCGACATCTATATCCCCCTTTACACCCTAGGACAACAAATTCAGAATCTTCGGGTAATACTCCTGTGGCTTTTCTTCCGTATATTCGAAATGTCACTGATAGGATTGGCAAAATTCTTCGCAAAGAAGGTATCAGGACTACTTTTCGTCCACCCAAGAAAATCTCACAATATCTACCCTCTCCTAAGGACCCATTACCGCCCCTATCTTCCTGTGGTGTCTATTCTATTCCTTGTTCATGTGGACATGTGTATATTGGCGAAACTGGTCGTTCCGTCAAAACTCGGATTTAAGAGCATCAAAGATGCATTCGATCAGGTCTTTTCTCCCATTCTGCAGTTGCAGAACACTGCCAAGAAACCGGTCATTCCATATTGTTCGAAAAAACCCATATTATTTCTAAGAGCCCCTTCTTTTATTCCAGGAAAATCCGCGAATCTCTAGAGATCCGAAAAAATCTCCATAATATCAATCGAAAGGAAGGATACTACTTGTCTCCCATCTGGAATCTTAGTCTAGAGCTGCCGTCCGGTCCCGCCACCACGATGCAGCCACATAATTGGCCAGCGCGCGCTTCTTGACGTTCGCGCCACGAAGTGTGCCGATACGTCCCGACACGACAGGCACCGCGACTATAAATAGAGCGGTAGCGGAGTAATTGTCGGATTCACTCCCCGCCTCTCGACGCGTTAGTGTTCTGAGCTGTTGGACGTGAATCCCTGTCCTGGCATTTGGTTTTCACCTCTGGCTGCGTTGAGTAGTTGAGTTACTGTGACCAAATGCCCATCTTGGTAGTTAGTATTCGCCTCTGGTTGCGTAACTGAGTTACCGTTGCTAACTACCCATCTTCCTGTTCTTTTGTTTTCTTTTTTCTTTTTCTTTGTTCTCCTGAAGAAGCTACATACAATTGTAGCGAAACGTCGAGATGAACCCACTTTTGGGTCACTCATAAATGACACGGTCCAAACCCGGAAGACGAATAAACTATAATATAAAATTTTAATTAAAATTTATAAAAATGATTCAAAATGGATTTATAAATTTTTAGATAGTTTTTGATCTCAGATCATCATCATTAAAAAACTGCTAAATAAGTATGACCACTTAAAAATAAAAACATAAGGGTAAAATTTTCTTTGTTCAATTGAAAATGTGGTAATACTTCCGCCTATCTAATAACATTGGTAAAGCCAACTCTCTCGAAAGTTGAGTGCAAAGTCAAGGTACAAAACAGAGTGTCAAGGTCTTTCCAAAAACATACTGGATTACACCAGGCAGACAGTCTATCGTGCCTATTATTTAGATCCAGATTTGGGTGTCAGATTTACGATCATCAATAGAAGTGTATAGATATTGGACTACGCAGATGACATTAACATAGAAACATGGACAAAAAGAGACCTGATACAGGCTTTGGAAAAAGCTGCGAAGACAATGGGACTGCAGGTCAACGTATCCAAAACAAAATACATGAAGGTCACGAACAGCACACAAATAGCGGCACCACAAGATCTGGTAACCGAAACACCCACATTCGAAGAGGTCTCGGAATTTATATATCTTGGAACACAACAAAATAACAGCAATCTAGTAAGCGTAGAAATTGGAAAAAGAATATACCTGGCGAATAGAGCTTACTTTGGACTAAAGCAGTTGTTAACATCACATATAATTAGCAGAATAACCAAGATACTATACGAAGCTCTTATTAAACCTGAACTGACATACGCGTCAGAGACATGGACTATGTAAAAAGTGACAAAGAATTAGGTCGCTTTGAAAGACGAATACTTAGACGGAGGAGTACAAGAAAGCGGGATAAGGCGCAGGTGCTACAATTTTGAGTTGTATCAATGATATGAAAAATACAACATCGTCCGGTCTATTAAAATTAATAAACGAAGGTGGCCAGGACAGTTTAAAAGAATGGACACTGGAGACACCCAAAGACAGATATTATGTCAAGGGCCAGTGAGAACCAGGAAGAGAGGTAGGCCAAGATGTAGATTTAAATCCCAAGTCTAAGATGACTTGAGGAATCTAGGGGTCAGAAATTGAAAAGTCAGGTCGAAAGATAGGGGGGAATGGAGACTAATTCTTGAACAGACCAAGCCAAAGATGATGATGACCAAATATATATTAATTACACTGTATAAAAAGACTAAGATGACGGATCCACCAAAATATTTAACACTACTTGTGACAACACCCTGTTAATTACGCAGAAAATATATTCGATAGTTTTTTACATACAATATAGTTGATTTCTTGTAGCAAATCTTGTGAGTACTTTAGTTTTACTACATTCATGTTTATCTTAGCACTTTTTGAACTCAAAGTTATTTTTTAATAAAATTCCTTCAACAAATAAAATAAACCTTCCGAACTTTTTAATTCTCTCCACACACAGCCGATCCACGTGTCTGTTTTTAGTATACTTATATTTTGTTCGATAAAGCGTATTGAATAAAAGTTTAAAACCAATGCTTGTTTCTGATTTTATTGGAAAAGTTCTGGGCAAACTTCTTTTCACAATATATTGTTTTCCGGATAGCATTCCATACTTTTATGTGAAAATAACGTAAATATTGCTAATTTTACGATTTTGTTTTATAAATATAGGGAAAAAAGTTGCCAATTCATTTAGATGAATTTATTTTTTTTTAACGAAAAAAGAATGATTAGTTAATTGTAAATGTTTAATAATTATGGTGTTTGAAACTATGTTTACATTTTATTGGGCTATATGATCACCAAATAAGACATTTTTTGTTAATTGCCGTATTTCCAAATTCCAGTAAGAGCTTACGAAGGCATCCATTGAATTCTGACAAACCACGGTGGGGAAAATTACTTTTGGACATCTACGTCATGGAACAAGACACCCCGGCATCTTTCGACCGAGTAGGATACTATGCCAGAAGACCCCAGGGTAGTGCCGGATTAACCGTGTTCCGGCTAAAACCTTAACGACCGTTCCAGAGAGGTGGTCTCGCTACTCAATAACAACTAAAATAAAAAACTAAAAATTTATTAGTAACCATACTTATTACCGTAAGCCAGAAAATGTTTTAGACGTTAGGACATAAACTAATAAATAATATTAACCCTAAATTTTAGATCCCTGGCTCAATTTTCTGCCCTGTCCTTCTGCTCCTTTTTCTTCATCACCCCAGAAATTAAGCAGTGTACTTCTCTCCATTCTTTCTCTCCTCTCAACATTATGTTTACAATATTTCTTTTATCCAGCCCGAAACCCATTCGCCACTCCAAATCTCCCCTCTCCATCAGCTCAACGTATTTCGCAGTGTTTAGTGCCCTACACCCATCGAGCAATAAGACAAAAGAGGGAATCTAATCCTTATGCAAAGGAGACCAAAAAAGTGGCCTCTGATGGCGGACATATCCGGAAATACGAATGCGCGAAATTTAAATTTTCCGACACTTATCAACAGTAGCTATATAATATTTTTCAGAATGTGTCTTAGACGAGAAAGTTTTAATTAATTATTAATGATAAAAGTCTAAAATGCGACACAATTGTTAAAAAACTTCAATATAAATAAGATTTCATGTGACATTTGGGATAAACAATAACATAACCCAACTAAATTTGATGTCAAACAAGGAGAGAGACTCTCTTTCCTTGTTTAATGTGGCCTCTAAAGATCGCACTTCCTGTCTAACAATATGTTTGCCCCCACTACCTTTACATTCCCTCTATTGTCTTTTTGCTCGATGCCTACACCACATGGGGGCAGCGTAGTTTACCACCAACTGGAAAACTTCATTTAGCACCTTTCTTTTGGTGCTACCTGGACCTACAATGTTTGGCATCAGCCGTATCAACGCCTCAGCATCCAGCATATCGGAAGAAGAGATTGGGATAAAAGTTAACGGCCAACCAATTAATAATATTAGATACGCAGATGATACGGTTTTAATGGCAGAGACAGTAGAGGACCTGCAAGTCATTTTAGACAAGGTAGTCACAGCTAGTGAAGAGAAAGGGTTAACAATGAATGTGAAAAAGTCGAAATTCATGATTATTAAAAAAAAAACAAAGATTCAATGCAAACCTGTGCATTCACAATAACAAAATCGAACGGGTTCACAAATATAAATACCAGCGACCAAGCGATAGTAACAACAATGACATCACAGAAGAAATAAAAACTAGAATTGGAAAGGCTCGAGCTGCTTTTGTTAATATGAAGGACATTCTGGAAGTCATGACATTACTTAAACCTGAAAATGAGATTGGTTAGATGCTTCATCTGCTAGAGATTTTGTTTTTTGTTTTTTAAAGAAGGTTAACCTCTATGCATAGTTTTATTTAAAAAGCTATTTTTCATTTCTAATTTTTTCCGTTACAACTTGTCGCCCATTAACAATTGTAAGTTTTGTAGTATTTCTAACTTCAAGAGTTTGTAAACTGATAGAACATAGTAAGTTTGTTTTTGATACTTTGTATTTTTGACGAAATTCGTCAGGAATACCTTTTTTGTTAGACCTTAGAATTCCCGTAATTATAAGTTGATGTCTTAGCAGTTCGTCGGCTAGAGAAATCGAGGTAAAAAATTGTCTGTAGTAACTCCACGATCCCCAGTCCAAAACAGGGTCTAACCATATCTAAAACTACCCTAAAACCTTGACTCACTTCTAGTTGTTTTTCTATCATCCCAGTGTAGATCTGACTGTTTAAAATATAAGGAGTATCAGAGTCCGAACAAACCCAAATTTTTATTCCATTTCGACCAGGTTTACTTTTTATATTAACTTTAAATGCACATTTTCCTTTGAATGTAGCTAACCTCTCATCGACTGTGATATTTTCACCAGGTGAATAATTATCTCATGCGATTTTTTACAAATTGATCATATGTATTGCGAATTGTTTGTAGTTTATCTTTTGTTTCTCTTATTGTATTTGTTTCTGTATAGGAGTTATCAAATTTAATGTGTCTGTAAATTATTTTGAATCTATTTCGAGACATTGCAGCAGTAAAAATAGTTCTCATTTATATAGCATTGGAATGCTTTTTTTTATTGCAGAGCTAAAACAACTTGACAATTTATCGAAACGTTTATTTATTTTTAAAATGTATCATCATCATCATCAGTAGCTCGACAAGATTTTTTGTGTCTTGGCTTGTTCAAGGATTTTCCGCCCTTCTGTTCTGTTCCTTGCTTTGCTTTTCCAGTTAGCAATCTTAAGTGTTTTTAGATCTTGTTCCACTTTTTCCATGTCTCTGGAGTCTTCCTTTGACCTTCTCCCTACTGGTGTTTTCCTTATTATATATTTTGGTGTTTCAGTATCAAACATCCGTTCAACATGGCCCATCCGATCTTTATGGATGTTATGATCTAGGGTTTATTGTATGCTGTGTATAGTTCAAAGTTATATCTTCTGTGCCATATGTAATTTTCCTTTACCCCCTTATATATGTGTCAAAATTTTTTCGTTCAAATGTACGTAATATATTCTCATCGCTTTTCGACAGTGTCTATGTCTCTGATCCGTATACAAGGACCGGTTTTATCACGGTCTTGTATATTTTGCATTTGGTTTTTCTTATAATTAGTCCAATATATGGAAATTCGTGGATTTTTTTCAAAAAAGAAATACCAAACCTAAACAAAATTTTACAAGAAGTTAGAGACGACCCGGATTTGCCTCACATCGGACGAACTAAACTGTGGCAAGTTTAAAAGAATTGGATTTCTGGTGGAAGAAATTAGACCGAAAATCACTTTTGATTGACCGAAAGGAGATAATATGTTGGAGAAGAAATTATTTAAGATCCATACGAAAATTCCGGGTTAAAGAAAGGCCAATCTTCTACCAGGATGAAACGTGAATAAACTCAGGTCATACTATAAAAAAAATTTGGTCAGATAAAAATATATTAAGCTCCAGGCAAGCCTTTATAAAAGGTTGGTCTACTGGTATCTCTCCACTTTCTGGTAAAAGCAGTAGATTAATAATTTCTCACATTGGCAAAGAAAAAGGATTTGTTAAGCATGGTTTGTTGGAATTTCAGTCCAAAAGTACGATTGAACTGCATTTGAAATAGTGGACCAATATAAAACTTAGACAAAAATAAATCCATACCTGGGTTTAGACATTGTATAAAATATCGTTCAACTATCTGTCTCGCAACAATGTTGTTTGCGTAACAATGTTGCCAATCGCCGTGTAATAATTCGATTTGCGGATCTTTTTGAGAGTTATATCTTCTTCGTATCTTTAGATAAATAGGATATTTGCCTATATTTTTCATTGTATTTACCAATCTACTACAACAGACTAATAACAAAAATAAACTTAATGGATTGTAGTTATTTTCTTTTTTTCTTGTAAATATTTAATGGATAACACCTTATTTGAGAAACATCTAAAGGAATGAGGTTGGCAACACTGGTCAAAGAAGGGCTTGTCTAAGGAAGCGATAACTGGTTTGACAGCATAATAAAATCGTAGATTTATGTGTAGCTTTAAATTTTTATGATTTCAGAATCCAGCAGCCCGCTAAGTATTTAATTTTTATAATATAATTATTTAACAACCTTTTATTGGCCAACCACCTACAGCAAAATTAAGCCGAAATACATAATATTTCGTACGTTCCGAATTTATTTCGTTCAATCTGTATAAGGTAAGTAATAGTAGTTGTAATCGTGAGGTAATAAAGAGGAAAGGAGCAATATGTCGACTGTCAAAATGTTCAATGTGTTTTAAATGTATCCATTTGTTTTTTCAAATCCTGTGAAAACTAAAAAGCATTTTTGAAAAATTTAAAGACAGAATGAAATATTTATTATAGTAAATAAAAAATTTCTTTTTATGCATGCAATATTTTCAATTAAAAGGTATACTATAGTTTCTCTTTTATGTTCATTCCTATTACATAACATATTAAAATAAATATTCTAGAAGTTTTCAGGGACTTTCTGCCTCAGTAATAATGTAATCTTTCATTCTGCGTTTAAATTTTTCAAAAATATTTATTAGTTTTCTCTGGATTTGAAAATAATGGATACATTTAAAACACATTGAAAATTTTGCCAACATTTGGCGCCTTTCCCTTAATTAAATGAACGTATCTTTTACAAATGGCAAGAAACTTTTTATTTTTGAATAAAATAAAGAAGTTTTATTAAAACAAAAATACAATTTACATAAGTACTATTTAAAAAATATATTTATTTAGTTCAAATAAATGTTTCAATCATATACTCTACGACACTGGTCGGTCTGTAACGAAAATACCTTCATAATCGAATTATAAGGTTGATTGCTGTATTGTATTTCTTTAGGTACAAGGTGGGTTAGTCAAAAACATCTTAAACCGTCAGTTTCAGGTTGGTTTTTACTATTATATCGTGTTACCTATCCTCTCTGTATTTCAGTTCTCTAATTAGGATTAAACTTGTAGTGAGCTATCGGCAAATTGTGAACCGATTATAGTAATGTGTTTTCTAATATTACCTGGAGGAACAAAAAAACTAAAAATATTTTAAAAAGTTGTAATAACAAAAATCGCCTTTTGGAGACATAAAATACCCCGCACGGTCACGGAAAGGTTAAGTGCGATTTAATTTTCACGTTTACCGGATCATATTTTCATATAAAACTACTCTGAGCATCGTTGCGTTATTCAAATAAATGCTCTTGTCTGGTAAGGAATAGGCAACGATCAATTAAGAGAAGATCCAAGATCCAGGGGTCCTCGGAGGCAACTGGGAGTCTCATCCTCTTCCTCGCATCGTCGTAGCGTCCTTATTGGTAGTATTATTACGAGTCCCGAATAACAGGTGTATTATACAAGCACAAAGCACTGTTAATTCCTATGTGTATGTACGAGCGGCACATTGTGATCCACATTGTGAAGTTAATTAGTTAACCGTTCTGCAGACTAAATCGAATTATCATTTTAAACAGTTTGGAGTTAATGAAACGTTCTGTCTGTGACACGGCGCTTAACAATAAAGGTGATGATCTTTGTCTTGATTACAAGATGGAGAGAAAAGTTAGGGTTGTATCGTTACACGAAGCGATACGGTTACAGACGTTGTCGAGGAGACTGACGATTACTTTGAAGCGGCTTTTAACACGATGACTGCCTTAGAGAAAGAAAATCCAATCAAATAAAGAACGTCATTAACTTGGTCTAAGATTGCTTTCTTTCTGGGTAATGGAAATCATGCCGAATAGTTGGAAATCAAAGTAAATTATCAGTACACTGTATTTTTAATTATATAAAAAGTCCCTTATAATTATTAAATAAGAATTGTTTATAAAACAAACATAAAAGTAAATTTCTACCAATAAAATTAATCAAAATAAATTAAAATAGTTTTGAGTCCAAGGGAGTTGAATTTTTATACACTCAATACAAAAAAACGCAACAGGAAGAATTTTGTTCAAATTTAAAGAATAACTGGTAAGATAAATACAAATTACTTTTAAATTGTTTATAGTCCGGGCGCTTGGTTAGAAATAATGAAGGGCACCTAGTGACTGCTACGATTGTTGATTCTGGCTAAAATGATCTAACAAAATGCGAGTATAAAAACACCTAAGAGGTACTGTTATTTGTAATGTTACTGTAATGTTTTTTATTTTCGTTGAAAAATAGTAGGTTTCTAAATAAATAGTAGTTTATTTACAAAAACATATATTTAATAAATATTTACAATTGATATAGGCAACATAATATTAAAATAATAATAATTCTGAAGTATGTTGGCAGTGGTATCCTCCAGATGAGGTTAGGGGCGAATCTCGTTGCATAGCTTCGGAATGTTCAGCTGAAATGGAAAAAAAAATAAAATAAAGCAAGAAAAGTAATTTAGTAATTTGTTTTTTATTAGGTGCAACAATATGAATATTGATAGTTAACTTTATTAATTGTGACGTCTAATTAAAAGAATGGAAAACCAATGACCGAAACAGGTCAAATAAACATGGGAATTTCAGGATATAGAACTACATTTAAGAATACATGTTATAAATCAATGTTGGTTGTAATCTAACGTAAAACAGCATAATTTTTTTCAAAATTTCATAAGTATTTTATAACTATTATCTAAAAGAATTCCGTTAAAATATTCTGTAGCTTTCCTAGTTTATATTATTCTGGTTTTTATAGCTCTGATTTAATATCGAGAGGTGAAGACTAGCCCCAAAATGAAAAACGGCATATATCATCAATCTGTACAAGAATAAAGACGACAAAAAAAAGTTCTAAGAACTACAGAGGACTTACTGTCATCAACTCAATCTGTAGAATGTACGAGAATATAAGTCAAAGTAGACTTGAAGATTGTTGTTAATACGCTAAAGATCAAAGTGACTTACGTTCTGGTCGATCTTGTAGAAACAATGTATTGTGTATAAACCAAACAATATAAAGCACTTGGAATACAATATGGAGACACACATGGTATTTATTGATATTTAAAAGAAGTATGATAGTGTCCCATTAGTAAAGCTGCGGCAGGTGCTAAAAAACTAGAAAATTTTACCGATTTACATTAATGCTGTGAGGGAGTTGTACGACCATATGATAAGTTTGATAAAGATTGGACAAAAGGTGACAAAAAAGTTGAAGGTGATCTAGACTCGATAAATCTGCTGCATTACTCTTTTTTCTTCATCCTTACGTGCCATATCAAAATTATCTGGCGTTAATGATCTACATTACGAAGGCGTCTTGATCTTCTGCCACATGAAATAATTGTCCTGCATTTGATATCTCAGTGCATTAAAAAATGTTTTTAACCAAGAAATCTATTTTCTTCCTACACCTCTACTTCTTTGTTTGCTTTAAGAATTAGTTGTATTATTCTATATCGATTTTTTCTCATTATACGTCTCAGATAAGGCATTTACCGATGATCAATAGTCTTTAGCAATTTTTATCTTTGTTGACCCTAGTACTTCCTTATTATTTCTTTTTGTTGTCCAGAGTCTCTTTAGCATTGCTCCTACGCACTTTAAAATTTATTTGGAAGAAAGTTTGAATATTTGAAAAAGAAAATGTGAACCTACTGGTATAAGAATTAAAGTGTTGTAGAAAGTAATGGCAAAAAAAGACTGGATGACACCAGCTATTCTAAAGATGATAGACGAAAGGAGAAATACAAAAATAAGAACACAATCGATTACAAACGATTTAATACAGAAATACGAAGGAAAATAAAAGAGTCAAAAGAGAAATGGCTCGAAGAAAAATGTAAAGAAATAGAAGAATTAGAACATAGACATGATTACTTTAATATGTACAAGAAGGTGAAAGAATTTTCATTCATCCACAAAAAACAACATTGCCCACTGATAAATAACAACGGAGAGTTAATTCATAACACCAAAGATAAAATAGGAGAATGGGAAAAATTTATACAACAGCTGTTCCGAGATGAAAGAATAGACACTACAATAAATAATGTTACTGAAAGCCCACCAATTCTAAAAGTCGAAGTGGAATATGCCATTAAACAATTAAAGACCAACAAAAGCCCTGGACCTGATGAAGTTTTTCCTGAAATACTTAAATTGGTCGAAAGTAATAACATTGATTTGTTAGTAATTTTGTTTAATACAATCTACGATACTGGGAAATACCAGAGAATGGTTAGAATCTATTTTTATTCCCATTCCAAAACAAGCTAACTCCAGGCGATGCGCAGATTTTAGATTAATAAGTCTAATGAGCCAAGTGCTTAAAATTCTATTAAAAATACTTCACAATAGGGTATACAAAAGGTGTGAAAAAGAAGTTGGATACGATCAATTGGGATTCAGAGCCGGAATGGGGACCAGAGAGGCCTTGTTTTCACTACAAGTACTGCTGCAGAAGTGTTACGACCAACAAAAGGATGTATTTCTATGTTTTGTAGACTTTGAAAAGGCATTTGATCGCGTAAACCATAATAAAATGTTAAATTCCTTGTAGAGCATCAACTTGGATAGTAAAGATCTCCGATTAATTAAGAACTTATATTGGAGGCAGAGTGCCAAGATTAGGATCGACGAACATACATCTAGAAATATTAGTATAAATAAAGGAGTAAGGCAAGGATGCATACTATCCCCTATGCTGTTCAATCTTTACTCGGAACTACTATTCAAGCAAGCCTTGAACAACCTTTCCACAGGAATAAAAATTAATGGAGAACCAATATCTAGCATAAGATATGCAGATGACACTGTCCTACTGGCTGATACAGACACAAACTTACAGGGGGTTATAGACCACCTCAAGGATGCTTGTCGAGAGTTTGGAATGAAGATCAACGAAAAAAAAAACAAAAGTAATGGTGATCCAAAGAAAACAGAATATCCCCTTACCTATAAAAATAAATGGGAATATTTTAGAACAGGTAAACCAATACAAATACCTTAACTGTTGGATTAATTGCATGTTGGACCCAGAACAAGAAGTTAAAGCGAGAATTGCTCAGGCTAGGGATAGTTTCTTTAAGATGCGCGTTCTATTCTGCGATACACATATAAATATTAAATTGAGATTAAAACTTGTAAAATGTTTTATCTGGTCTGTTCTTCTCTACGGAGTCGAAACGTGGACTTTAAAAATAAAGAGCCTGAATAGAATCGAGGCATTTGAAATGTGGGTGTACCGTAGAATTTTAAAAATTCCTTGGACAGCACGAAAAACAAACGAAGAAGTACTAGCTAGACTCAATGTAGAAAAAGAACTATTGAGAACAGTCAAAAGAAGAAAAACCAGTTATTTAGGGCATTTGTTGCGCAAGGAGAAATACTACATCCCTCAGTTGATAATAAAAGGCAAAATAGAAGGAAAGCGAGGAATTGGAAGAAAAAAATTGTCCTGGTTACGTAATATCAGAAACTGGACAGGACTTGGATTTGAGGAACTCTTAAGAGCAGCTGAAGATAGACAAATGTTAGCCACCATAACCGCTAACCTCCATGGATGGAGACGGCACTTAAAGAAGAAAGAAAGTATTGCTACATATGATTCAAAACATTGTGTAATAAAAAAAATACGTATCCAAAATAAAAGCAATGAAAATGAGTTATTGGCGTAGATGTTGCAAAACGAGTAGAAGAGATAGAGTAAGGAACACTGAAATCAGAGAGCGTATGGGCATAGATATGGACATCCTGGAAACTATAGAAACTCATATTTCGCACATCTAGTAACGTGGCCTAAATATTTCAGCTTTTTTGTTTTGTTGTGCTTTATGACCTCGCAATTCTTTTGTAGTCTTCCTCACACTTCTGCATTTGTAACTCGTTGAGTCCATGATATTTCTAAAATCCCTCTATAGCACCACATCTCAAATGATTCAACTTCTTTATATTATCCACTTTTAGTGTCCAGCTTTCCATTTCGTACAAAGTCGAGAACACGTAGAATCTTACAGCTTTTATCCTCAGCTCCAAAGCAAGGTATTGATTAACAAACATCGTTTGTTTTATATAGTATCGTATTTATAGTTATTCACTCTTTCGACTTGTTTTCCCTATATATTAGCCTTCCTACTGTATGTTGCTTAGAAATAATCATGCACCTGGTTTCTTAACGTTTATTTGTAGTCCATATTTTATACTGAATTGATGTAATTTATTTTACTAAGCGTTGAGGTGCTTCTCGACTCTCTGCAAAAACAGCGGTGTCGTCTGCGAATCTTAGGGTGTTCAAGATTTTCCGTTTATTGGTATAACCTGTTGTTCCTTTGATATTGCTTCCCTAAAAATAGATTTGCTGTACAAATTGAATAACAACGGGGATAGCACGTAACCCTGTCTAGCACCTCTTTTGATTTCTATAGGTTTTTTATCAACATTTATAGATTATCAAAGCCTTTTGATAATCTATAAAGCAGACATAGAGTTCCTGGTTCATATCTAGTCGTCTTTGCGCGCGAACGTTAAAATTGAACAGAGAATCCCCACCAACTGTAGGAAAAAAAGAAGACAGATACTGACAAGATGTCAGATACTGACAGAGAATGTAGCGTAGAAGTAATTTTAAACTGTTTGTCCTCGTTTTAGTGTAGTGTTTTGTACAATTTATGTTATTTTTAATGTTTCCACATTCTACGCTTGCCGGATAGTTCACATTTTGACGAAATGCCCCTGAAGATGCTATTTTAAGCGAAAGTACTTGGGCTAGATTTAATTAACTTGTGCTCGATAATAGCCTTATTTTCAAAGTTCTACCTATATGTTTATTTTGCTATGATGGCCTCGTCATATCATATTTGACTGTATATAAATAGTATGTAAGGCTTGTGCTATTATATATTTTTAAGACCGTTTGATATTTGCACTATCCTTTTTTTTTTCATAGAAAAATTCAGTTAATAGTGTGGTACCTATTTTAATTGAAGATGTAGATCCTTTAAATAATTTTTATAAAGTACCTGTATAGTTTTCTTGATTTCTATTCTTCTCTATTCTTGATGTGCAAGACACGTTTTTTTGTACCTAATCTTTGTGTCTCCTATTACAAGAAAAGTATCTCAGACAAAAATAAGTACTTATTCAATGATATATTAGAAAACACACACCCTATAAAAAACAAAGCATGCAAACATACAAATACGCTCTTTAATTTTATTCTGATATACTGTACCTTCAACCACAATCAGCTAACACTATCTGGTTTCACTGACGGCTGCATGCAAGTATATTGTCCGCCATCTTCCGATGACACTGAGGAGAGGCGGATTCTGCTGAATATTCTTTGATCTTTATCCTTGTATTCAGTCTCGACTGTAATATTATCCTTTGTGAACTAAAAATAGAAAAAGACCAGCTGAAAATATTGCAAAATTACGAGAGATTGGGGATTTAAGCTAAAGGAAATTTTGTATAATATATCTCTTAAAGGAAGGGATTTTGCAGGAATAAATGTGTCTTTGTGAATTTTTAAAATAGAGAAACGTGTTTAATAAAATTTTTGTGTTTTGTAGCAGATATTTCTAGGTAAATATTTTTTATTTTTGCTCGACATAAAGCCATTTGTCATATTTCTCATATATATACATGTGATAGATTTTTTAAAATTTATTCAAATCTGCATCTACTACAATCTATGCAAAAGAATTAATTTACGAAATTAGTAAATATGTCATGGATTCGACCGTTTCTTGATGAAAATTCATTTTATTAAGCAAGAAAATACAGGTTAGGTCGTAGTTGAAGCAAAAACAAAGCTAATTACATCTCCCAAATTTGCAGAGAGATAGTGGAACATGGCTATCCAAAGGAACCGAGAGATTTATTTCAGAAGTTCAAAGTTGGATCTCAAACATGGTCTGTAATAGATAAGGAAGGTAATCTAAAGACTGATACTGACGAAATATTGGAAACATGGCGAACCTGAGCAGACACTAGCAGAAAATCAGTGGCTTCCTGAATACCCTAGAGAACCTACTGTCCTGCTGTGCAAGTCAGAGACTTAATTAAATCATTAAAGAGAAATAAATCCCCAGGCATTGATTCAATACCAGGTAAAATACTACATTTACTAGGTATGGAATTCAGGAAACTGGACATCTGATTGGTTTACCTAAAAATGAGTACTCTTAACAGCCTTAGTTTTGTATGTATTGTTATGCTAGAATATTTCCAAATTGTTACCCTAGTTTCATCATACCTGTTCTAGCAATAGTGAACCTTCTCTCTCAACTCAACTCTCTGTTTATCCCTTCGTCATTTATTATTAGGGACCCACGGTATATGAAATTATTTACTACTTCAAAGCCCCCAATTTCTTTAATGTGTTAAAGATTATTTCGAGCTCTGTCTAGTATCGTGATCTTTGTCTTAATCCTATTTAGCCTAGTCCATATGTTTTACATAGACCGATATGTTTTTTCTTTATAGTACCTTTCGCATAATGTATTCGCCGTAAATATTAAACAAGTTGGCGAGATTATGCATCCCTGCCTGACACCTGCCTCTATTTTGAAATGGGTGTTGTTTATTTTTACTGTGCACTTATTATTTTCATATAGACTTCTAATTAGTCAAATTAAGTAGTGGGGTGTTCCCATTTCTACTAGTCTGGACCATAGCTGCT